>CM038680.1:264804226-265156419 GCA_021605205.1 Aegilops longissima | reverse complement strand
AATCTTGTGGGCCTTTACTGGGTCGGCCTAATATGGCCCGCGAAATCTTATGGGCCTTTAGCTGGGCCAGCCCATTATAGTCCGCAAAATCTCGTGGGCCTTTAACTGGGCTGGCCCATTATGGTCCGCAAAATCTTGTGGGCCTTTAGTTGGGCCGGCCCATTTAAACTTGATGGGCCGTGCCACGTGTCGACGTATCATAGGCGCCTTCTGTCCAATGAGTGGATGACATCTGTCCCAACGATGAGCCGACACGTGTTTCCTCCAACCAATGATGATTTTACACGTGGAAATTTCCCATTGGTCGGGGCTGTTAACGGGTTATCGGATCCAAAATCCGACTCGATAGCTTAACGGCGCTCCGTTATGGTGGATGCCACGTGTCGGTCACCCTTGACGAAAGCACTTCTGTGACGCGCGATTTATCATCATGGAAGTGGACACTTCCGTGATGATAATTTTGGTAATGTCATGGAACACTTCTACGACAGCACAGGTATGACTATCTTGATTCTGTCATTAATTTGTCATGGATGTACATCCATGACAAAAAAGGCGACCTACTGTGACAAGCACGTATCATCACGGCAGTGTATTTTTTTTGTAGTGTGAACCTCCTCCGTTTCGAGAATTATGTTCTCAGATTTAATCCTTCGAAGCCTATAATAAGCATAATCAACAATTCACCCTGATCAATGGAAGATCTATGGTACCTGACACCTTAACTCTGTTGAATTGTTTTATATGAATAGCAGGGGTAATAAAGGGGAGATCGAACCTTGGATGATTCGTTGAAGCCTCACCATGTCCTCGCGTCGCCGGACATCACTATTAGCGGCAAGGTGCTCTGGGAGGCGCCTCTGTGCTAAAATTTGGCTAGGAGAATCCTTCCAGCGCCACCATGAGCACCCCAGCGCAATCGACCATGGGATGAGCTGGGCACACTGTACGTCTTGTCGCCTCGCCATCATCTGCGACTGAGTGAACTGTGGCCTAGTTGAACAAGAAATGCTTATTATTCCAACATGTTTTTCTGGGAACAAAACGAAATTATATAGCCAGCAGTGGCAGAAGCACTTTCTGATTACACACCTGGCAGTTCAACATGGCAACAACTTCATGTGACCGTCCCCTTTCCTGCCTTTTCTTGTACGAGGGTAGTTCTACTCCAAGTGATCTCTTTCCCGTGTGCATGCGCTGGAGGAATTCTGCACATAATCACCAGAGTTTATAATCCCACCAGCTTACTCTTGAAACAAAAGAAGAACGATTAAAGGGTTCCTACAGTATAGCCTTGACTTGTTTTTAGATCACAACCCTGCGTGATATAACTTTCATACTGGTATTTCCGTGATGGCCTGAGGACTCACCGTCGGCCGGCATAGAACAGCGGGACAAGGAGGCAACATGGGAGGGAGCGATCGAGGCAGAGGATGAAGGGATTCGCCGGAGGCGGCGCTGTCGCCTGTAGGTAGGGCTGTTCCCCCAGGTCGGTTGGATTGGACGAGGGGACGAGGGAATGTGAGAGGGTGAGAATGGGCTTGAAAACTAATAAGGAGGGGGCTGAGCGAGGATGAGAGAATGGGCTTTGGGAGGTAGAGGGCCCATATAACCACATACCATGGTTTCGGCTTCCCGAATAGCAGCCTCTAGGACAACTAGCCCAGTTTGCGATTAGAAGTCGATCTGACTGACGGACAGAAACATTCAGATCGCGAAAACGGACGGCCGGAAATGCAAATCGCTGAGAGGGCTCGCTTTAGGCTCGGTTATACTGTTCTTAATTGATGTGTACCTTACTAGTGCTCGTAGTAGCCCCTGGGTATCTGATACCGGTTCAGTTGCTAATATTCATAACTCAAAACAGGAACTTTGAAATAAACTGAGAGTAGCTAAGGACGAGGTGACGATGCACGTCAGAAGTGTCTGCTAGGTTGATGTGATCGTTGTCAGCATGCTCCCTCTATGTCTACCTTCGGGATTAGTTTTAAACCTAAATAATTGTTATTTGGTGCCTCCGTTAAGCATGAACATTATATTTGGATCTTGTTTATTGCGAGACGGTTATTCATTTAAGTCAGAGAATAATGGTTTTTCTATTTATATGAACAACATCTTTTATGGTCATGCACCCCTTGTGGATGGTTTATTCCTATTGAATCTCGATCGTAGTGATACACATGTTCATAATATTGATGCGAAAAGATGCAAAGTTAATGATGATAGTACCACATACTGGTGGCACTGCCACTTAGGTCATATTGGTGTAAAGCGCATGAAGAAACTCCATGTCAATGGACTTTTGGAATCACTTGATTATTAATCATTTGAAACATGTGAACCCTCAATCAAATGTACTTGCACATCAGTGCTTCACACCCATAGCTCTGATTTAACCAGTATCTGACAAGATTCAGTTGTTACCTCAAATTAGAGCACATCTAGGCAGCCAGCCCTGCCTCTTCTCCCAAAGAAGTAGTGGCCTCCGCCACACGATGGAGTAGGCCCTGTGCCATCCATCGTTCCCAGTAACACGAGGAAATTCTGACGTTGACTCCTGTAATGGACGTCGTCGACGGACCCGGCACCAGCGGCAGCGGCAGGACTTCGATTGATGGATTGACCACTTCTTCGACATGCACAAACACTCGATACAGGTACATCCCTAACGTGGTCTGCGACGGCCTTGGTGGCGACGAATACTACAACCCTGGTTCCTGCACCGGTATCTCAACACCAGTCACCTTCGGTATGGTGGACGGCTTCTTCATCCATGCCATAGCCGTCAGAGCCCAGCTATCTAGAAGAACAAACATACTTACGAGCTCACCTCCAGGGTCATTGATAAGCTCATTCATGGACTCGCTGTTCTAAGCACGTCGAGGCATACCATGGAAGGTAAGCTTTTAAAAACTCAAGCTCAGAGGGCACCCAGCCCCATCCTGGGTGCCATCGATCAAAGCTCACCAGCGCGCCATCGCAGAACAAACGCCGGGAAGATTTGAACACACGACTGCAGTCGAAAGTTGTCCGGAACCTAACGAATAAATCAGCCGGTGGCGGACAGACTTTGACGAGCAAGCCACTTATTTGGATGCCATGCGCAATGCCAAGAGCTTTGACAAGGTCGTCCGGTGAGACGGGAGGCCGGTCGCCGTTGATGGTTACCATCAGCACTTTGCCGGCAAACTGGTCGTCAAGCGCCGCCATGCCACTGTTGAGCGATAACACGCAGCACCCGAAGGCAGGACGGACCTCAGGATCTCCGACTCGGAGATCCGCGTTGACTGGCGACATGATAGTGCGCTTGAGTACAGGGAGTACAGGAGGGGGATTTGGGGAAACTGGAGTAGGAATCGAGATTCCAGAGGTGAGGGAGGGGCGGGATATTGGGGATGAAAAGGTAGCATGAATTTTGAACACGCGCCAATATGCTCTCGGCGCGCAAGCGCACGAAAACACCGGTGGTGCCCTCATGTCGGCCTAAGAGTCCCTATTCTTTTTTTAGATCCCGACCCTGTTTTTGAGGATCTTTTGAGAGCCCGGCCAGAGAGTCATAATTGAACTATTTGGCATTGCGTTACTACTCGGCCCATATTCAACGACACCTCACTGGCCCAAACAAGTGTACATCATCGAAAAGACACTGAGCTCAAATTATAACTTGAAAAAAGGAGATATACTCTGAACACTAGAGAATGGTGATGCCCTCATTTAGCCCACCAGTAGTTCGTGACAATAAACAGTTCTAAACAACGATATATACAACATTCAAACACTGACTAGTGACTACTACTGACATAAACAACAAGACATGATAGTTCATAAGAAGTCTTGCTACACCACCAAAATGCACCCATCTGCAGCGCTCAGACTTTCGTGATCCAGATGAGAATGACATTTTAAACAGAGGCAACTATTGCATAGTAAGAGTGACATAGACGAGGATGACCAAATGACAAGGAATATGCATAACAAAAGAGAGAACTACCCATCCAGAACAAGCAGCAAAGACAACAAGTCATTCGAAGAGGGATGATCCAACACCATCATAATTTGCAGCCCCGGTTCAGCCACGGTGATCCGAGACACCAAGACTCCACCCTTTCGATGCAACAGCCCAATTACCTATCAACCTGAAGGCTTGAACCACATCACTGCCTGTCGGACTCGACACATCCAAGGATCAAAGTTAATCCAGATGCCTTTCTCATTCTCACCTTCTTTTGGTTGCATGCTGTATCGTTGACAATCAGGGGAGTTTGCTCCCAAACTTCTAGGGCTCGCCTTGTAGACACAGTTTTCCATAGCAAACAGAGCCTCTCTGCCATCAAGTCCTTGCCAACGGTGATGTCCTGGTTAATCGGATAAATGAGTCTGAGTAACAGAGAGTGTGAACCAAGGCTGTTTACCCGCCTCCAACTCAAAAATCCTGAAGGCCCCAATAAGCTGGTATCCTGCTCATAGACGTAACAACCACTGTCCGGATACTCATGTATTTCACGGTGCTTGCATACAGTGGGGTTTTTGCAATATAACTTTTCCGGCTCATGTGTCCGAATGATCATCAGTCTTTTGCCGTTGTCTGATCGAGCGAGGAACCAGTTGTGCTTCCCTGTTTTTGGCAAAGGTGGTGTGATTACAAAGGGCGGTAACCGTAGGGACATTAAATCATATCAAAAAGGACAAGCATTGTTAATGTAAGATCAGCATTGTTCAGAGTATGAGTAGGATAATGCAAGAAACAGCATTGATATGTCCCTGTTGGAACTGGGAGGAAAATACAGGGAAATGTATACTAGGTTCGAAAATATAGAAGTGCCATGCATGGTTATACTCATGTTATCTCACAATTGATTCTTCACAGGAAACTACCATGTCATGCATGTTATGTAATCATGTTTTGTCCTCACAAACAAATTCTTCAAGGAAACTAACGTACCATGCATTGTTATATACTCATGTTCTGTGGGCAAAACTTTTGTGAGCATATTATTCTAGCCATTGATTGCTGAAGTGCGAACATAGGTATGTACACATGGTAAGCATTACAGGATTTCACTACTTCCGAATATAGAATTCTCCATATGCACATTTACTTCCCTAATGTATGGTTAGATGAAACCAATAGTGTGATGCATGTTTCTACATCATGAAAATGAGGAAACTGGCATGGCCATTGATACACACTCATATTTAGTAGTATATAGATTACTATAAAATAAGGAGAATATCAATATCTTCCTAACCGTTTGATTATTTAGGGGAACAAACTGGCTGTAAGGACATGGTCACAATCGCATGAATTAACTCATTCCAAATATAGCTGATTTACGGCGTCTCTAATACATTGCCATAGTTCTGCTCAAATTCTGCTCAAACAGGGATATATCAATCATCATAAAAAGTTCAAACAGTGTCATGGCGTCATCATTAACATCAGACGGGAACAACTTACTCGTGCCATCCCAACAATACGTGGTGCCATCTGCTTTGTCGATTGCGTAGATGATGCCATTGTGTTCAATAGCATCACAAAAGTGTGTATCAGCTTTGACGACGATCCACTGCGAGCTGAGCTGTCTCCAGCTAAAGAAGGCACCAGCAGAAAGATAGGCGAGTCCCTTGTCGAACAAGGCAATTAGCTTGAAGTGTGCGTAATCCACATGTCGTGTGGGCACTTGGCAGATTACAATCTTCTGCAAAACAAGGTGCGTCTAACTGACGACGTAATCTAGATGACTTGGGCCGCGACGGTAAAACTCTATATCATCCAACGAAGGAAGGATAATCTCATGGGAGGTCTGTAAGTTCACGAGCACCAACTTTTCCATGTCTTCTCTTACGACAGCCATCCAGTGGGAGTTCATGCCGACCCAGTATATACCTGCAAGAAGTTTCGGGCGATGGTGATCGGATCGAAATCGAGGGAAATGATGTACGGCGACCCACTACATACCTGCAAAGAAGTTTTGGCTAATGGAGGTCGGATTGAAGTCGAGGGGCATCATGTACGCCTCTGTATCATGGTGAGCAAATCTCGCAAGACCAGATAGCAGCAAGCAGGGTGTCTTGAAAAGCTTAGGCCTCGCTTCGACGATGGTTGTGTGCATGCCCCTCGAGCATGCAGCCAACCGCAGGGTGCTCAACATATCCATACACGAACAACAAAGGTCAATGACGTCACTGGGGAGATTGCTCCAATCGCGGCTCATATGGATGCTGCACGGTTCGCGTTTGGCCATGGTGGATTTTGGAAGGTGGGGTTTTGGGGGGCTTGATTTACGGGGGAGAAGGCTCTCGGTGCTAGAGCGGCTAGCGAGGGAATAGTGGTACTAGGGAAGGCGAGCGAGGCGAGGGTACACGGGGGCACAGTGAGATGATGAAGAGTGACCTCAGGATCTCCGGCGAGACGGAGATGGAGATGGAGTGGTGGCTAGCGAGGGAATAGTGGTACTGGGGAAGGCGAGCGAGGCGAGGGTACACGGGGGCACAGTGAGATGATGAAGAGTGACCTCAGGATCTCCGGCGAGACGGAGATGGAGATGGAGTGGTGCTAGGGGAGAGGGTGACGAGGCGAGGCATGCTATACAGCGGCGGTGATAGTGACTGCACAGTGCATAAGGTGAGTCTGACTTTGGTAACCCGGACACGCCGCCTGGACTGGTGTCACCTCGGGCGCAGGGTCTTGTCACTTCACTGTGAGGACCGGATGAATAATAGTATTTTGACCATCAAGTGTACCACAGTTGTACTACTACTACTACTAGTAGGAGTAGTAGGAACATGAGTAGTAATGCCGTGCTAGCATGCCTCTGGGTTCACTTCATCCTCCAGGTATCATCCATATTGCGAGCAGAACCAAATTCTCGTGCATGCGGAAGTGTGAAGGACTTTTCTTTTTTGAGGATAACCACATATTCCTTAACTAGAGAATGTTGTGTCTCCCATGTTGTCGGTGTCAAAACCGGCGGATCTCGGGTAGGGGGTCCCGAACTGTGCATCTGAGGTCGATGGTAACAGGAGACAGGGGACACGATGTTTACCCAGGTTCAGGCCCTCTCTATGGAGGTAATACCCTACTTCCTGCTTGATTGATCTTGATGAATATGAGTATTACAAGAGTTGATCTACCACGAGATCGTAATGGCTAAAACCCTAGAAGTCTAGCCTGTATGACTACGATTATGGTTGTTCTTTTCTACAGACCTAGCCCTCCGGTTTATATAGACACCGTAGGGAACTACAGTTACATAAAGTCGGTTACAGAGAAAGGAATCTTCCTATTTTGTCGCCAAGCTTGCCTTCCACGCCAAGGA
Organism: Aegilops longissima; assembly: GCA_021605205.1. Classification (NCBI taxonomy): domain Eukaryota; kingdom Viridiplantae; phylum Streptophyta; class Magnoliopsida; order Poales; family Poaceae; genus Aegilops; species Aegilops longissima. The sequence continues at coordinate 265,149,100 of CM038680.1, read as the reverse complement.
GAGTCCCATCCGGACACAGGTAGAGTCTTCGGTCTTTGTATCTTCACAGCCCATCAGTCAGGCCCATGGCCAACGGGCCGGACGCCCGAGGACCCCTTAGTCGAGGACTCCCTCAGTAGCCCCCGAACAAGACTTCAATGACGAGGTGTCCGGCGCGCAGATTGTCTTCGACATTGCAAGGCGGGTTCCTCTTCTGATGACTTCAAAGAGGTGTATTCGACCTTCCATTTAATGTCGTACCCCTTGGCTTCTGTGTATCAACGACTTCAGCTTCCACGTGTCTAGCGAATGCGAGAGGTTAGGGTATTTTTGCACATAACACCCTGGTCATGTAAGAAAGAGCGTCTATTTAAAGATATTGGATCTCAGATCCATTTAAACCACACGGAAGAAATCCTCAGAGCTTGCTAGCAAAGAGCACTCCAACATGGCTAGCACTCCCAGCACCTCCTCCCGTCCCTGCGGCCCAGAAAAAGGCGATTGGGAGAGATGTTCCGTATCCCATGGTCAACTGGTGAAGCTGCAAACACAGGGATTTCTTCCCCCCGCGGATCTGGTCCCTGTTCGGGCAGGATTGACCTCCTTTAATGGCGGGGCCCAGGCGGAGAATTTCCCTAATCCATCTGGAGGGGAACAAGTGTGCTTCGTTCCCTACTTGCTAAGAGGCGTCGGATTTCCAATTCATCCGTTCCTCCGAGGGCTTCTGGAGTATTATGGCCTCCAACTACACAACTTCACTCCCGCCTCCATCGTGCATATCGCGGGTTATGTCTCTCTTTGCGAGCTATTCCTGGGTTGTGAGGCCCATTTTGAATTATGGAGAAAGCTATTCTGCCTTGTCCCGCGTAACCACGAGGGATCAATATTTGAAGTGGGCGGAGACAAAATATGGCGCATCACCGAGACCGGATACCTGTCCGGCACACCAAAGAAGGCATCCGAAGAGTGGCCTTCCGAATGGTTCTATATCGAGGACGTCACACTTCCTGGCCCAGTTCGGAGGAGTCTTCCCGAGTTCACAAGCGCTCCTTTGAAGAAACGCCACAGCTGGCGCCCTCGGAGCCTCGAGGAGGAAGATAGTGCAGAAGTTCGTCAACTCATGAGCAAGATAAAAACGCTCGCCCAGTCCGGATTATCAATAGTCGAGGTAATGGAGACTTCCATAAATGCTGGGGGGTCACCACTCAATACTGAGAGGGCTTCCCATGTGGCACTACAATGGGGAGGATGACGCCTCCCGCTTCGGCCGGAAGGGTCCGGACACCCCCGCCGCTCTGGCCAAAATATTGGCCGAACTGTTCAAAGGGGAGGAAGAGGAATTTCTTCGTATAAAGCGCAGGGATGGATTTTCCATGTACAATCCACCTAGCTGGGTAAGTCCCAACCCCTCTGCTCTACTCACTCCACTCCCTGAGCCACTTTCAATGAATATTAATCCGTCCATTTATAATAGCAATGGCGAAAGATCTCCGAGGGGTTTCACAGCCCCGCCCCGCAGCCAGAGAACCATAACAGGGACCTTGACCCCGGATTCGAAGAGGATCCATATATATTCATGGTGCTCGAGGATGCGGTGTTTTACCAGGCGAGCTATGACGACACGGAAGTGGCCATCACCACCGACTATCCCGGTCTTCTCCCTGCTTCACACGTAAGTAATCAGGAGATGTCTCCTCCGAAAGTGTTTCCTCGTTCTCGTGCTCCAAAGGGGAGGCGTTCGGCGCTCCATGCTACCCCAGAGGCTACTCCAAAGAGAGCGGCCCCCCGCCGGGCAAGCCTTCAAAGAGGAAGGCAAACGAAGGCACGACCGAGCCTTCATCGAAGAGGTATGGATTTGTAAATATGCCCCTTGGCAGTCGCATCCAACTGTGACTTTTTGTTCGTCCTGTATCAGGAAAAGAGTTCGTCGGACTATGTCCGGGGGTCCGGCCGGTCATACTCCCAACAACCGGGATCCTGATCCTGCCGCAAAGGCAGGGGCTGATACGGGAGCTGGGCTGGATTTACCTTCAGCAGAGGATTCGGATGATGTATCCGTAACGAACTCGGAAGTGGAGAGGGCCATGAATCATCGGCACCGAAGGGCCGTTTTACAAGACCCCAACTCTACAAAAGAGGCATTCAATGCCTTCAGCTCGGCTAATGCATACATCCGAGCTGCTCGAGATGGGCTTAACAGAGCCACAAATCAACATTTAAAAGATGTGCACGTAAGTTTACATTGTCCCAATATGATAATTATATACCAGTAGCCCCCGAGACTTGAAGCAGTTGATACAACTGATTTAAGGATCATTGTATAACCAGGTGCTTACGGAGAAGAACAACCTGTTGTCTCAAGAGCTAGAGGTGTCGGACATAGCTAACTGCTGTTACCGCCAAACTAGAGAAATCCAAGAAGGCGTCACCTGGTAATATTCCCCTCCATCGAGGAATGATAATTATATGCCAGCTATGCTAATACTGTTGCTTATCTCATGATAGGATCGTCAGATCAACTGGAGGAGCAACTGAAAGCCGCTCAAGCGGGAGAGAAAGAGTCCAAAAGACTACTCACTGCGGGCGAACGAGTGCTGACCCGAGTCAGGGAGGAGAAAAACAAGCTCCAGGATTCCAACACCCAACAGGGCGAAGAACTGAAAGATGTGCGGGCCCAGCTGGCTGACTCCGTGAAGGAAAATAAAAGGCTGCGATGCGACATATTCAGTATGTGGTCAGACTTACCTTCGAGTAATTCGGAGATGAAAGGAACTAATAAAGTTATGTTTGTAGGTATGCTGACGGCCGTCCCGAAGAGGAGATGTCCGGATCGTCGGGCGATTTGCTGCAAGAGTTGTCACAAATTCATGAGCAAGCTCGGCAAGCAATGCGAGGTGTTGCCAAGGCCTTATGGCCATCCGCCTCCCCTCCAGGAAGTATGGAGGAGCTTGTACAACTATTCAAGGGAGCGCGGCGGCGTTTCTGATTATGGAAAATATCGGCCTGCCGAGAAGGTGCACGAGAGGCCTGGGCCATGGTGAAAACTCGGTATACCAAGCTTGATCCGAATCATATGGCCCGGGTCAGACCTCTAGGGTCAGACGGAAAAGAGGTTCCTGTTAATTTGGTATATGGCCAAGTAGAAGTAGCCACCAAGTTTCCTAGCAGGATTGTAAGTTAGACAGCCTGCTAGACGGTATAGAGCAGGAAATTTTTTAGTCCAAGTGACTATGTACTTTCCTTGACATATGTAACTCTAGCTGAATTGTAAAACGATTGTCATGGCAGTCCTTTTCTCTTCGACCTCTAGACCCGAAGGTGCGGAGTGTTTCCGAATACCTGAGTGGTAAAATAGACCGGGGTATGCATGGAAACCAGGCGTAGGGGTTATAGTTGCTTGAACAGACAAGTTTTATCCGGCTAGTTATGTTATATTACATTATGATTGTAAGAAACATCTTCCAGAGAGAATAGTTCCGTTAAGGGTTCCTTTCCCTGGGTGTGCATGCGTTAATGTGCATGTCCGAACTGTGATTGAAAAAATCGCAGTATACCTAATATCTGGGGGTTCACAATGGGGTGAATGCAAAAACATCTTTAATCCACCGACCGAATATTCCCTTAAGAACGCTAGCTTTTGGCTTCACCCAGTCTGAGGTACACATCCGGATGACCCAGCAGTAACAATTGCAGAGGTGCTCCCTTTATGCCCTAGCCGAACTAACGGGAACGTAGGGCATAAGCACAGGAGCCAGGCAACCCAGCTTGGCCAAAACTTAAGTCATATCGATGCACATAATGGTGAAGAAAAGGTACATATGGCAAAACAGATATGTGATGAGCTTGATGCTCGAAAAATAATAATAATAAGCTTCTGTCCGGGAAGCCCCCAGGTATAGTGGACGTACATGTTCGAGGATGTGTACGTCACAGGTGCACGGTTTAGCCGCGCAAAAGCTTTAAGGCTAGAGAAGAAAAAAAGGAAAAATGAAAAGAGAGGAAAAAATAATGGAAACAACGGGGAGAAGGATACGAACAAATAGTTCGGCGCTAGGCATAAAATCTTCGAAGTCTGGCCGTGTTCCAGGGGTTCAGCTCTAGGCGATTGTCTGATGCATCCCGCAGGCGGTACGCTCCTCCAGTGAGAACTTCATCAATGATGAAGGGACCCTCCCATTTGGGCTTGAGTTTGTCCTTTTTCTTCTTCGGCAAGCGTAGAACGAGTTCGCCAACATTATAAGTCTTGGCCCATACTTCTCTGCTTTGATATCTGCGGGCCTGTTGTTGATAAAATGCGGAACGGGCTTTTGCAACATCGCGCTCCTCCTCCAGGGCATCTAGGATGTCCTGCCGATCAAGCTCGGCCTCTCTCTCTCTCCGTACATGCGCACTCGAGGCGAGTCATGAATAATATTGCAGGGCAACACAGCCTCCGCGTCGTACACCATGAACAAATGTGTATATCCAGTAGTGTGGTTGGGCGTGGTCCGCAGCCCCCAGAGTACGGAGTCGAGCTCCTCAACCCAGTGCTTGTCTGATTCTCTCAAAGACCGCACTAGTCTGGGTTTAATGTCGCTCATAATAAGACCATTGGCCCGTTCGACTTGACCGTTTGTTTGCGGGTGATAGACAGAGGCGTAGTCGAGCTTAATGCCCAGATTAGCACACCAGGTTTTCACCTCATCGGCTGTGAAATTGGAGCCGTTATCGGTGGTGATGCTATGTGGAACACCATAACGGTGCACAACGCCGGATATGAATTCTATCACTAGCCCGACCTCGGCCATTTTAACTGGTTTGGCCTCTATCCACTTAGTGAATTTATCCACCATGACCAGCAGATACTTTTTCTTATGGCTTCCTCCTTTAAGGGGTCCGACCATATCGAGCCCCCAGGACGCGAAAGGCCAAGTGATGGGGATCATTTGTAGGGCAGTGGGTGGCATATGGCTTTGGTTGGCGAAAAGCTGACATCCGACGCAACGTTGGACAAGGTCCTGTGCATTTGCTCAGGCCATTGGCCAATAGAAACCTGTACGGAAGGCCTTGGTTACGAGGGCCCGAGCCACGGCGTGGTAACCACTGAGACTGGCATGAATTTCAGCCAAAAGCTGCCGCCCTTCTTCCTCGGAGATACATCTTTGAAGTACTCCGGTAGCGCTTTTCTTGTAGAGTTCTCCGTCGTGAACCTTGTAGGCTTTCGAACACCGGATGATGCCGCGAGCCTCATTCTGATCCTCAGGGAGTTCTCGCCTATTGAGGTAGGCCAAGAAGGGTTCGGTCTATGGGGCAATGACTGCCATGATGAGATGGGCTGATGGTATTATTTCGGTGGCTGAGCCCCTGATTGTGTCAGTGTGTTCAGAATCTGGGGATGTGGTCGGATCCGCACTGGTGTTGCCGCTCTCCCCTTGCCACACCACGGAAGGCTTAAAAAGCCTTTCCAGAAAGGTATTAGGTGGGACAGGGTCGCTTTGGCGCCGATGCAAGCAAGGACATCCGCCGCTTGATTGCTTTCTCGAGCCACATGATGGAACTCGAGCCCCTCGAATCGAGCTGACATTTTGAGAACGCATTACGGTAAGCTGCCATCTTTGGATCTTTGGCGTCGAAATCTCCATTTATTTGAGATATTGCGAGGTTTGAGTCCCCGTGCACTTCCAGGCGTTGTATGCCCATGGAGACAACCATCCGAAGACCATGCAATAAGGCCTCGTATTCGGCTGCGTTATTGGAGTCTCTGTATAATATTTGGAGTACGTACTGAACTACGTCTCCGGTGGGGGACGTTAAAGCGACGCCCGCTCCTAACCCTGCCAGCATTTTGGAACCATCAAAATACATAACCCAGTTGGAATATGTGCCGTACTCTTTAGGGAGTTCGGCCTCTGTCCATTCGGCGACGAACTCCGCCAGTACTTGGGATTTAATGGCTCGACGCGGTTTGTATGTTATGTCGAATGGAAGGAGCTTGATGGCCCATTTAGCAATCCGGCCCGTAGCATCGCGGTTGTTTATTATGTCATTGAGTAGTACTTCGGAAGCCACCGTGATCGAACACTCCTGGAAGTAGTGTCGTAGCTTCCGGGATGCCATGAAGACCACGTATGCTATTTTTTGATAATGAGGGTACCGGGATTTGCATGTGAGGACAGTGGATACGTAGTATACCGGCTTCTGGAGTGGGAATTTGTGTCCGTCCTGCTCTCGCTCAACGACGAGCACGGCGCTCACCACCTGGTGTGTTGCCGATATGTATAATAACATGGGTCCGCCGACGTTCGGTGTGGCCAGGATTGGGTTGCTCGCTAGAAGGGCTCTTATTTCTTCTTGTCTGGCCGTTGCCGCACCCATCCACTCGAAGTGATTGGTGCGCCAGAGAAGGCGATAGAGTGGCAATGCCTTTTCTCCCAATCTGGAGATAAAGTGGCTTAAAGCTACCACGCATCCGCGAGTTTTTGGACCTGTTTAAGGTCCGTTGGCATAGCCAATTGTGACAAAGCTCGGATTTTGGCTGGATTTGCTTCAATTCCTCTATTGGAAACGATGAAGCCCAGCTGTTTTCCAGCGGGGACGCCGAAAACACACTTTTCCGGATTGAGCTTGATGTCGTATGCACGGAGGTTGTCGAATGTGAGACGTAAATCGTCTATTAGTGACTCGACGTGCCTAGTTTTGATGACGACGTCGTCCACGTATGCTTCAACTATCTTGCCGATATGTTTCTCTAGGCATGTTTGAATCATGCGTTGGTAGGTTGCCCCGGTGTTTTTTAGCCCGAAGGACATGGTGTTGAAGCAGAATGGCCCATATGGGGTAATGAATGCCGTTGCGGCTTCATCGGACTCCTTCATTTTGATTTGATGGTATCCGGAATATGCGTCGAGGAAGCACAGTGAGTCGTGTCCTATGGTAGCATCAATGATCTGATCGATGCGGGGGAGGGGGAAGGGATCCTTAGGGCAGGCCTTATTGAGGTCTTTGAAATCGACGCACAGGCGCCAGGATTTGTCCTTCTTTGGCACCATCACCAGGTTTGCGAGCCAGTCTGGGTGTTTTATTTCTCTAATGAATCTGGCCTCGATTAGCTTGGCTAGCTCCTCCCCCATAGCTTGGCCTTTGGGTTTCGGACAGCGCCCCAGTGTTTGCTTGACTGGTTTATATCCCTTCAGTATATTGAGGTTGTGTTCGGCCAACCTACCTGTGATTCCTGGCATATCAGAAGGGTGCCAGGCGAATATATCCCAGTTCTCGCACAGGAACTCTCGTAGCGCGGCGTCGACCGTTGATACGTCTCCAGCGTATCTATAATTTATGAAGTATTCATGTTATTATACTATCCATCTTGGATGCTTATGGGCTTTATTAAACACTTTTGTATTATTTTTGGGACTAACTTATTAACCTAGAGCCCAAAGCGGTTCGTTTTTCCCTTGTTTGATGTTTTTGAAAAAAAGGAATATCAAACGGAGTCCAAACGGAATGAAACCTTCGGGAGCGTGATTTTTGGAACGAACGTGATCCAGGAGAGTTGGAGTTGAAGTCAAGGAAGCTTCAAGGTGGCCACGAGGAAGGGAGGCGCGCCTGCCCCCCTGGGCGCGCCCCACCCTCATGGGCCCCTCGTGGCTCCCCTGACCGACTTCTTTCGCCTATTTATATATATCCATATACCCTAAAAACATCGGGGAACAGAATAGATCGGGAGTTCCGCCGCCGCAAGCCTCTGTAGCCACCAAAACCAATCAGGGCCTGATCGGCACCTGCGGAGGGGGATCCTCACCGTGGCCATCTTCATCATCCGGCGCTCTCCATGACGAGGAGGGAGTAGTTCACCCTCGGGCTGAGGGTATGTACCATAGCTATGTGTTTGATCTCTCTCTCTCTCGTGTTCTTGAGGTGGTACGATCTTGATGTATCGCGAGCTTTGCTATTATAGTTGGATCTTATGATGTTTCTCCCCCTCTACTCTCTTGTAATGGATTGAGTTTTCCCTTTGAAGTTATCTTATGGATTGAGTCTTTAAGGATTTGAGAACACTTGATGTATGTCTTGTATGTGCTTATCTGTGGTGACAATGGGATATTCACGTGGTCTACTTGATGTATGTTTTGGTGATCAACTTGCGGGTTCCGTAACATTGTGAACTTATGCATAGGGGTTGGCACAAGTCTTCGTCTTGACTCTCCGGTAGAAACTTTGGGGCACTCTTTGAAGTTCCTTGTGTTGGTTGAATAGATGAATCTGAGATTGTGTGATGCATATCGTATAATCATACCCACGGATACTTGAGGTGACATTGGAGTATCTAGGTGACATTAGGGTTTTGGTTGATTTGTGTCTTAAGGTGTTATTCTAGTACAAACTCTATGATAGATCGAACGGAAAGAATAGCTTCGTGTTATTTTACTACGTACTCTTGAATAGATCGATCAGAAAGAATAACTGTCGGTGTCAAAACCGGCGGATCTCGGGTAGGGGGTCCCGAACTGTGCGTCTAGGCGGATGGTAACAGGAGACAAGGGACACGATGTTTTTACCCAGGTTCGGGCCCTCTCGATGGAGGTAAAACCCTACTCCTGCTTGATTAATATTGATGATATGGGTAGTACAAGAGTAGATCTACCACGAGATCAGAGAGGCTAAACCCTAGAAGCTAGCCTATGGTATGATTGTTGTTCGTCCCACGGACTAAAACCCTCCGGTTTATATAGACACCGGAGAGGGCTAGGGTTACAGAGTCGGTTACAATGGGAGGAGATCTACATATCAGACGCCAAGCTTGCCTTCCACGCCAAGGAAAGTCCCATCCGGACACGGGACGAAGTCTTCAATCTTGTATCTTCATAGTCCATTAGTCCGTCCAAAGGTTATAGTTCGGCCATCCGGACACCCCTAATCCAGACTCCTCAAGAGCCCTGAACCAGGCTTCAATGACGACGAGTCCGCGCCGCAGATTGTCTTCGGCATTGCAAGGCGGGTTCCTCCTCCGAATACTTCATAGAAGATTCTGAACACAAGGATAATGTCCGGCTCTGCAAAATAAGTTCCACATACCATCGTAGGGAGAATAATATTTGCACAAATCCAATCTGCTGACGTATTCCGCAGCGTGACATCACACCACGGCCAAGCCTTTATTCGAATCGTTTTTACTGTCCCACCTCAGCGTGTTTAGCGATGCGGTTTCCTTGGCACGTCTTGTCGAAGCAGAGATCGTGTCCCCTTATTCTGGGATTCTCATTAATACGGGCGTGGGTAACCCAATCGTGCCCGTTGGCACGTCTCCTTTATCGAAGGTGAGTCCCAATCGGTCACGGGGAGGGCTCTTGGTATTCAACCTCTTTATAAAGAGACCAAGGCTCTACTCCTTTCTTTCAATCTCAATCGAATCCTCCCCTCGCCTCGAGTTCCAACACCCAAAGCTCCAGATTCAGGCGCTTCGGACCTTTGATGATGTCTGGCTCCGACCTTCAAGGCCGGTGGATGCCTTCCTCCGTTACGGAAGAAGACGTGGTAAAGCTAAGAGATGCCAGGTATCTAACCGGCGAAATTTCGCATAGGCTGCCTACTCAAGGGCAGGTTATTCCCACTCCCAAGCCTGGTGAGAGCGTGGTGTTCGCGTTTCACTTCCTTCGGGGGCTAGGCTTCCCGACGGATCCCTTCGTGAGGGGGCTCATGTTTTATTATGGGTTGGAATTTCACGACTTGGCTCCGGAGTCCATCCTCCACATCTCATCGTTCATTGTCGTGTGCGAAGCCTTCCTCCGCATTACTCCTCACTTCGGATTGTGGCTTAAGACCTTCAAAGTGGAGCCGAAGATGATCAAGGGGCAGCAAGCCGAGTGCGGAGGGGCTGTTATAAGCAAGAATGTTGACGCTCCATGGCCCGAGGGCTCTTTTCAAGAGGAGTTCAGCTTATGGCAACGAGAGTGGTTTTATATCACAGCTCCCAGGGGCACCAAGTGGGTGGCGCCACCTGCCTTTCACTCGGGTCCTCCACCGCGTCTGGCATCATGGGTCAATAAAGGGCTTGACTGGGGGCCGTCCAAGGACGTGCCCTTGTTGCAGGGCCGCATTCAAGATCTCCTAGAAAGAGACATCAACCTGGTCGTAGTGACGCAGGACATGTTGATTCGCCGCACCTTGCCCTGCAAACGCCGCCCCCTCCGCCTGTGGGAGTTTAATCCGGAGGGACCACGAGCTCTCCAACACTTTACGGGCGCGACGCCCATGGAGATGTACAAATTGTTCTTTGGATCACAAGCAATGTGTCCGGACTCGACCGAGGACGCATGTCTGAGCTGCAATCGCCCGGATACTCAAGTAAGTAGCCCTATACCCAGACACGCTATCCGTATATTTATCATAAAATTGCCCTTAAAAGAGTTGTCCCTTAAACAAGAGTGGATAGCGAAAGCAAAGCTAATCAGGTGTCCGGCCCCCCTCCCTGAGGCCACGCCGGATCCCGTGTTAACCAGGATGCTGGAGGTTGCGCCTTTGGAAGAAGGCGAAGGGGGGAACAAGGAAGCTACTGCCTCCTCGAAGGAGGCTGTCAGGAAAGGAGGGATCGAGATTCCCTCCATCCAGGGGAAGAAGAGGACCGCCTCTGAAGACCCGGAGACCATGGTCTCAAAGCGGGGGAAGAAATCTTCATCGGAGGGTCCTGGCTGAGATGCCTCGGCGCGACTGCGTGCCCCAAGGGGACCAGCCCTCCACCGAGCCGTAAGTAGAGAGGGGAGTTTAAAATAAGAGACATCCCTGTTCTATTTCTAAGGAATATAACCGAGATTTTACCTTGTAGTTCGGATCTCAGCCCTTCTCAGCAGAGCTCATCTTCAGGGGATCTTCGTCCGTAGATGATGGAGAGAGGAACGCCTCCCCCTGCCGTACCGCCGTGCGAGGCGGGCGACCCTGAGGTGTCGTCATGGAGGGTTTCTTTGAATCCGGCAGGGCTGGAGAGCAGTCGTGTGGCCCACCAAAGCCCTCCGTGTCCGGCCTTCGAAAAAGGCCATCGGGTGAGTCTGACACCGTCCGGTGCGTGGTCGGAGGAGCTGAAGGATCTGCTCGGGCGAGCGTCTATCTCAGAAGAACACCGTGCATTGATGGGTATGGTGATTGAAAGGTTTTCATCCGCGGAGAGCGGGTTGTACGAGGCCGCCAGGAGTTTACTGACGGGTTTTGAGGTACGCAAAATGATGTACCTTTTGACGGTTCCGCATATATAAGATGCGCCCTGTGTAGATAGTAGCCCCTGAGACTCGGTGCATTGTCAAAAATGACGGCGCGCCGAGGATCATAATCCCAGGTATAATATAGTGCCCTTCCTGTGTAGGTGGCGAAGTGTCCGGTGCCTAGCCGGACAGATGAATTTGCCGAGCTAAAGCGGCAACTTGACGTGGCCAATGCCGACATCGCGCTTGTCAACAATCGGCTTGATGAGTCACAAGGTATGCAATTTCTCCGCGGACACCTGGTAAGGGGGCTTGATGCCCGTGCCTTACAACATGTATGCTTGATGCAGATGGTGCCGCTGCCATGGAGAACCTTCGAGCGGAACTCACCCGAGCCAAGGAGCAGGCCAGAAAAAGTGATGCGGCTGCCTTAAAGGCGGCCGAAGAGCTGAAAGCCGAACAGGCTGCTCACTGCCGAAGCAAGAAGGAAATGGCCGAGATGGATGTGAAGTTGAAGGATGTTGCCGACCGCTGCAGGCTTCTTGAAAAAGAAGATCGGGCGGAACAGAAGGACCTGGAGAAGGCCACTACCGAGGCCAAGGATGCTCGCTCTGCAATGAGAGCTATGAAGGAGGAGCTACGTCAGGCCGGAGATATCGCGGCTGGAAAGCCCTTTATGCTGTGGATGAAGTTCGGGGATCCTAAATATGCTCAGTTGGACCGGCTGTGGAGTGCGGCAGATACTTATCTGGACTTGGCGGCAAGTGCTGCGGACGCGGCCGAACACTTCCGAGATCAACAGGATCACGAAGTGGAAAAGCTTTTTTGGTCGCAGTTCCACAATCCAGAGCGCCCACTTCCATTAACCGATCGTTTGGCCGAATGGGCGGAGCTGAATAGGTTATCCGGACTCGCCATGAAGGATGTCGTGAGTCATCTGTGGCCGGAAAGGCCCGAGTCGAAAAGTTATTTTAGCTTGGTGCAGCAGTTCCTTGGTGCGGTGCCGCATATTAATGCAATGAAGAGGTCAGCGTGCATAGAGGGTGCGTGAATGGCTCTTGCCCGTGTCAAGACAAACTGGGTGGAGATGAAGGCCACCGCTGTTGCATCCCAAGATTCGGACGAGAGCCGAGTACCTGCCGAGCACTATTTTCAGGAAGTTCTGCAAGGCGCTCGTTTAATAGAGACGCAGTGCTCGAAGGATATTATGTTCGAATAACATGTATCATTGTAAAACAATGTTTCGAGGGAATATAAAAGCTTTTTATACTTGTGCCTTCAAGAATTAAAATACCTACTGTGCGGTTGTTAATTTATATGTGTATATAACCTGAAAGATGGCAGTCTTCGGCTTCAGCCCCCACGCATATAATGCGGGGGTGTTTGCAAAAGGCGCATTTTCACACTTGATCCAACGTCTTGGTCCTATTAAGGAGGTTTCTTGCTTTTTGGTTCTGTTTAGTAATAAATATTTGATCTAGCCTATGGTTAGATGTGGTTTTATTTTTTAGTTAGTGTTTGTGCCAAGTAAGACCTATAGGATCTTCTTGGATGATAATTATTTGATCTTTCTGAAAAAGACAGAAACTTTCTGCTCACGAAAACAATTGTTAAAAATCACCAGAAAGTGATAAAATACTGATTACAATTGAAGTAGATCAATATTAAAATTATATAGGTCTTCCTATTTTGGAAGATTTTTCTGAGTTCCAGAAGTTTGCGTTTGATACAGATTACTACAGACTGTTCTGTTTTTGACAGATTCTGTTTTCTATGTGTTGTTTGCTTATTTTGATGAATCTATGAGTAGTATCGGAGGGTATGAACCATAGAGAAGTTGGAATATAGTAGATATTACACCGATATGAATTTAGAATGAGTTCAAAACAGTACCTAAGTGGTGATTTATTTTCTTACTAACGGAGCTTACGAGTTTTCTGTTAAGTTTTGTGTTGTGAAGTTTTCAAGTTTTGGGTAAAGGATTCAATGGACTATGGAATAAGGAGTGGCAAGAGCCTAATCTTGGGGATGCCCAAGGCACCCCAAGGTAATATTCAAGGATAACCAAGAGCCTAAGCTTGGGGATGCCCAAGGCACCCCAAGGTAATATTCAAGGATAACCAAGAGCCTAAGCTTGGGGATGCCCCGGATGGCATCCCCTCTTTCGTCTTCGTTCATCGGTAACTTTACTTGGAGCTATATTTTTATTCACCACATGATATGTGTTTTGCTTGGAGCGTCATTTTATTTTCTTTAGCTTTGCTTGCTGTTTGAATAAAATACCAAGATCTAAAATTCTTAAATGAGAGAGAGTCTTCACAAAGCTACATAATTATTTGACTACTCATTGATCTTCACTTATATCTTTTTGGAGTAGTTTGTCATTTACTCGTGTGCTTCACTTATATCCTATGAGTAAATGGTTGAATGAATATAATATCATAAATCTGAAATTATATATGTTTCATATGCTTATCCCATGGGGAGTAATGACTTCACATATAAGAAGTAGAGGTGGTAAATTTATTGAAGGTTAGCAAACATTGTATTGGTCACTTGAACAATTCATGAAAGAGTATTGAAGGAATAGAGATTTCATATATAAATATAGTATCTTGGACATCTTTTGTAATTGTGAGCACTCATTAAAATATGACATGCTAAAAGGTTGATGTTGGACAAGGAAAACAACGTAATGGGTTATGTTTTCTTATATCCGAAATAAAGTATATTGTCATGGATCGCCCAACACGTTGAGCTTGCCTTTCCCCCTCATGCTAGCCAAATTCTTTGAACCAAGTAGAGATACTACTTGTGCTTCCAAACATCCCTTAGACCAGTATTGCCATGAGATTCCACCATACCTACCTTTGGATTGAGTAAGATCCTTCAAGTAAGTTGTCATCGGTGCATGCAATAAAAAATGCTCTCTAAATATGTATGATCTTTTAGTGTGGAGAAAATAAGCTTTATACGATCTTGTGATATGGAAGCAATAAAAGCGACAGACTGCATAATAAAGGTCCCTATCACAAGTGGCAATATAAAGTGACGTTCCCTCGCATTAAGATTTTGTGCATCCAACTATAAAAGCGCATGGCAACCTCTGCTTCCCTCTGCGAAGGGCCTATCTTTTACCTTATGCAAGAGTCATGGTGATCTACACCTTTCCTTTTTTACATTTTATCCTTTGGCAAGCACATTGTGTTGGAAACATTCTGATATATATATCCAATTGGATGTAAGGCATCATGAGCTATTATTGTTGACATTAACCTTGAGGTAAAAGGTTGGGAGGCGAATCTATAAGCCCCTATCTTTCTCTGTGTCTGATTAAAACTTTGAACCCATAAATATCGCGTGAGTGTTAGTAATTGTGAAAGACTAAATGATAGTTGAGTATGTGGAGTTTGCTAAATCAAAAGCTCTGACATAGACTCTTCCTGAAAATAAGATGAACTGTAACTGTTTGATGACTAATAACACGTTTTGTTAGTTTTCAAGAAAGTTTATGATCTATACTTTAACAGGTGAATAGCTTGTTACTTGATCATGAGAAGCTTTATGAGATGAGCTACTGTTATGATATATTGTGATGCTAGAAAAGGTGATTGAAATTATCATTAATCAAATGTGTGCACCTGCTAGCATTCACACTTCATAAATTATTTCTTTTATCATTTACCTACTCGAGGACGAGCAGGAATTAAGCTTGGAGATGCTGATACGTCTCCAACGTATCTATAATTTATGAAGTATTCATGCTATTATATTATCCATCTTGGATGTTTATGGGCTTTATTAAACACTTCTATATTATTTTTGGGACTAACTTATTAACCCAGAGCCCAATTGCAGTTTCTGTTTTTTCCCTTGTTTCAGTGTTTCGCGGAAAAGGTATATCAAACGGAGTCCAAACAGAATGAAACCTTCGGGAGCATGATTTTTGGAACGAGCGTGATCCAGGAGACTTGGAGTTGAAGTCAAGGAATCTTCAAGGTGGCCACGAGGCAGGGAGGCGCGCCCCCACCCTTGTGGGCCCCTCGTGGCTCCCCTGACCGACTTCTTTCGCTATATATATATATATATATATATATATATATATATATATATATATATATATATATATATATATATATATATATATATATATATATATATATATATATATATATATATATATATATATATATATGTATACCCTAAAACTTGGGAACAAAATAGATCGGGAGTTCCGCCGCCACAAGCCTCTGTAGCCACCAAAAACCAATTGGGACCTTGTTCCGGCACCCTGCCGGAGGGGGGATCCCTCACCGGTGTCCATCTTCATCATCCTCGGCGCTCTCCATGACGAGGAGGGAGTAGTTCACCCTCGGGGCTGAGGGTATGTACCAGTAGCAATATGTTTGATCTCTCTCTCTCTCTCTCTCTCATTTTCTTGAGGTGGTACGATCTTGATGTATCGCGAGCTTTGCTATTATATTTGGATCTTATGATGTTTCTCCCCCTCTACTCTCTTGTAATGGATTGAGTTTTCCCTATGAAGTTATCTTATTGGATTGAGTCTTTAAGGATTTGAGAACACTTGATGTATGTCTTGCATGTGCTTATCTGTGGTGACAATGGGATATTCACGTGATCTACTTGATGTATGTTTTGGTGATCAACTTGCGGGTTCCGTAACATTGTGAACTTATGCATAGGGGTTGGCACACGTTTTCGTCTTGACTCTCCGGTAGAAACTTTGGGGCACTCTATGAAGTTCCTTGTGTTGGTTGAATAGATGAATCTGAGATTGTGTGATGCATATCGTATAATCATACCCACGGATACTTGAGGTGACATTAGAGTATCTAGGTGACATTAGGGTTTTGGTTGATTTGTGTCTTAAGGTGTTATTCTAGTACGAACTCTATGATAGATCGAATGGAAAGAATAGCTTCGTGTTATTTTACTAAGGATTCTTGAATAGATCGATCAGAAAGAATAACTTTGAGGTGGTTTCGTACCCTACAATAATCTCTTCGTTTGTTCTCCGCTATTAGCGACTTTGGAGTGACTCTTTGTTGCATGTTGAGGGATAGTTATATGATCCAATTATGTTATTATTGTTGAGAGAACTTGAACTAGTGAAAGTATGAACCCTAGGCCTTGTTTCCTAGCATTGCAATACCGTTTGTGCTCACTTTTATCATTAGTTACCTTGCTGTTTTTGTATTTTCAGATTACAGAAACCTATATCTACCATGCATATTGCACTTGTATCACCATATCTCCACCGAACTAGTGCACCTATACAATTTACCATTGTATTGGGTGTGTTGGGGACACAAGAGACTCTTTGTTATTTGGTTGCAGGGTTGCTTGAGAGAGACCATCTTCAACCTACGCCTCCCACGGATTGATAAACCTTAGGTCATCCACTTGAGGGAAATTTGCTACTGTCCTACAAACCTCTGCACTTGGAGGCCCAACAACGTCTACAAGAAGAAGGTTGTGTAGTAGACATCAGTCGTTGGGTCTAGTTGTGCCCCGATAGATGTTGTTTTCTTGGGGTCCGTTGGATGGACTTGGAATTTGACTATTTCTTCTGCTGGTTTGAAGGAGGTGGATTTGGGTCGTTTGTCCAAGATTACATCGTCCCTATCCACCTTGGAGCGTAATGCGGTTAATTCTTCGGCCGCGAGGGCTTCAGATAATGCCTCAAGGGCCAGGGATGCGGTTTTACTTTCGGCACGGCATGCTATGCCCGGATCACTGGCGAGAGTGATTGTGCCATTGGGCCCGGGCATCTTGAGCTTCATATACCCGTAGTGAGGTATAGCTTGGAAGCGTGTAAATGCATCTCGCCCCAATAGGGCGTGATATCCACTGTTGAAAGGGGCCACTTGGAATGTTATTTCTTCGGACCGGTAGTTCTCCGGTGTGCCGAATACCACGTCGAGCGTGATTTTTCCCGCGCATCGCGCCTCCCGACTGGGAATAATTCCTCGGAAGGTCGTGCTACTTTGCTCGATGTGGCTCCTGTCTATTTCCATTTTGCTGAGTGTATCCTCGTAAAAGAGATTTAGTCCGCTGCCGCTGCCATAAGAACCTTGGTGAGCCGAAAGCCGTCCACTATCGGGCTGAGGACCAAGGCGGCTGGTGCCCGGACTGTCCTGAATTTTGATTCGTCACCGGCATTAAAAGTTATAGCCGTGTCGTTCCAAGGGTTTATTGCTACAATTTGGCAGACTTCGGCGAGGTCACGGAGTGCCCTTTTGCGCTTATTGTTTGAAGCGAATGTCTCGAAGACCGTCAATACTCTGAGGTCGTCGTCTTCTGGGGGGGTGTTACTCTGGGGTGTTTTTGGCGAGGATATCCTCGCCGCTCTTGGCCACTTGCCGGAGTATCCAACATGCTCTAAGGCTGTGGGTTGATATGGTATCCGGTGTTGTGTGTATTTTGCATGGACCATTGAGCCATCCCTCCAGAACTATTCCGTGCCCTGTAACAGGCTTATATTTATTTACTATTGGGTCAGGCGTGCCACGAGGGTGCGTCCTTTTCGCCTGAACAAGGGGTTGGGTGGAAACCGGTGGTTCCCAGCGGGCTGCCTGAGTTTTCCAGGCGCTTTCCATTGCGCAGTACTTGTGTACTATGGTTGCCAAGTCAGCGAAGTGTGATACACGATGGCGGTTGATGGCGTTGAGGATTCCTTCATCTGTGCAATTGTTGCGGAACACTGAAATCGTGTCTTCGTCGTGGCAATCTTTAATCTTGTCTTTGACAAGGAGGGATCTGGCCCAGAAGTGATGGACCATTTCCTGAGACTGCTGTCGTATGCCCATAAGAGCGCTTATATCTAGGTGGGTGGGTGGATTTAAATCCAAATCCTGACCCAAGTTGGGATCCGAAGTCTGAAGAACTTCCGAACTTAACAGTTCAGGCTCCGGGATATCAACTGATTTTTGAGGCTTGTCGTCCGATTCTATGTTCGGAGGACAAGATGTATCTTTCTGCAGGCAGGTGTCCGGCTCTTGAAGCTCGGAGATCCGAACATAGTTCGTCCTTAGTAAATAGGAAGAGTTGTCGTCTTGCTCCTCTACTACCACTATCTAATGGGTGATTGGTGGAGTTTTAATTTCTCTCTGGTCGGGTTTAAGCCCAATCCGATGATAGTCTGTGGCGACCCCCAGGGCGGCGATGCGATCTAGGAGCTCGTTTAAAGACGACAACTCCGCCGGATCCATTTGCTTGGAGTATTTGGAGTCAACATGGAGGGAATTTTCGATGACCCGAGAAGTCATCGTCGGCTTAACGGTCGAACGGGCGGTCATGGTAAAGCCGCCCAGCCAGAGGGTTTGGCCTGGGGCCAGTGCTCCTCCGGAGGTGACATTGTCCTTGAGAACAAGACGAGCCATCGATCTTATCTTTCGATGTCACAACGGAACTCTCAATGAAAGCACCAATGTCGGTGTCAAAACCGGCGGATCTCAGGTAGGGGTTCCCGAACTGTGCGTCTAAGGTCGATGGTAACAGGAGACAGGGGACACGATGTTTACCCAGGTGCAGGCCCTCTCTATGGAGGTAATACCCTACTTCCTGCTTGATTGATCTTGATGAATATGAGTATTACAAGAGTTGATCTACCACGAGATCGTAATGGCTAAAACCCTAGAAGTCTAGCCTGTATGACTACGATTATGATTGTTCTTTTCTACAGACCTAGCCCTCCGGTTTATATAGACACCGGAGGGAACTACGGTTACATAAAGTCGGTTACAGAGAAAGGAATCTTCCTATTTTGTCGCCAAGCTTGCCTTCCACGCCAAGGAGAGTCCCATCCGGACACGGGTAGAGTCTTCGGTCTTTGTATCTTCACAGCCCATCAGTTCAGCCCATGGCTAATAGGCCGGACGCCCGAGGACCCCTTAGTCCAGGACTCCCTCACACGCACACGCCAATATCCATCAGAACCAGCTGCGACAC
This sequence comes from Aegilops longissima, assembly GCA_021605205.1. Classification (NCBI taxonomy): domain Eukaryota; kingdom Viridiplantae; phylum Streptophyta; class Magnoliopsida; order Poales; family Poaceae; genus Aegilops; species Aegilops longissima. The sequence continues at coordinate 265,129,979 of CM038680.1, read as the reverse complement.
ATTTTTTATCCATTTGCATAGGTCCCAACTGTCAGGAGGTTTGCAGAAATAAAAAGGAATCATAAAATGTCTCGCCATGGTGATTCGAAAGAGTGACCTCAACTAGCCAGTGGCACATATAGCGCTAGAAGGATGGGCACCTACAAGGACAGGCCCCACTCCTTAGTCTACCCGCATAGCCTTTTCGTTTAGTCTACCTAGCCATCTAATCAACTGCCTGCAGGCCACTTCTCCCATTTACTTCTCCATCGGGAACCGATTTTCCTCGGCTTCTTCACTACCCCTTCATCTTCATTTGCATCGAAACCACACTACATTCACATTGTTTTAACCTCTTCACATCCTCCTGGAGTAATTCTGAAGCCCCTTTAAATAATCATCTTCTTCAGTTAGACTAGCCATCTAATCCTAATTCTCCAAGCCATAGCCCTCTGGTCCAGCGGTTCCAAATGGCGAAAGAGATAAGGTCATCGGTCTCGACGGAGAGTACATGGAGCGTGCCACTGGGAAGATCCAACGCGCCGCCGTCCTTCAGCTGTGCCTCGAAGATGATGTTTTGGTGTACCACATCATACACGCGCCCTCCAGACCAGGTGAGCTTCACGATTTCTTGTCTCGGGAGGACATATACTTATGTTGGGCAGCCATCGCAGGGGACAAACAGAAGTTGGAGCCGTACAACCTTGATTTGAAAAGCATCGCTGACGTACAAACCAAAATAAAAATTCGTGTAGAAGATTGTGATAAACTGACACCATCCCTATTCGACGTAGCAAATTTTGTGCTCCGAACAAATCTTCAGAAGGGTGATGAGACGCTGGCATTAAGGTCGTCTGGATGGGAGAATTGTCCCTTGAAGTACGAGCGGATAAAATATGCTGCCCTTGATGCACGTGTGAGTTTCGAGATAGCTGCAAGGTCCAGAGAGCTTGTTGCGAAGCCGTCTCCCACAGAAAATGAGAACAAGAAGAAGAAGAAGAAGAAGAAGAAGAAGAAGAAGAAGAAGAAGAAGAAGAAGAAGAAGAAGAAGAAGAAGAAGAAGAAGAAGAAGTACCAGCAGCATGGCATTAAGGATGGATGAACTATTTCCTCTCTTGTAAAAAAATATTCCCTCTCTGTGTATATTGATATAGATGGACTATTTCGATGGTGTGCATGTCTTTGGAACAAGTAGTAGCGTGGGTCCGCTTGACTATAAGGAACTATTTATCCGTCTAGCTTTCTCTACTACTCCTTCCAGTGATCGGTATGCAATGCATGTGTACGTAGACATGACAGCTTGTCCATGGAAGTTCAACTACAGCGACCATCATGTTTCATCCACTGCCACTCGTGATTCCCACGACGCCGCTCCAACCCATGGCACCACGTCCCCCGACGTGCGCCTCTCCCCTCTCGGCCGCACTGCCCCTCTACCTTTGTGTGCATGACATGTGGGTCAACTGAAATGCGGCGAGAATCAAGTTTCTACCAAAGCCACACGCGATTCCCATGACGCCACTCGAACCCATGACACCACACTTCCTCCGACCTGTGGCTCACCCCTCTCGGCCCCACTGCCCCTCTGCCTTCAGGAGCATTACATGTGGACCAGCCACCTACCGGGTCCACATGTTATTGACTCAAAGGCAGGTGTCATAAGGCGCTGAAGCTTAGACCCGAGGGCCCCGAGAGGTAAATGTAACTCCTGCACCAGTCCTTGTGGTGCTACTGCTGCACGAACTCGTGGCAAACTCGAGATTTGTTTCTTTACTATACATGCGCGCAATGATTTAATGGACATTGTAATATCAACATGTGATGGGGAGCTCTAAATTTGAATTTGAAACTTATAAAACGAAAAAAAAAATCAAAACAAATTAACTGGGAGAGAGGGAGTATACCGTAGGATGTATCCCATACGAAACAAGTCCCCTGGTTTGTCACCACGAAGATGCGGTTAGAAAGGAGCATAGCGTCTTTGTACTCGTACGGCAACAAATGGGCCGCAGACAGCATGGTCCACCTTTGACCGCCATGTGCAAGGTTCGTGCTATCTTCTTCAATCTCACTGTGGTTCCATAATACCAATTCAGGCAGTGGCCCGTTGCATGGTTGATCCCATTGTTGGACAAAGGTTCTACGGGAACGGTGTCACCGTTGTAAATGTTGTGCAAATTGATGTTGGTACCCTCCCGTACATATGCAAGCCAATCTCCACTCGCACCGAGCCTAACCTGTGAAACAGTGGGCAGGGGGAGAATTAGGAAATGGACAAGGAAGTAGTCTTTAGAATGCATTTACTACATGATCAAACTCATCTTACCTGCTCATCGGACAAAATCCGGGTGCCCCTCAACGTCGGCATCTCAAGGGGCGTCAACTTGCAACTACAGAGACGCCATGCTGGAGAGACCCCCAAGGAAACATCCTCATGCGTTGCACGGAACATCAAGATGCATTTGTATGAGTAGTTTATCTTGTGAGAGAGAAGGATGAACGAGCAAAGGCCTTATTTTCAAATGTGGAGAGGGGTGTGCCAAACTACGGCCACGTTGCGCTGAAAAAAAATTGAGTTTGGGCCGGTGGCACACCCTGCGGCAAGATGACAGTGTGGGCTTCTTCCATAACTAGCAAGATGCCTGTGCATTGTAGGGAATATCAAGATGCATTTTTTTTTACAAAACACCTGTTGTGATTGACCCTTGCAGGAGTAATCCCATGTGATAGAGGCAAAGGTGTCCCGTCTTTCGATGAGATGGTGGCTATCGTTTAGGATGAAGTCGACTTTGATGATCCGACTACGAACGTGCGAGGACGTCGCGCCTTAGCAATCGCTAAACCAACTCCGAGAGGTTATTGACCACGCCGGAGCACGATCAACCTGACCACGAAGGTCTGTTTCCTGCAGGCAAGCGAAGAACAAGCAATAAACTAAGATTGCAATCTGGATATTGCGAATATAAGAGGAAAGCTTTATTGATCAAGGTGGGGTTCTGTGACGCCTTGGTCTGGTCGTTGAACACAAACGAAGTGCGCGAAGTTGCAGCTATGGCGAACTTTTAATCTAAGCAAAACCCAAAGTCTAAACGGTGCCCTAAGGGCTGTATATATGGAGAAAGAGGGGGGAATTTCGTGGCCCTTGGGGAAGTGGTCCGAAACCAACCCTATCTCTTGTTTCCCCACACATACGGACTCTAAAAACAGCCTATACTTATGTATTTCGAAATTACATGGGCCTGGCCCAATAATAAGGTGACACAGCACCTAGAATAGCCTCTGGACGAAGTTTATGAAGTGGCATCTTGTATATTTCGTCTAAGGCTTCATGTACTCATTATGGTGGCTTCAAAGTCCTGAAACCATCACTTGTAACTCCGTTCTTATCCCCCTTGCGCATGCCATCAACTCCATGCTTGTTCTTGCTCCAATGTTCATCCCTCTTATCCATGTCAGGCCCTTCATTTGTAAGCAAAACAAATGTATCCAATTTAGGCAACATCATATTCTCATAAACATTAGAATCATTACCAAGAAACGGAAGTACCTGATAATTTAATTGGCGTGCGCGAGCTCTAGTAATTGGTCCAGTATATGTTGTAGTAGGGGCTGTGGGTGTAACAATGGTACTGATGTCCTCATCATCCTCCCCTTCTTGAAATGAAGTCGTCCTCGATGGAAGCTCATCTTCCTCATCCAAATAAGGCTTCAAATCTGCAATGTTGAAAGTGGGACTAACCCCAAAATCTGCAGGCAGCTCAAGTTTATATGCATTATCATTTATTTTCTCTAACACCTTAAAAGGACCATCAGCACGTGGCATTAGCTTTGATTTGCGCAAATTAGGAAACCTATCCTTACGCAAATGTAACCAAACAAGATCTCCAGGTGCAAAGGCAACATGTTTTCTACCCTTATCTCCAAAGAAGTTTATATTTAGCATTCATACGCTCAATGTTGTCCTTAGTTAACTCATGCATTTTTAAGATCAATTCAGCACGTTGTTTAGCATCAAAATTAACCTTCTCCGAAGATGGAAGAGGCAACAAATCAATAGGTGCATGAGGTAGGATACCATACACAATTTCAAAAGGGCACATCTTAGTAGTAGAATGCAATGAACGATTATAAGCAAATTCAATATGAGGCAAGCATTCTTCCCACATTTTCTTATTATTCTTCAAAACAGCCCTAAGCATAGTAGACAATGTTCTATTGACTACTTCAGTTTGTCCATCAGTTTGGGGGTGACAAGTAGTACTAAAAAGCAATTTAGTCCCCAACTTAGCCCATAACATCTCCAAAAGTGGCTAAGGAATTTAGTATCACGATCTGAAACAATAGTATTTGGCACACCATGCAAGCGAATAATTTCCCAAAAGAACAAATCAGCAACATTAACAGCATCATCGCTTTTATGACATGGTATAAAGTGTGCCATTTTCGAAAATCTATCCACGACAACAAATATGCTATCCCTCCCCTTCTTTGTTCGAGGTAAACCTAAAACAAAGTCCATAGATATATCCTCCCAAGGAACACTAGGTACAGGCAAAGGCATATATAAACCATGAGGATTGAGTCGTGACTTAGCTTTTTGACATGTAGTGCAACGAGCAACAAAACGCTCAACATCCCGTCTCATTTTTGGCCAAAAGAAATGTGTAGCAAGTATATCCTCTGTCTTCTTCACGCCAAAGTGTCCCATTAATCCTCCTCCATGCGCCTCCTGCAACAACAAAAGACGAACAGAGCTAGCAGGAATGCATAGCTTGTTAGCACGGGACACAAAGTGAAGGAAATATGCCCTAGAGGCAATAATAAAGTTATTATTTATTTCCTTATATCATGATAAATGTTTATTATTCATGCTAGAATTGTATTAACCGGAAACATAATACATGTGTGAATATATAGACAAACAGTATGTCACTAGTATGCCTCTACTTGACTAGCTTGTTAATCAAAGATGGTTATGTTTCCTAACCATGGACAAGGAGTTGTTATTTGATTAACAAGGTCACATCATTAGTTGAATGATCTGATTGACATGACCCATTCCGTTAGCATAACACTTGATCGCTTAGTATGTTAATGCTTTCTTCATGACCCATACATGTTCCTATAACTATGAGATTATGCAACTCCGTTTACGGAGGAACACTTTGGTACTACCAAACGTCACAACGTAATCGGGTGATTATAAAGGAGTACTACAGGTGTCTCCAAAGGTACTTGTTGGGTTGGCGTATTTCGAGATTAGGTTTTGTCACTCCGATTGTCGGAGAGGTATCTCGAGCCTTCTCGGTAATGCACATCACTTAAGCCTTGCAAGCATTACAACTAATGAGTTAGTTGTGAGATGATGTATTACGGAACGAGTAAAGAGACTTACCAGTAACGACATTGAACTAGGTATTGGATACCGACGATCGAATCTCGGGTAAGTAACATACCGATGACAAAGGAACAACGTATGTCGTTATGCGGTTTGACCGATAAAGATCTTCGTAGAATATGTAGGAACCAATATGGGCATCCAGGTTCCGCTATTGGTTATTGACCGAGAATGGTTCTAGGTCATGTCTACATAGTTCTCGAACCCGTAGGGTCCGCACGCTTAAGGTTTCGATGCGATGCTTATATTATGAGTTTATGAGTTTTGATGTACCGAAGGAGTTCGAGTCCCGGATGAGATCGGGGACATGACGAGGAGTCTCGAAATGGTCGAGACGTAAAGATCGATATATTGGACGACTATATTCGAGTTCGGAAAGGTTCGAATGATTCGGTATTTTGAGTACCGGAGAGTTACGGAATTCGCCGGGAGAAGTATTGGGCCTTATTGGGCCCTGCGGAAAGAGAGAGGGCTGCCTAGGGCAGGCAGCGCCCCCATGGCCTAGTCCGAATTGGACTAGGGGAAGGGGCCGCACCCCTTCCCTCTTCCCCCTTCCCCAAGTCCTAGTCCAACTAGGAGAAGAGGGGGGGAGTCCTACTCCCGGTGGGAGTAGGACTCCTCCTTGGTGCGCCTCCCCTTGGGCCGGCCACCTCCCCCTTGTCTCCTTTATATACGGGGGCAGGGGACACCCCAAGACACACAAGTTGATCTACGGATCTTTCCTTAGCCGTGTGCGGTGCCCCCTTCCACCATATTCCACTTCGGTCATATCGTCGCGGAGCTTAGGCGAAGCCCTGCGCCGGAGAAGTCATATCGTCGCGGAGCTTAGGCGAAGCCCTGCGTCGGTGGAGCATCAACATCGTCACCACGCCGTCGTCTTGTGGAACTCATCCCGACACTTTGCTGGATCGGAGTCCGGGGATCGTCATCGAGCTGAACGTGTGTAGAACTCGGAGGTGCCGTACGTTCGGTGCTTGGATCGGTCGGATCGTGAAGACGTACGACTACATCAACCGCGTTGTTATAACGCTTCCGCTTTCGGTCTACGAGGGTACGTGGGCGGATACTCTCCCTCTCGTTGCTATGCCATCACCATGGTCTAGCGTGATCGTGGAAAATTTTTGAAATTACTCGTTCCCCAACAGGGCATCCGAGCCAGGTTTTATGCGTTGATGTCATGTGCACGAGTAGAACACAAGTGAGTTGTGGACGATACAAGTCATACTGCCTACCAGCATGTCATACTTTGGTTCAGCGGTATTGTGAGATGAAGCGGCCGGACCGACATTACGCGACGCTTACGCGAGACTGGTTTCACCGCTTGAGCACTCGTTGCTTAAAGGTGACCGGCGGTGTCTCTCTCTCTCACTTTAGTTGAATCGAGTGTGGCTACGCCCGGTCCTTGAGAAGGTTAAACGAGTCTATTTGACGAAGTATCGTTGTGGTTTTGATGCGTAGGTAAGAACGGTTCTTGCTCAGCCCGTAGCAGCCACGTAAAACTTGCAACAACAAAGTAGAGGACGTCTAACTTGTTTTTGCAGGGCATGTTGTGATGTGATATGGTCAAGACGTGATGCTATACTTTATTGTATGAGATGATCATGTTTTGTAACCGAGTTATCGGCAATCGGCGAGAGCCATATGGTTGTCGCTTTATTGTATGAAATGCAACGCCATGTAATTGCTTTACTTTATCACTAAGGAGTAGCGATAGTCGTAGAAGCAATAGTTGGCGAGACGACAACGATGCTACGATGGAGATCAAGGTGTCGCTACCGGTGACGATGGTGATCATGACGGTGCTTGGCGATGGAGATCACAAGCACAAGATGATGATGACCATATCATATCACTTATATTGATTGCATGTGATGTTTATCCTTTATGCATCTTATCTTGCTTTGATTGACGGTAGCATTATAAGATGATCTCTCACTAAAATTATCAAGAAGTGTTCTCCTGAGTATGCACCGTTATGAAAGTTCTTCGTCTTTGAGACACCACGTGATGATCGGGTGTGATAGGCTCTACGTTCAAATACAACGGGTGCAAAACAGTTGCGCACGCGAATACTCGAGTTAAACTTGACGAGCCTAGCATATAACAGATATGGCCTCGGAACACGGAGACCGAAAGGTCGAGCGTGAATCATATAGTAGATATGATCAACATAGTGATGTTCACCATTGAAACTACTCCATCTCACGTGATGATCGGACATGGTTTAGTTGATTTGGATCACGTAATCACTCAGATGACTAGAGAGATGTCTGTCTAAGTGGGAGTTCTTAAGTAATATGATTAATTGAACTTAAATTTATCATGAACTTAGTCCTGGTAGTATTTTGCAGATTATGTTGTAGATCAATAGCTCGCGTTGTTGCTTCCCTATGTTTTTATATGTGTTCCTAGAGAAAATTGTATTGAAAAATGTTAGTAGCAATGATGCGGATTGGATCCGTGATCTGAGGTTTATCCTCATTGCTGCACAGAAGAATTATGTCCTTGATGCACCGCTGGGTGACAGACCTATTGCAGAGCAGATGCGACGTTATGAACGTTTGGCTAGCTCAATATGAGCGATCTGACGTTATGAACGTTTGGCTAGCTCAATATGATGACTACTTGATAGTTTAGTGCACCATGCTTAACGGCTTAGAATCGGGACTTCAAAGACGTTTTGAACGTCATGGACCATATGAGATGTTCCAGGAATTGAAGTTAATATTTCAAGCAAATACCCGAGTTGAGAGATATGAAGTCTCCAACAAAGTTCTATAGCTAAAAGATGGAGGAGAATCGCTCAACTAGTGAGCATGTGCTCAGATTGTCTGAGTACTTCAATCGCTTGAATCAAGTGGGAGTTAATCTTCCAGATAAGATAGTGATTGACAGAATTCTCTAGTCACCATCACTAAGTTAGTAGAACTTCGTGATGAACTATAGTATGCAAGGGATGACGAAAAAGATTCTCGAGCTCTTCGCGATGCTAAAATCGGCGAAGGTAGAAATCAAGGAAAAAAATCAAGTGTTGATGGTTGACAAGACCACTAGTCTCAAGGAAAATGGCAAAGGGAAGAAGGGGAACTTCAAAAGGAACGGCAAGCAAGTTGCTGCTCGAGTGAAGAAGCCCAAGTCTAGACCTAAGCATGAGACCGAGTACTTTTTCTACAATAGAACTGGTCACTTTGGGCGAACTACCCTGAATATTTGGTGGATAAGAAGGATGGCAAAGTGAACAAGGTTATATTTGATATACAGGTTATTGATGTGTGCCTTACTAGTGTTTATAGTAGCCCTGAGTATTTGATACTGTTCGGTTGCTAAGATTAGTAACTCAAACAGGAGTTACGAGATAAACAGAGACTAGTTGAAGGGAAGTGACGATGAGTGTTGGAAGAAGTTCCAAGATTGATATGATCATCATCGCACACTCCCTATACTTTCGGGTTTAGTGTGGAACCTAAATAAGTGTTATTTGGTGTTGAGCATAAATATGATTTGATCATGTTTATTGCAATACTGTTATTCATTTAAGTAAGAGAATAAATTGTTGTTACGCTTACATGAATAAAACCTTACATGGTTACACACCCAATGAAAACAGTTCATTGGATCTCGATCATAGTGATACACATATTCATAATATTGAAACCAAAAGATGCAAAGTTAATAATGATAGTGCAACTTATTTGTGGCACTGCCGTTTAGGTCATATTGGTGTAAAGCGCATGAAGAAAACTCCATGTTGATGGACTTTTGGAATCACTTGATTATGAATCACTTGATGCTTGCGAACCATGCCTTATGGGCAAGATGACTAAAGACTCTGTTCTCCGGAACAATGGAGCGAGCAAATGACTTATTGGAAATAATACATACTGATGTATGCGGTCCGATGAGTGTTAAAGCTCACGGCAAGTATCGTTATTTTCTGACCTTCACAGATGATTTGAGCAGATATGGGTATATCTACTTAATGTAGCACAAGTCTGAAACATTTGAAAAGTTCAAAGAATTTCAGAGTGAAGTGGAGAATCATCGTAACAAGAAAATAAATTTCTACGATCTGATCGTGGGGGAGAATATTTGAGTTACGAGTTTGGCCTTCATATAAAACAATGTGGAATAGTTTCGCAGCTCACGCCACATGGAACACCATAACGTAATGGTGTGTCCGAACGTCATAACCGTACTTTATTTTGATATGGTGCGATCTATGATGTATCTTACCGATTTACCACTATCGTTTTGGGGTTATGCATTAGAGACAGCTGCATTCACGTTTAATAGGGCACTATCTAAATCCGTTGAGATGACACCGTATGAACTATGGTTTAGCAAGAAACCTAAGTGTCGTTTCTTAAAGTTTGGAGTTGTGATGCTTATGTGAAAAGTTTTCACCGATAAGCTCAAACCCAAATCGAGAAATGCGTCTTCATAGAATACCCAAAGGTAACTATTAGGTACACCTTCTATCATAGATCCGAAAGCAAGATATTTGTTGCTAAGATGGATCCTTTCTAGAGAAGAAGTTTCTCTCGAAAGAAGTGAGTGGGAGGAAAGTAGAAACTTGATGAGGTAATTGTACCTTCTCCCTTATTGGAAAGTAGTTCATCACGAAAATCAGTTCCATGATTCCTACACCAATTAGTGAGGAAGTTAATGATGATGATCATGAAACTTCAGATCAAGTTGCTACCAAACCTCGTAGGTCTTCCGAATAAGATCCGCACTGAGTGAATACGGTAATCGTGTTCGGAAATCATGTTACTAGACCATGATGAACCTACAAACTATGAGGAAGCGATGATGAGCCCAGATTCATGAAATGGCTTGAGGCCATGAAATCTGAGATGGGATCCATGTATGAGAACAAAGTATGGACTTTGATGGAGTTGCCCGATGATCGGCAAGCCATGTTATATAAATGGATTTTCAAGAGGAAGACAGATGTTGATAGTAGTGTTACTATCTACAAAGCTCGACTTGTCGCAAAAAGGTTTTGACAAGTTCAAAGTGTTGACTACAATGAGATTTTCTCAAGCTGTAGCGATGCTTAAGTCTGTCCGAATCATGTTAGCAATTGCCACATTTTATGAAATCTGGCAAATGGATGTCAAAACTACATTCTTTAATGGATTTATTAAAGAAGAGTTGTATATGATGCAACCGAAGGTTTTGTCAATCCTAAAGGAGCTAACAAAATGTGCAAGCTCCAGCGATCCATCTATGGACTGGTGCAAGCATCTCGAGTTGGAATATATGCTTGATGATTTGATCAAAGCATATGGTTTTTACAGACTTTTCGAGAAGCCCGATTTACAAGAAAGTGAGTGGGAGCACTACAAGATTTCGACAAGTATATGTGAATGACATATTGTTGATCGGAAATAATGTAGAATTATTCTCGCAAAGCATAAAGGAGTATTTGAAAGGAGTTTTTCAAAGAAAGACCTCGGTGAAGCTGCTTACATATTGAGCATCAAGATCTATAGAGATAGATCAAGACGCTTGATAAGTTTTTCAATGAATACATACCTTGACAAGATTTTGAAGTAGTTCAAAATGGAACAGTCAAAGAAAGAGTTCTTGCCTGTGTTACAAGGTGTGAGATTGAGTAAAGACTCAAAACCCGACCACGGCAGAAGATAGAAAGAGAATGAAAGTCATTCCCTATGCATCAGCCATAGATTCTATAAAGTATGTCATGTTGTGTACTGATCTATTGCATACCCTACCACTAAGTTTGGCAAGGAGTGCAATAGTGATCTAGGAGTAGATCAATGGACAGCGGTCAAAATTATCCTTAGTGGAATAAGGATATGTTTCTCGATTATGGAAGTGAAATAAGGTTAAATCAGTAAAGGGTTACGTCGATACAAGTTTTAAACTGATCTAGATGACTCGAGTCTCTATCTGGATACATATTGAAAGTGGGAGCAATTAGCTAGAGTAGCTCCGTGAGAGCATTGTAGACATAAATATTTGCAAAACACTTACGGCTCAAATGTGATGCAGACCCGTTGACTAAAATTATCTCACAAGCAAAACATGATCACACCTTAGTACTCTTTGGGTGTTAATCACATAGCGATGTGAACTAGATTATGACTCTAGTTAACCCTTTGGGTGTTGGTCACATGTCGATGTGAACTATGGGTGTTAACCACATATAGATGTGAACTATTGATGTTAAATCACATGTCGATGTGAACTAGATTATTGACTCTAGTGCAAGTGGGAGACTGAAGGAAATATGCCCTAGAGGCAATAATAAAGTTATTATTTATTTCCTTATATCATGATAAATGTTTATTATTCATGCTAGAATTGTATTAACCGAAACATAATACATGTGTGAATATATAGACAAACAGATGTCACTAGTATGCCTCTACTTGACTAGCTTGTTAATCAAAGATGGTTATGTTTCCTAACCATGGACAAGGAGTTGTTATTTGATTAACAAGGTCACATCATTAGTTGAATGATCTGATTGACATGACCCATTCCGTTAGCATAACACTTGATCGCTTAGTATGTTAATGCTTTCTTCATGACCCATACATGTTCCTATAACTATGAGATTATGCAACTCCGCTTACGGAGGAACACTTTGGTACTACCAAACGTCACAACGTAATCGGGTGATTATAAAGGAGTACTACAGGTGTCTCCAAAGGTACTTGTTGGGTTGGCGATTTCGAGATTAGGTTTTGTCATCCGATTGTCGGAGAGGTATCTCGTGCCTTCTCGGTAATGCACATCACTTAAGCCTTGCAAGCATTACAACTAATGAGTTAGTTGTGAGATGATGTATTACGGAACGAGTAAAGAGACTTACCAGTAACGACATTGAACTAGGTATTGGATACCGACGATCGAATCTCGGGTAAGTAACATACCGATGACAAAGGGAACAACGTATGTCGTTATGCGGTTTGACCGATAAAGATCTTCAGAGAATATGTAGGAACCAATATGGGCATCCAGGTTCCGCTATTGGTTATTGACCGAGAATGGTTCTAGGTCATGTCTACATAGTTCTCGAACCCGTAGGGTCCGCACGCTTAAGGTTTCGATGACGGTTATATTATGAGTTTATGAGTTTTGATGTACCAAGGAGTTCGAGTCCCGGATGAGATCGGGGACATGACGAGGAGTCTCGAAATGGTCGAGACGTAAAGATCGATATATTGGACGACTATATTCGAGTTCAAAAGGTTCCAATGATTCGGTATTTTTCGAGTACCGGAGAGTTACGGAATTCGCCGGGAGAAGTATTGGGCCTTATTGGGCCCTGCGGAAAGAGAGAGGGCTGCCTAGGGCAGGCCGCGCCCCATGGCCTAGTCCGAATTGGACTAGGGAGGGCCGCACCCTTCCCTCTTCCCCTTCCCCAAGTCCTAGTCCAACTAGGAGAAGAGGGGAGTCCTACTCCGGTGGGAGTAGGACTCCTCCTGCGCGCCTCCCCTTGGGCCGCCACCTCCCCTTGTCTCCTTTATATACGGGGGCAGGGGACACCCCAAGACACACAAGTTGATCTACGGATCTTTCCTTAGCCGTGTGCGGTGCCCCCTTCCACCATATTCCACTTCGGTCATATCGTCATGAGCTTAGGCGAAGCCCTGCGCCGGAGAAGTCATATCGTCATGAGCTTAGCGAAGCCCTGCGTCGGTGGAGCATCAACATCGTCACCACGCCGTCGTCTTGTGGAACTCATCCCGACACTTTGCTGGATCGGAGTCCGGGATCGCCATCGAGCTGAACGTGTAGAACTTCGGAGGTGCCGACGCTCGGTGCTTGGATCGGTCGGATCGTGAAGACGTCACGACTACATCAACAGCGTTGTTATAACGCTTCGCTTTCGGTCTCACGAGGGTACGTGGGCGGATACTCTCCCCTCTCGTTGCTATGCCATCACCATGGTCTTGCGTGATCGTAGGAATTTTTTTGAAATTACTACGTTCCCCAACACAAAGCCATCATTAATAATGAACTTGTTCCATGTTCTTCCTTCTTTACAAATCTGCATTACATCTTTAAAATCAGCATCATGCACATATTGATCTTTGATGGTCTCCAAACCAAATATTTTGAAGTCAAGTTGTGAAAGCATAGTATAGCGACGAGACAAAGCATCAGCAATAACATTTTCTTTACCCTTCTTGTGTTTAATGACATAAGGGAAAGTCTCAATGAATTCCACCCATTTAGCATGTCTACGATTCAGTTTAGCTTGACTTTTAATATGTTTCAAAGATTCATGATCGAATGTATAACAAATTCTTTGGGCCATAAATAATGTTGCCATGTCTCTAAAGTCCTAACAAGAGCATATAATTCTTTATCATAAGTAGAATAGTTCAGACTAGGCCCACTCAATTTTTCGTAAAAGTATGCAACAGGTTTGCCATCTTGTAATAACACACCTCCTAATCCAATTCCACCAAATCACATTCAAGCTCAAAAGTCTTATTAAAATCAGGAAGTTGGAGTAAAGGAGCATGTGTCAACTTATCTTTCAATACCGTGAAGGCTTCTTCCTGTGCGGTACCCCAAACAAAAGGCACATCCTTCTTTGTAAGCTCGTTGAGAGGTGCAGCAATGGTGCTGAAATCTCTCACAAAACGCCTATAGAAACCAGCGAGGCCAAGAAAACTCCTCACTTGTGTGACCGTTTTGGGTTGCGGCCAACTCTCAATAGCTTCAATCTTGGCTTTATCAACTTCAATTCCCTGTGGAGTAACAACATAGCCAAGAAAAGATACTCGGTCGGTGCAAAAGGTGCACTTCCCAAGGTTACCAAACAAACGTGCATCACGTAGAGCAATAAAAACAACACGTAAATGTTCCAAATGTTCTTCCAAAGATTTGCTATAAATCAGTATATCATCAAAATAGACTACCACAAATCGTCCAATGAAAGCACGTAAAACTTCATTCATCAGTCTCATGAAAGTATTAGGCGCATTAGTTAACCCAAAAGGCATGACTAACCACTCATATAAACCAAACTTAGTTTTAAATGCTGTTTTCCATTCATCTCCCAATTTCATACGAATTTGATGGTATCCACTACGCAAATCAACTTTGGAGAATATTGTAGAGCCACTCAATTCATCAAGCATATCATCTAGCCTAGGAATAGGATGACGATAACGAATAGTAATATTATTAATGCCTCTACAATCAACACACATATGCAACGTACCATCCTTTTTAGGCACTAGTATAATAGGAACAGCACAAGGACTAAGAGATTCGCGTATATAACCTTTGTCGAGCAGCTCCTATACTTGACGATAATCTCCTTCGTCTCCTCCGGATTGGTACGGTATGGTGCACGGTTGGGTAGCGATGCACCGGAATTAAGTCAATCTGATGCTCAATCCCTTGAATAGGTGGTAATCCGGTGGCACGCCTTGTGGAAAGACGCCAACGAACTCTGCAAAATGTTAGTGACAGCAGGGGCAAAGAGGAAGGCACGTCCTCGAATGAAAATAATGCCTCTTTGCACACAAAAGCATAGCAAACAGATTTGCTAAAATCTAGCTCATCAATATCAGATTTGGTGGCAAGTAAACATGCACTTTTCAATTTAATTTCGAAGCAACAGAGATGGTTTATTATTAGGCTTCATTTGTTGCTCAAATTCTTTTGCCACAATCTGATTTTCACTCTTATTTTTCTCCTGTTTTGCTTTATTAGCTCTATTAATATCATCTTTCAAAATGGAATCAGGAGTCATAGGAAGCAAAGTAATATTTTTATCCTTATGAACAAGAGTATACTGATTGTTTCTACCATGGTGTACAAAATTTTATCAAATTGCCATGGTCTACCAAGTAATAAGGAACATGCTTGCATAGGTACCACATCACAATCAACATAATCAGCATATGTAGAGATACTAAAATGCACCCGAACAGTACGTGTTACCTTAACCTTGCCGCTGTTGTTGAACCATTGGATGTAGTAAGGATGTGGATGTGGTCTTGTGGTGAGAGATAGCTTCTCCACCATCTCCATGCTAGCCAAGTTGTTGCAGCTCCTCCATCTATGATGACGCTGAATAGAACGTTCCTTCACAACTCCTTTGTATGGAACAAATTATGCCTCTGATTTTGCTCAGCTTGTGTAACCTGCACACTCAAAACACGTTGAGCAACTAAACATTCATACCTGTCAGCATCTTCAGCAGCCATGTATTGTGTCTCATGATCAGAATCATCTCCACCGTGTTCCTCATGTGTAATAAGAGCCAAAGTCTCCTCATCATAGTCACTAGCGGACTCATACCCACCATCCTCAGTAGCAATCATCACACGCTGAGATTTGCATTCTCTCGCAAAATGTCCTCTTCCCTTACAACTACGACAAATAATATCACTTGTGTGCCCTGTTGACGCCATGGAAGAAGAAGAGCTCATGCAGGCCCGCGGTGTGCTCTTGGCGATAGTGGTGGTTGTGCCTGCTTTCTTGTATCACGGTTGGAGGTGTCACTTGAAGGAGGTGATGGTGCAGTGGAAGTAGATGATGCACGTGGTGTCCATGATGAAGGTCGACCTGCAGAAAAGTTAGTGCGCGCCAATGCGTGTCGATCCTGCACTTCACGTTCAGCTTTACAAGCAAGATGGAATAAACGAGTGATATTATTATAATCCTTATAGTCTAGAATGGTCTGAATCTCTCTATTTAATCCACCCAGAAAACGTGCAAGCATAGCTTCATTCTCCTCAACAATACCACATCTAATCAAGCCAGTTTGTAATTCCCGATAATATTCTTCTACCGATTTTTCCTTGTCTTAAGCGCTGCAATTTTTGAAGTAATTCACGTTGATAATATGGTGGAACCCAACGAGCACGCATAGCAGTTTTCAAAGCAGCCCAAGTAGCTGGAACAGGACATAATCGACAATGTTCGACCACCAAACACATGCAAAGCTAGTGAAAGCACAAACAGCAGCAGGAACACGTCTCTCCTCGGGATATTGTAAACATGTAAATCGTTGTTCAGTTTCTAACTCCCAAGTAAGATATATATCGTGAACATATCTACCCTCAAATGGTGGATTATTCAATTTCAGTTTAGGGAGATGGTCATGATCTCGCACTGAAGGGGCCCTAAAATTGCCATTATTTGCATGTGGACGACACGGTGGTTGTGGTGCTTTGGTGGTTGCACGTAGTTCTGATTTTGATCAACTTCATCCTCGTAATCTCCCACATAATCATCCTCCTCCGCATCAGCAGCAGGAGCCACAGAAGTATCGACAGTAGCACCAACAGTTTGGCCAAGCGCAAGAGGGACACGGCTCACTCGGTGGAGGGCTGTTTCGCGACGTGGAGGTAGTCGTTGCTGTTATTGTGGTTGTAGAGGTGCGTTAGGTGCAGCCGGTGGTGGTAGTGGAAGACGCGCGAGCAATTCATTAAACTTGTTATCGAGCTTTGTTTCGAATGTCTTCTCCATGCCATCTATCTTCTCCATGGCCTCTTCAAATCTGTTTAGCACATCTTGCACCTGTCCACTCATCATTTGCTGAAATTTATCATGCAACTCTTTATTCGTCATGTTCTCCCAGTCAGTCTCGTCGGCTTGTGATCCTGGCATGGTTAGCAGCAATAGAAACGCACAAGAATATGATCCTACAGACTACTAACAAGAGTTGGTGGTGGGTGTCACAAATCCGTCAAGCAAATCTCAAATTCTTACCAGTTCTTACCTAGCAGCAGGTGGTGATCGGCAACCGTTGTAGTCAAAACTCTCAAAAGCTTGGATAGAGCGATTGCTAGGGAGAGTCAAACGCACGACGTAGATGTATGTGGAGCTGGGAAGGCTTATAATATGGTAGCAAAAAGGGTCAGCCATAATCAATTCAGAGATGCAAAGTTGAATAAACGCTCAACGACGGTACTGTGTTGGTCCTAGGCTAGACCGTGCTAGAGACGCGAGCCTAGAACACTAAGAAAATCATGGCGCTGCACGTAAACAAGGGAGGAGCACACTCTGAATTTTCTCTCTCTCTTTTTTTTCTTTTTTTTGCACTTTTTTCCTCTTTTTTTTTGCTCCGCAACAATTTTTTTTCGAAAAAGTCTACAATTGGTCTAAAAACTGCCTAGCCAGATTTTCCAGACTTAGTTTTTTTTTTGAGTTTGGAACTTTTTCTACTGCGGGTAACACGGAAGTCGGGGAGTCCTTCTCTGTCACGACTTGGAGTATGGCATGATGTGGAAATCCAAAACAAAGCAACAATTACTGGACTCGGACTAGGACTGGTGGCGGAGAGGAATCTGGTGGAATCTCCGACTGGTGGCGGATATATGTTGCAGGTGGACTCGGATTGGCGTGATGGCGGCGGATATGTGGTGGCGTATATGGACTAGGATTGGCGGTGAATATGTGGTGGTGGTATATGGCAGCGGTGATGAAGTTGGTGCGGTGGTGGTATATGGCAGCAGCGATGATGCTGCGGTGGTGATATATGGCAGCGGTGACGTGACAACCTGTGAACAAAACTCGAAACTTTAAAGGACTAGACGCTAAGACCAGCAACTTGCCACGACGATGCAACCGCAAATTCAACAAAGCAAATACAGAAAAGATTATGCAAAGGCTCAGATTGGTTCGGATGGGATGAACTAACCCTAATTTTTTTTGGCTTTTTTGTGGACTATAGGTATGAAGAACAAACTCGATCTAAACTATGAAAAACTGTAAAATCTCACCGAGCAACCTGGAAATCTGATTCCACTTGCTAGAGGCAAAGGTGTCCCGTCTTTCGATGAGATGGTGGCTATCGTTTAGGATGAAGTCGACTTTGATGATCCGACTACGAACGTGCGAGGACGTCGCGCCTTAGCAATCGCTAAACCAACTCCGAGAGGTTATTGACCACGCCGGAGCATGATCAACCTGACCACGAAGGTCTGTTTCCTGCAGGCAAACGAAGAACAAGCAAGAAACTAAGATTGCAATCTGGATATTGCGAATATAAGAGGAAAGCTTTATTGATCAAGGTAGGGTTCTGTGACGCCTTGGTCTGGTCGTTGAACACAAACGAAGTGTGCGAAGTTGCAGCTATGGCGAACTTTTAATCTAAGCAAAACCCAAAGTCTAAATGGTGCCCTAAGGGCTGTATATATGGAGAAAGAGGGGGGAATTTCGTGGCCCTTGGGGAAGGGGTCCGAAACCAACCCTATCTCTTGTTTCCCCAAACATACGGACTCTAAAAACAGCCTATACTTATGTATTTCGAAATTACATGGGCCTGGCCCAATAATAAGGTGACGCAGCACCTAGAATAGCCTCTGGACGAAGTTTATGAAGTGGCATCTTGTATATTTCGTCTAAGGCTTCATCTACTCATTATGGTGGCTTCAAAGTCCTGAAATCATCACTTGTAACTCTGTTCTTATCCCCCTTGCGCATGCCATCAACTCCATGCTTGTTCTTGCTCCAATGTTCATCCCTCTTATCCATGTCAGGCCCTTCATTTGTAAGCAAAACAAATGTATCCAATTTAGGCAACATCATATTCTCATAAACATTAGAATCATTACCAAGAAACGAAAGTACCTGATAATTTAATTGGCGTGCGCGAGCTCTAGTAATTGGTCCAGTATATGTTGTAGTAGGGGCTGTGGGTGTAACAATGGTACTGATGTCCTCATCACCATGTGTAAAAACTAATGATATCTCGGGAATTTTATCGGAAAAATGGTACCTTTGGAACAAGTTTTCTCTACTACTGCTCCTTGCAGTGAGCGGTATGCAATGCATGTGTCAATAGACATGACAACTTGTCCATGGAAGTTGAACCACGACGACCATCGCGTTTCTTTTTTCTACCACTGCCGCAGCCACACGTGATTCCCACGACGCCGCTCCAACCCATGGCACGACGTCCCCTGACATGCGCCTCATCCCTCTCGGCCCCACCGCTCCTCTGCCTTTGTGTGCATGACATGCGGCCAGCTGAACTGCGGCGACCATCAACTTTCTACCACAACCACACCCGATTGGACGCGGTTTGCCTGCTCCGATCCGTACTCCCGCACCATCGAATTTTCATCCACCGGTTGTGACACATTTCGTCCCGGGCATCAATCCTCAGCTGGAGTCTTCTGTACTACAGGTAGTACCTGCCAGTGTGGCCATTTGCGCCTACGCCTCGATGCCCAACTGTGGCACCCTCGCCACGGCCACGCCACCACCGGCCGGTTCATCTCAAACGAGTGAGTCGCGAACCATGCCACCACCATGAGAATGACATGTGGGCCAGCCGCATTTAAGGTCCGCATGTCATTGACTCATAGGCCGGTGCACTAAGCCACTGAAGCTCGGTCCCGTGGGACCCGAGAGAGAAATGTAACTCCTGCGGCAGGCCTTGTGGTGCTCCCGCAGTACGAGCTCGTGCCAAACCCGGAATTTGTTTCTTACTACTACCAACTACTCCTCCGTTCCTAAATATAAGTATTTCTAGACATTTTAAATGTGTACCACATACGGATGTATGTAGACACATTTTAGAGTGTAGATTCACTCATTTTGTTCCGTATATAGTCACTTGTTAAAATATCTAGAAAGAAAAATATTTAGGAACGAAGAGAGTAGCAAGGTACACGTGCGTTGCACGAATGAGATTTGGTAACCAAATTATGAATAAATAACACACTATAGCATGTAAGCATGATGTGGATGTTCATTTAATTCTTATAGTTCATCTAGTTCAAAATCAATTAGTTTTATAAAAAAAAATCTATTTTAAGATTCATGGAATTGTGCATTGTAAAACATAAAGTAAAAATAAATAGTGACAATTCATTTTGATAAAAGAAGTTTGGGCGATTAAGATATCATTAGATTTTACACATGGGATTACTCTTGCATGGGTCAATCACAACAGGTGTTTTGTAAAAAAAATGCATCTTGATGTTCCGTGCAATGCACGGGCATCTTGCTAGTCTCTACTTTCTTATAAAAAACTGAGTTGGTGATGATGGTGTGCCTACCATCCTGCAATATGGACCGTCCGGTCTATATCTGACGGATAGAAAGCAAACAATGACAATTTTGCAAAAAGATACCCGCACCCCTCTCCACATTTGCAGATAAGGACTTCCCTCGTTCATCTTCGTCTCCCACGAGATAAACAGCTCGTATAAATGCATCTTGATGTTCCATGCAACACATGGGACTCTTGCTAGTTATTATTATCTCTACTCTTATAAAAAACAGAGTTGGTGTTGATGGTGTGCCTGCCATCCTGCAATATAGGCCGTCCGATTTATATCTGACGGATAGGAAGGAAACCATGGTAATTTCACAAAAAGATACCCACACCCCTCTCCACATTTGCAAATAAGGCCTTCCCTCATTCATCCTTTTCTCTCACAAGATAAACTACTAATAGAAATGCATCTTGATGTTCCGTGCAACGCATGGGCATCTTGCTAGTTATTATATACTAGCAAGAGGCCCATGCGTTGCACTGAACATCAAGATGCATTTATATAAGCTGTTTATCTTGTGGGAGATGAATATGAAAGGTCTTATCTGCAAATGTGAAGAAATGATATCTTTAAAATACCATAGTTTGATTCTATCCGTTAGATATAGATCGGACGACCTATTGAGATGCACATCATCATCACCAACTCGATTTTTATAAGAGTAGATAAAAAACAGTAGGTGATGATGGTGTGCCCGCCATCCTGCAATATAGGTCGTCCGATTTATATCTCGATTGAGGAAGGAAACTATGGAAATTTTGCAAAAAGATACCCACACCCCTCTCCACATTTGCAAATAAGGCCTTCCCTCGTTCATCCTTTTCTCTCACAAGATAAACTACTCATAGAAATGCATCTTGATGTTCCGTGCAACGCATGGGCATCTTGCTAGTAGGGGTATAGATGTGCCGGCCCGTGCGTTGCAATGGATCCAAAGTATATCTATTTAGTGGAGTGCACTCTAAACACATTATCTATTTATTTTTCTCTAACCTTTCGGTAGCCATGCAACCGAGCCACATAAGCTTCATGGGTGCCCCCCACATCATATTATTCATACTACGTTGACTGAAAAAAGATAAATCACCCAAAACAAGATCTTCCCGTTTTTTGTTCCTACGATGTTGTGCCGTGCACGTACCTAGTTGTATAGTGGTAGTACTAGTTGTAGTACAAACTTCGTACTAGTAGGAGTAGTAGTATAGAATGCACCTACTCTATCAACGAGCCCCATCAGACACCAAATTTCTTGGCTTCCGTGCTACATCTAGATCTTCCTCTCGTTTCTGTTTTCCAACCTGGCGGCGGGCGGGGTGCGGTTTTCTAATAGTCGGTTTGCTCAACGGTGGTCCCACGTGAAAGTGAAAATGCTAGGCAACACGCCTTCCCTGCTATGTGGCGTGCTGGACGGGCCGTGGAGTACTCCCGATTCCTGGGTCTGCGGGGGTGCGACGCGAATGCGGCATGCCTTTTCCTTTTACTAGCAATGTGCCTGTGCATTGCGACGGATCCAAAGTAGTATAATAGTAGTACTTGTTCACAAACTTGAAAGAAATCACTCTTGTTTTGATATACTCCTAATATATTACTTTTCACTCAAAATATATTTCTCAGGCTGTTTTGATGAGGTGAGGGAGGGATATGGTTGCTTTCAAGATAATAATGGGTTTTCTGCAAATTGGAGCAGAGAAGTGGGCTATTGTTGCAAAAATGCCACAACTTACCTCACAGTCGTTAGATGCAGATCTAATGGTCAGAAACGACGGATGGCAGACACACGACCATCACCAACTGAGTCTTTTATAGGAGTTGGAGTAGAGAAACATATATAAATTGTAACATTTGGTTCTGCTCCTTGGCACGATCGATAGATAGAAATAACGATTGGAAACGATAGGGCGGAGCTATTTCCACCAGATAAGCAGGGTGCATAGTAGCTATAGGTTGGCGCATCGTCAGTTTGTTCACATGCGGTCCGACATGTTCTAGTGTTTCTAGCAAGATGCCCGTGCATTGCATGAAGTTGATGGAAAAGGTAAGCACAACTTATAAATTGACGGATGGAGTACTAGTTACAGTGATGCATATAATTAAGCAAGGGGATCGCACATGTCGGTATTGACTGGAACAAGAATGCAACAGCACAATAAGAATTAAGGCCACGATGATGCGATCACAGTGGTGGTTACGAGAGGCAAGAAGAAAGATGCATCCATCAACGTACGACCTCCTCCTCCTCAACTTAGTGCGCCGGGCCACCGACCGGTGTCTAAGGAGCGGCAGTTTTGTGGCGAGGTCAAGGTGCTTCTCAGCAAAGGCATCCAAGGCTTCCAGCCGGTTGAGGAAGGCCAACGTCGTAGCGTCCTCACTGGCCTTGTAGATACCTATGTACACGGTTTGCTTGTACACGTGGATGTGTAGGTCGACGAATTCTTGCAGGGTGAGGCACCTCGCGGCGAGCGCGACCTCCAGGTGGACATTCTTCGTGGCATCGGCGGGCAGTCGCAGGGCCACCAGTGCTTGAAAGAGGTTCCGGCCATGGAGGCTGATTAGGGTGGCAGGCAATGAGGAGACCGGGCGCGCAGGCTGGAGGAGTACGACGATGTCGTCCTCGAGCTTCTTGAGGACGGTGAACTTGGTTGTGGTGGCAACGATCATCTGGTCCAACTAAGAGTCGTAGTTGGCGTCGACGGCGGCTATCCACCAGCCGGTCGCCAACACAGTCTGGAAACGATCCTCGGCGCCATGTCGCAGGCCGGTGTCAAGGACCATCTAGCACAGCCGCTGGCTGCTCGCGCGCATCGCCGCCATGGGTCTGGAGCGAGGACTTTTGCGCCTAGTGTAGGTGCTTAGGCAAATGCTTAGGTGCGTACGATGTGGTACATGCATTGGAATGGAGGGGCGAATTTATATGAGTGCAAACTGCGTTGCATTCACATTGTGCAGCCTCTTTTCCCGGTCGTCCTCCCATTACTTCCCTGATGCATTCACGATGCTAATTGAAGGAGGATGCATCATTGGTCGTTCAACATTTCGGGAACTGCTACCCCCTCCCTCGTCTGCATTAAAGCCGTATCGGGAACTGCGCCGCCCGCTGTCAAATTGAATAGTACTATGCGCCCGCTCCACACCCGGCTGAACACGCCTCCTCGCCTCCATCAAAACCCTCCGTTAAACCCGCATGCAAACCGAGAAACCTACTCCGGCCACACATCCTTTAATGAGCGGGCCGGAATTAAACGCAACACCGTCCGATCTCCTCCTGTCCGCCCTCAGTTTAAATGAGGCCAGACGCCAGCCAAGCTCCTACCATCCGCCCTCTATTTAAACGAGGCGAGACAGACAGCGGGCAAGAATCGCACCCCTCCGCCGCTCCCCTATATCCTCCTTCATCATTTTCTCCACTCTTCCGATGGCTTCCGAGGAGCCGTTCTTCGGCACACTACCCGACTGGGTGGCCCGCCGAGCCCTCCGGATACGGGCGAGGCCGCTCGGTGCTTCACCAACCTCGCTTGGCCCGACGGAGCCAGTTGCTGCCCCAAGCCGGCGCGTGGTTCAGCAACTTGCCGCTCCAGTTCAGCTCGATGAGGAGTGGCGAGTTGCTCCATGCCGGCACGACAGCGAGCACGCCGGTACGGACGTCATCGCTACCGCGTCGTACCATGCCACCAGTGTCTGCGGTGGCCGCGCCTCCCGTGTCTGTCGGCGCGCCTCCCATGCCTGCGGCAGCGCCATGCAGGCAAAGACAGAAGCCGGGTGCGTGGAGAGCGATGAGTCGGTGGCCAGCTTCTCCATGTCCGCCGCCATCATCAAGGAGAAGTAGAACATGGGAGGTCGCCGCCACTTGGGTCCCATGAAGGCCACCGCCGAGGCGACGACTGCGCATTCAGGTGGTTTCTTTGCTGCTTCGTCTGTTCCGAGGACCTTCGTCGACCCTGCAAGTCTCTGCCGGACATGAGGAAGACAAAGGGATCCGCGGGCGGCCATTTAGATTAGGTACTCCCTGTCCGGCTGGCGGGAAATTTTTGTTCTAAGAATGGATAAATTGGATGTATCTATAACTAAAATAAGTCTAGATACATCCATTTCTAGGACAAGTATTTCCGGATGGAGGGAGTATTAATTATACCAGCAGAGCCGGATTAGCACCGCTTAGTTCATGTAAATGTAATGAAATCCATCATGTTTATACGAAGATCCGGCTTTTTTATACGAAATCCTTCATGCTTATATGAAAACAGTTCGTGTTTGCACGAATTTCATCTGGCTGGTTAGAGTTGTGAAAATGTATGCCGCTGGTGTTTGATCTCGTCCTCCGTAGAAGGAAGCGGGACGAAATTTGCGAGCTGCCGTTGGAGATGCTCTTATGCTGGAAATAATAGAGTCACATCCAATCCATTTGAGTTAATGGCGTGTATGCTTCTCCCTCTATAAAAACTTAATTGCATGTACAGTGTGCACGTGACTTGCAGGGTGGCTACAGCTTCGTACAGAAAATTAAAAATAAACAAGTCCATCCTCAATCTTGTATTCTAAGTACTCTGTGGGTTCCACTATCAGTACAATATCGAAAGAAGTATATATTAAATAAGTAATATATAATATAAAAATCTAAAGTTAAAGACAAAATTGAACTCAGGTCATCGCTGCGAGCATCCGGCGCTAACCAGTCCAAAGACATTTTGTTGTAGACCATGCCGAGATATATCTCCATGTTCATTTATATTATACTCCATCCGTTCCTAAATATTTGTCTTTTCAGATTTCAAATGGACTACCACATACGGATGTGTATGTAGACATATTTTAGAGTGTAGATTCACTCATTTTGCTCCGTCACGTAGTCACTTGTTGAAATCTCTAAAAGACAAATATTTAGGAATGGAGGAGTAGAAAACAGAGTTGGTGATGATGGTGTGCGTGCCATCCTGCAATATAGGCCGTCGGTTTATATCTAACAGATAGGAAGGAAACTATGGCAATTTTGCAAAAGATACCCACACCCTCTCCACGCTTGCAAATAAGGCCTTCCCTCGCTCATCCTTTTCTACTCTTATAAAAAACAGAGTTGGTGATGATGGTGTTCCTGCC
Organism: Aegilops longissima; assembly: GCA_021605205.1. Classification (NCBI taxonomy): domain Eukaryota; kingdom Viridiplantae; phylum Streptophyta; class Magnoliopsida; order Poales; family Poaceae; genus Aegilops; species Aegilops longissima. The sequence goes on along the minus strand of CM038680.1, from coordinate 265,104,494 downwards.
ATCCTGCAATATAGGCCGTCCGATTTATATCTGACGGATAGGAAGGAAACTATGGCAATTTTGCAAAAAGATACCCACCCCTCTCCACATTTGTAAATAAGGCCTTCCCTCGTTCATCTTTTTCTCTCACAAGATAAACTACTCATAGAAATGCATCTTGATGTTCCGTGCAACGCATGGGCATCTTGCTAGTAGGGAGAAGGAGTTTGTGTGACACATATCTATATTAAGGGATATGTAGGTAGCATGTGTGCGAGGCATACTTAAATCATCACGGAGATAAACAAACGGTGTGCATGCAAGAGGTGGAAAAAAATGAAGCGAGAAACAATGTCTAAGCGCGCGTGTGTGTGTGTGTGTGTGAGAGAGAGAGAGAGAGAGAGAGAGAGAGAGAGAGAGAAAGCGAAATCTCAAAACAAAAGGTGCTCTGCTGGAATCCCATTGTATGTATTCATATGGTTTCGAAACTCGAGTTAATCTTAGGCATATGTGTGAGAGGCATAATTATACTTTGAGACCTTGGTGGCTGTGGGTGGGCGGAATTAAAGGGGTGGGCATGTTCGACAGAGAGAGTGTGTGTGTTTCTGTGCGAGAGACTTGTAGGATGGGGTAGAAAGATGAATTCTAACCTTGACGGAGGGAGAGATATACACGAAGTGCGCATGTGTGATTCCGATGCCCACGGGGAAATGAGATATGTATGCGTGTGAGAGAGATTGCCCAATTCATTCACGTATCACTATCTAGCTATCGTGGACGTGCATCGCTTGAACATAAATCAATATCTACTTCGTATCGTGGCCAAAGGTACAATATCGATTCAATGCTATAAAATTTTGGGCACTCACATATCACATTTTTTTCTATCTAAATAAACCTTTTCAATTGTGCATGCCAAAGTTATAGTGATGTTTCTTCAAACAACCAATGTAGCTATCATGTACATGCACCATTGTTACTCTTGCATTCGAATTCATTAGTCTTGGATGATTTAAGGTTCTATTATGAAGTAATATATGTAATATTCATGTATGAATTCAACGGGCATGCAATTTATGAAACGGAGGCTATGTAATCATATGAGGTAACACTTTTAAGTAGCGGACTACAATATCCATTTCTTTTGTGGGACTACAATATCCATTTCTTTTTGTGCGCCTCTACACTAACACGTCAATGCATTATATTTAAAGTAAATAACCAATGGTACTAAATTATCTATTTACACGAGAAATACATAGGATGAGCGTTTGATCCCTTTTTTAACGCGCCTCTACACCCATACGATTGGAAGCGCCCGTGTGAACGTCCATGTTATCGGCGCATCATCCCGAGTTATTGTCTTTTTTTCTGGGGTGGACTTCACACCAGTTATTAACTGCTGACGCGTGCCCCGTGTACACAGTCTCGCATGAGCTTCCCACTAGCACGATCCAAAATTAGTTGAAACTGGATACGAACGATCCAGCGGGCGGCAAAGTCTCCCGCCTCCTTCTAAAATTTCCGCCACCTAGTCTTTAGCATGCGAAATTCCCCTTTTGTCCTTGGTGCACGGAGAACAACAGTTACAATACCGCCCTCATCTACATAATAGGTCGGGGCTGCTTTGGTAACTTCCAGTCCCCCACCACACGGCACCCCATTTCCTCTCCCCTCCATAAAAATGACTAACTCCACAGCACCAGAGCATCTTACATCACGCCGTCCGTACTTCATCGACCTTTCTACCCCTCCCCTCTCAAAACCCTAGACTGCTCATCCACCGGCGTACCAGAGCCCATTCATTGCCAGTAGCGTCCACCTCGTCGGATATGCTTCTGCGGCCGCATCTACCCCTCCCACCTCCACTATAAACAAGTAGACTGCTCATCCACCACTGTACCACAGCCCATTCAGTGTCGGCATTGTCCACGGCGACGGATCTGCTTCGCCGGTACTCTCGTCAACCGCATCGCATCTGCAGCGGCTCATTCGTACTCCCCACCGGAGACGCTTCGTCCACAACCCCCACGAAGCCGCCCCACCGGCGGCCCCGTCGACGGCCTCTGATCCTCTGCACCGACACCTTCCTCAACCCTACCGGAGCCGCTTCGCCGACACCATCGTCAACCCTACCGGAGTAGCTTCGCCTACACCATTCTCAACCTTACCGGGGCCGCTTTGCCAACTCACAAGTCCATGGCCTCATATCCGCTTTGTCGCACCCTCATCCAACCTACCGGAGCAGCTTCTGACGCCCCGTCCACGGCCGCAGATCCACATCATCGACACCATTCTTAACCCAACCACCGGAGCAGCTTCACCAACACCCTCGTCCATGGCCACAGATTCGCTTCGCCCACACTGTAGTCCACCCTACCGGAGCCGCTCCACAAACACCCTACTTGACGGTTCTAGATATCCTTACCAGACCCCAACAGCCAGCACAGCTTCATCACCCTTGACGTTTCTAACCTGATTCCCACCGTCTCGCAAGATGCCAAGCACCCGCCACGGCCTAGGTACTTGTCACCTTTAAACCCGTCCAGCATCACCTGCCCGATGTAATTCAAATATACTAACAGGTCATCGTTACCAGTTATGCAACTGGCAGAAACTACAAGGACGATGTTTCTTCTGGATCTAACAGCTTGGCCAACCAAGATCCTGGACTGAGGCATTGCTATGATCTTGTAAGTGCGTCTCTCTCTCTCTCTCTCTCTCTCTCTCTCTCTCTCTCTCTCTGTATTGTTTTGTGCCTGCCAGCATGCTTTGCTAGGATTTTCGACCAGTAATCCCTTTGTGCAGACAATATTTCTACTACTGGCTGCTAAATTAGATATGTAGATGTCATACATGATACTACCTCGTACCTCCGTTCCTAAATATAAGTATTTCTAGAGATTCCACTATAGGCTACATACGGAGCAAAATGAGTGAATCTACACTCGAAAATGCATCTATATACATCTATATGTGGTCCATACTGGAATCTCTACAAATACATATATTTAGGAACAGAGGTAGTACATTACACAAAATCGTAGGTGGCATGTAGGAATTCCAGTGCACTACATTAGGCTCCCTTAGAGTGCCTGCTAGTCTAGCACACAGAGGCATGGCTAGTTTATGCTACGCACACAATCGTTAATTGGTGGTTTAAATATGCGCAAGGGATATGCAATGTATTATCATGTAGAGATGTTTGAAATTAGCCGTGTCAACTTGCAGATGGGGTTACACAATGAAAAAGTACAAGATGTGTGTGGCAATTTCATGGAACATCACAAAAAAAAAGGAGAGGCAGCAGTGAGCCTATACAATGTGCTATGGTAGGTCACTCCTCCATTGCAATCATCGTGACATGTGGTTTGTATGTCAGTTCTATTGGCCAAGTTTCTTAGGGACAGTTTTTGCGAGTTATCCTAAGAAAATAAGCACCTGTGAATATAAGCTCCAGGTAATAAGCTAACCAGTTCTTTTCATTGCCTTCCTTTTGAGCTTATCTTTGGTATGACCAGTGAATAATCTAGATTGCATTATATTTTTTCATTTGCCGCCCATATGAAAATTAATTTGACTTGCAAACATCACAAATTGAACCCAGTGCAGTAATTAATATGATAGGAAAACAGACCATCACTATTTGTTCAAAATGCAAATACAAAGATACCATCTACTTGGCATAATCTACTTTGGTCAATGTCTTCCATAGAGATCCCATTGCCCAATTTAAACGAAGAACGCATGACCCACATTTAAATGAAGAACAATTATTTATTGAAATTTGATGGTCCAAGTGGCTAGTTATTATCATATAGCAGCACCACCTGAAAGCATCATATAGCAGCAACAACAGCTCATAGCAACTCATCATACAGCAGCAGCAGTGTGCTATTCATCATATACCAGCAGCAGCTCATAGCAATTGATCATATAGCAGTAGGAGCAGCTCATAGCAATTCATCATATAGCAGCAGCAGGAGCAGCTCATAGCAATTCATCATATAGCAGCAGCAGGAGCAGCTTATAGCAACTCATCATATAGCAGCAACAACAACTCATAGCAATTCATCATATAGCAGCAACAACTCATAGCAATTCATCATATAGCAGCAGTAGGAGAAGCTCATAGCAATGCATCATATAGTAGCAGCAAAAGCAACTCATAGCAATTCATTGTATAGTGGATCATAATGAAAATTTGGCAAAAAATCAGAGGAGATCCTCACCTTGTTGGATGAGCTCATCCTTCAACAGCACCTCAAGGCCACAGCCTAGGAGAAGGGGAGGGGGAATAAGGTGCCTTCTGCCGTAGTGTAGCATCAGTCGTAGTTGTGCGGTGCTCGTCGGAGTAGTGCATTGGACGGACCATAGTGGAGCAGCTGCTGGAGACCATGAGAATGAGGGGCGGCACCAGAGGGAGGAGAAGCCAGGGAGATTTGGTTCTACCCGCATGTAGCCTAGCTGGACAGAGCATCGTCGAGGACCAGGCCAGATGAGATCAGCGGCGACGGCTCGCTGGAGGAACCCTAGCGCTGCAGGCAGGGGATTGAGGTAGAGGGAAAGGGGAGAGGAGATGCAAGCGGGCAGGGCAATGAATGCTTGCGTGTTTGTTTTTACTTGAGGGTCAGGTGTGATGCGGGCATGAGCAGTTGCATTTTGAGTGTAATATAGGCAGACAATAGAGTCATTTCACTATTCCCCTTCCCTTCAAATTTTAGTGAGCTTCTACCCGAAACACCCCCCTCCAAAGCGAAATAAATTAAGCCCAAGCCCATAACTCAAAAATGACTTCTTTACATCTTTTATGGCTTATTTTGACAATAAGCTCTGAAAAGGCGGAATAGAACTGGCCCTTAACCTGCAATTCAATTGTGCGTGCAATGATGAATCACTCCTGCCTGCTATAATGTACATTTAGGCATCATCATACATGGCATAACGTAATACATGTGCATTCCATTGTAGAATATGGAATATGCAATGTTTATGTTAGTTCATATGTTGCACATGATGTTTAAATGCCCCTTAAATCTAGTCAGTCAAGTGATGGTCTTTAAGCCTCCTTCTTTGCTTCTTTTCTTGATACTCCCTCCTTCCATCTATATAGGGCCTAATGTGTTTTTCAAGACTGCCTTTGACTATTGATAAGACTAATAATACATGAGATGTATAATGTGAAAATTATATCATTGGAAGCTCCTTTCACATACGAATTTGACGGTATGCTTTGTGTAACCTGCATGTCATATATTATTGCTATAACACTTGCTTAAAGTTAGCCTCGAAAAACGATTAGGACCTATATAGATGGAAGGAGGGAGTATGTAAGATTTGCTCACACATCTGTTTAATTGCTTGTTTGCATCAGCCAGCCATACCAGGACTGTTTGCTTTGATTACTTGCTATTCTTGACCAAACACTCTAACAGAGCTTGTCAACGATTTAAACACTAAGGGCTGTTGTAGTGGCAGATTGTCTAACTAATAGGTGACATAAAGGTTTGGTTGTACACTAAAGTAGGCTCTCCAAGAGTACCTGGAGATCCAGTTCGAAGGTATGCCTAGTTTTTACATAGTGCACACATAGTAAATGCTCATCTCATTGTGTGCAAGTGCAAGAGATGTGGCATGTTTCATTATGTGGTGTTGTTTTGTTATAATCTCATCCTTTTGTGTTGTTCACAGACTGGAAAGTATGCATATTTATCTTCCAAGGGGACAAGTAACTAGTTTGTGTCACCTTGCAAAGGGGGTGCAATGAAGATAAGATTGAGGATTTCCAAGTACAAGATGTTAGCAAGGAGCCTTGCAAGAGAAGTAGGAGCAGCGCTGAGCCTATTCAACTAGTTATGGTAAGTCACTGTATCCAACTCAACAGTTCAATTCCTTGTTTGTTTCAGGCATAGTTAATTTGCCCTTTTCAATTGCTTTATTTGTCCTCAGTTAATGAGATGCCCAAACTATGATGCCTGATGTTGGGTACTTGTATAACTATTAGTTCACATAATTAAAGGCCTTACCATTTAATTACTCTGTCAAATTGTGCTTGAAGCTTTGAAGTCTATTAACAACCTATTACTACATGAGGCTCACAATCTACTCCCTCCGTTCCCAAATATAAGTCTTTTTAGAGATTCCAACAGGTAACTATTTACGAAGAAAAATGAGTGAATATACACTCTAAAATATGTCTACATACATCCGTATGTCGTAGTCCATTTAAAATGTCTAAAAAGACTTATATTTAGGAACAGAGGGAGTAGTTTATACTAGGCTAATGATTGCATAGTTTTGCTTGTTGTAGTAGGTTTGTATGAATCCCTCTGCTGTTCATTATGCTCCCTAAGACTTTAAATGAGCTATAGAATGGCCAACTGCTTGCTTACTTATACGCAACATGCTTTCTAAATTTGTAACTTGTCTGTGTTTTGGATTTGGCCCCAACATCATGCTCCTCTGGTGAGCTAAGAGAGATTTCTGTATGCAGGCTACACAGACTACCATTTTTATAATTTTTAAAAATATCACCTGCTTATGCTTCATGACGTGTAACATTATTGTCAGTCCTGTTTTGCCATGTACAAAATAGTCTGTCTTGCTCGCTTCACTGTTGTAACTATATTTTTGCCCTAGTCATGTGTACTTACAGAAACATTTCAGTATGAAGTGACATCAACACAAAGATATGCGAGCAGTGCGGCATGGCCGTTACCGAATGATTATGGATTGGAATTGTAATGTGCTGGTGTTCTCGAGCATCTACTAGAGGTGGCAAGACAACGTGTACATGATTCTCAACGTACAATCAACAAGTTGAGACTGGGCATGCATGTATTAGATGCAGGAGTCAAAAAATGAAACAAGACACTGAGGTAACCACGAAGGAATTAGAGATTTTGCAGACTGAAATTTGTGCTATCTGAATCCGGCAATCCTATTTTCTGAAGAGAATATAGTTCAAATGGTAAGTTATGTTGATGCGTGTCCATGATGTATGAGCTTTATTTGTCCAGTGTATGTAGTTTGCTGTTTGTGTACGCTTTATTATCACTGGTGCCGAACTATAATGCCCAGTGGGTATATTCGGCTGTAATTTCTTTATTGTATAGTGTAGGATTATTCTACATTTCTATGCCTTAGTCTTTTTATTGTATAGTGTATGTTTTTTAGAGGCGATAGTATAGAGTAGGATAATTCTTGAATATGCTCTATCGTTGAAACGGGGGTCAACACGCCCAAACATTTCCTGGACGCCATACAAAAACAAACAAACATGTGTAGTCAAAGCGGGCCTTAACTGGGCTAGTCAAAATAATATTAAGTGGATCCCAAATGATGTGGCCCACCGTAACAACGGCTCTTAGCAGGCTGTTAACAGGCCAAAAGCTCGATAGGGTCATATAAATGGAAATGTCCCGCGGGCCTCTAGCAGGCCGAAATAAATGTCAATATTGTCTCGTCCCTTTTACTTTACGGGCCAGTAAGAGGCCGAAAGTGTTATGGGCCACAGGAGGCCCAGTTTGTCAACTAGGCTTTTAACAGGCTGAAAGTCGCGTTGGGCTGAAATGATGCCCTGCGGAACGTGGGCCCCTAATGGACCGAAGTCAAAGGCCCAACTGTTGTGCGGGCTATTAACAGGCCGAGAGCAAAATGGGCTAAGAGTTGGCCCATTTACCGAATGGGCCGAGGACAGGCCTAAAGTCACAGCGGGCTAGAATTAGCCCAACTGCAGAATGGGCCGAGAAAAGGCCGAAAGATGTTCCGGACTGGAACTGACAATGGGCTGCTAACAGGACGAAAGAAGCTCGGGCCGCAATTGGGCCTAAAGACGTAGCGGGCCTTTAACGGGCTTAAACTGACGATGGGCTGGAAATTGTAAAATCTAGAATGGGCCTTTGATGGGCCGATTCTGTGTAACTTGTATGGCCCGTACTTGTTGTCGGTGTACAAAAGTAGGGGCACTCCTTTTTACCCATTTACTTGTGCACGGACAGTCGGAGCCGCGCCCACGGCCACACTGAGCAGGGCAGAGGAGGGGAGCCAAAGGCACGAGGCAACCAGAGGCAACACCAAGACTAGAGAACACAAAAGAGCAAGAGGGCGAGGTGGAATCCCCCGGCAAGACCCTTGCCGGGGCAGCCTCCGCGGCCCCGGCAAGAACCTTGTCGGGGCGACTTGCCCGATGCCAGCAGAGCAGGCCACCCTTGAGCCCACGGGTTCCAACACCACCAACCAACCACATTAGGACCAAGGCTCGGGAGGCGCCTTTGTGGTGGCATGCAGATCTTCGTCAAGACCATGAACACACAAGATCAAATGAGGATCAGAAGACGACGACCCTCGGCGGAATCCTAGCCCAGGAAATCCACGAGATCCCCGGCAAGACCCTTGCCGAGGACGACCACGGTGCCGCGGCAAGACCCTTGCCAAAGGTACCTACGGGGCCGCGGCCAGGCCCGCGTCTGCCAAGGATCCACCGCCATCCCCATGCAGCTGCCAACTCAACCAGCTGAGCAGGCACCTACGTGGCGACGAGCGACCTCCATGACCGACTCAGCAAGCACTTGCGTGGTGGCATGCAGGTCTTCGTGAAGGCTCCACCACCGCGCCAGCCCAGCAGCCAGCCAACATGGCGCCGCGACGCCTCGTCAGCTCGGACGCGTGTCAAAGCCATACGAGGTGGCGACAGCTGGGACGTGCTTCCTTGTCGTCCCCGAAAAAGTGAGAGGGGCATGTCGGCAGCGCATTAAATGCATTTGTCTGACGGTGCCAGAGGATAGACTCATCCACTGTACACCTTTCCACCTCCTGTGTGCCACTGTGGCAACCCCTTTTTACCTATAAAAGGAGGCCCGAGGCGACCAGGAGAAGGATTCGGATCTTTTGGGCAAGTTGCACCCCATAGCTAGATCAAGAACACGTAAGCACTCAAATACATCCACCAAAGCTGGACTAGGGTATTACGCATCTCCGCGGCCCGAACCTGGGTAAACGATCCGTGTGCTTCCTGTCAGACCCGCTCTTTGCAAAAGCCCGCGCCCGCCAACCGTAGAAGGGATCCCAGTGATTCCATAGGTGTCGATTTCCCCCGACATCTTTGGCGCGCCAGGTAGGGGGCGCAGTTGTGAAAATCCGGTCTAGCAGTTAGCCTAGCAGCTCTTCATCGTCATGGCTCCCAAGAAGAAAGCGGTCACGGCGATCGGTACGTCGGGAGCCGGACGACCCATACCGGTGCGGGCGAGCAGCGGGCCGGTCGCAGACAGAACCCGAGGTGCGGCCCGCGAGCACCAACATCGCTCTGGCAGTCAGAGCCTGGCGAGCGGCGTCGTTCGTGCGCAAGACGACGGGCCGCACACCGCCAAATCCAGAGACGGAGATGGGCCCCCCGCAGGCGGCGCGGGGCCCTCCGGGGGCGGCGCGGCGACCTCCAAGATGCCTACGCCGGCGCCCACAGCGCGCTCTTCCCAGGGTGTGCGCGACGAGCAGCGTCACCACGCTGGTGACCTCGGGCACCGCCGTGGGAAGAGTCATGTGCATCATTTGCGGGATGAAGGAGGTTAGCATGCCCGCCGAAGTGCTAGCGAAAATGGCACACAGCCGTCGGGCCGTGATAGAGCTCCTTCTAACGTGGTTAGAAGTTGGAGCGAGCCACGGTCCATGCAGCTTTCGCCGCCACCCACGCCAGCAGAAGCTTTGGCGCGCGCAACTGCTCCTCGACTTCCCTCCTGCTGCGGAGAAGCTAGACGAGTGGAGAGCCACTATTCGGAGCCTCGTCGGCGTCGCCAACAAAGACGATCCACAGCAAGCGGGGCCCTCAGGCCGGCGCTCCGTCGAACCATTGCACGCCATCGGTGGAGGGGCCGGAGGTGCTGCCGCCACGGTGCACTCTCCCCCTCCACGCCAGCCACCACGCGTGTCGATCCATCATGAGGACGCTTGTGATAACATTTCCATAGCGTCGTCCGACCCACGGACCCACCGCGACCAGCACCAAGTTCTTTGGAAGCGAGCCCATGAAGATGCTCGAACCACCATCGAGCGCCGGCGCAATACACGCGACCAGTCAGATAGGCGGACGGGGCCCAATATGGACCACCCAGCACCGGGAGGCTCCTGCGGCCTACCTTACGAGGTGGGTTGCCCAGCCTTTACCCGTGACCTGCGGCAGTTCCAGTGGCCGTCCCACCGCATGTTCAAGCCCGAAGTCGGCGCGAAGTACAATGGCAAGACCCACCCGTCGGAGTTCCTCAGCATCTACACCATCACGATGCAAGCCGCTGGAGCTCGCGACGACACGGTGCTTGCCAATTAGTTCCCGTTGGCCCTGAAACCCAATGTCATGTCTTGGTTGATGCACTTGCCGGTGGATTCCATTTCTTCCTGGTCGGATCTGTGTTATGAGTTCGTTGGTGCCTTCACTGGAGGCCACCAAGCTCATGGCCGGGCGAGTGATTTGCATATCATTACCCAGAAGGAAGGTGAAAACCTGCGCAAGTACATACAAAGGTTCAGCCGAGTGCAATATAACATCCCAGATGTTCATCCCGCCGCCGTGATCAGCGCATTCCATCAAAATGTGCGTAACCGCAAGATGCGTGAAGAACTGGCAATGAACAAGGTCAAGGATGTGGCTGAACTTTACGTTCTGGCCGATAGATGCGCTCGGGATGAAGAGGGAAGGAAGTACCCCGGCGAGGACGCCGACGCGGAAACCGACTCTACTGACGAAGACACCGCCGCCCCGATAAAGAAGGGTTGGCGTCACAACAAGAAATGCAAGGGCAAGGTCGTGCTTGCCGTCGAGGGATCCGACGACGCCGGCGCTGCCAAGAAGGCCAAGGAAGATGAACCCGGCAAGGAGATTGCCGGGTGCGCCGCTTGCTAGGCCTTGGCGGTTGCCGACAAGCCAGGGGGCTCCGACAAGCAGTGTTGCAAGATCCACCACACCAAGGGCCACAACCTCCAGAGCTGCCGACAAGTCGAGCTGCTTGCTGAAAAGCAAAAAGCCGAGTATGAGAGGCGGGACAAGGAGAAGGGTCTGGATGGCGCTGAAGGATCTGACAAGAAGCGCGGCAGCCAAGGAGGCCGCCGCGGCAAGGATAACCAACAAGAGAGGCCCGCTCGGGGCTGCGACAAGAAGCAGGAAGATGACGATCATGACGAGGACGACGAGTCCGGCAAGCATGAGTTTCAGAAGGCTACGGAGGCCATGTGCGTCGATGGTGGCGCCTCGCTGCATACTTCCCACCGCCAGCTCAAGCAGTGGGCGTGTGAGATCATAGCAGCGGAGCCATCGTTCGACGCTCAGAAGCCGCTGAAGTGGTCCAGCATGCCCATCATCTTTGACGATGAGGACCACCCTGATCGCACAACTGCGGTCGGGTGTTTGCCGTTGTTGGTCTCGCCAACGATACGCAACCTCATGGTGAACAAGATGCTGGTTGACGGTGGGGCCGGTCTGAACTTGATCTCACCCGTTGTGATCAAAGGCTGCAAATTCCTGATGGAGACCTCGAGGAGATGGACACGTTTCAAGGGGTTAACCCGGGAAGGAGCTAGCCGAGCGGAAGGCCACGTTGCCTGTGACGTTTGGAGGCGACTTGAACTACAGGACGGAGAGGATTGTCTTTGATGTAGCCGAGATCCCCTTGCCCTACAACGGGATCCTCGGCCGCCCGGCACTAGCCAAGTTCATGGCGGCGTCGCACTACGCCTACAACATGCTGAAGATGCCTGGGGCGATGACCATCATCATCGTCCCTTGCGACAAGAAGGATGCGCTGATCTGAGCCGACCTACTCTACCGGGAAGCAGTTGCAGCAGTTGCCGCCAAGGCACTTGCTCCTGCCGCTGAAGCCCCGGGAGGGAAGAAGAAGACTGGCAAGACCTCTCGCACCCACTCCGGCAAGCGCACCTCTTCGGGGTGTTGTGCTACCGTTGAGGACGTGCCAGAAAGCTCCACCGGCAAGAGTAAGAAATCCGGAGCTGCACCGCCAGAGACCAAGAAGGTGTCCGTCAAGGAGGATGGCACGGGAGGGGCTTTCACCATAAGCTCCACCCTCGACAGCAAATAGGAAACTGCGCTTGTCACTTTCCTGCGAGCGAATGTCGATGTGTTTGCATGGCAAGCATCCGACATCCCCGACGTTCCCAGGGAAGTGATTGAGCACCACCTTGCTGTCTGTCCCCATGCGTGACCCGTCAAACAGAAGGTCAGGAAGCAAGCTTTGGAACGGAAGGAGTTTATCACAGAGGAGATCAGGAAGTTGGAAGCGGCAGGCTTGGTGAGAGGAGTGCTCCATCCGACGTGGTTGGCCAATCCGGTGGTGGTGCGCAAGGCAAACGGGAAGTGGATGTTGTGCATTGACTACACAGATATCAATAAGGCTTGTCCTAAGGACCTCTTCCCATTGCCGCGCATTGACCATATTATTGACTCCACGGCCGGGAGTGATCTGTTATCATTCCTTGATGCCTACTCGGGCTACCACCAGATCTTCATGATAAGAGAAGACAAAGAGAAGACAACATTCATCACCCCATGTGGTACGTATTGCTTTTTACGGATGCCTTTCGGGCTGAAGAGTGTTGGCTCAACATTCGCAAGGGCGGTCCAAATTGGTTTTGAGCTCCAGCTACATAGAAATATGGAAGCTTATATGGATGACATAGTGGTCAAAACCAAGGACAAGGCAACTCTTGTACAAGACTCAGAAGAGACGTTTGCCAACCTGCGCAAGATTAACCTCAAGTTGAACCCTGAGAAGTGTGTCTTCGGCGTTCCGTCCGGCAAACTTCTCGGGTTCTTTGTGTCACAGCGTGGGATCGAGGCAAACCCAGACAAGATCAAGGCTATCGAGCAAATTGAGGCACCCAAGCGGATCAAGGACGTGCGCCGGCTCACTGGCTGCGTTGCCGCCATGAGCAGATTCATCTCCAAGTCTACCGAGCGCGCCCTTCCCTTTTTCAAAATCTTGAAAAAGGCAGGCCCAATGGAGTGGATCCCAGAGGCCGAAGCAGCGCTGCAGGATTTGAAGAAATACCTCTCCTCTACACCAATACTAGTTGTGCCTAAACCACAAGAGTCATTGCTGTTGTATCTGGCAGCAACGAATCAAGTGGTCAGCGCCGCGCTAGTGGCACAGAGGGATGTCGATGAAGAGGCAGCGAGAATGGTTGGACTGGCGGATGGCAAGCCAGAGCTCCCCCCGGCAGGGCCTGGCGCCGGCAAGGCAAGGCCACCGGCAGAGTTTGACGCCATCGGGACAGGGCCCGTGCAACCAAATGAAGTGGTGTAGAAGAAGAAGGTGATGCAGCACCCGGTTTACTTTGTTAGCTCCCTCTTGCAGGGGCTAGGTCAAGGTACTCCGGTGTGCAGAAATTGCTCTTCGGCCTCCTTATGGCCTCGAGGAAGCTGCATCATTACTTCCAAGCACACGAAATCACCATCATTACCTGCCTCCCGTTGCAACGGATACTGCATAACCCAGACGCAACCAGGAGGATCGTGGATGGGCCTTGGAGCTGTCGAGCTTTGGTTTGAAGTTTGAAAGTACTTCGACAATCCAGAGCAGAGTCCTGGCGGAGTTCATTGCGGAATGGACCTCAACGCCTGACGAAGAGATCCAGGAGACCACTCTACCCGGCAAGGAAGCAAGTCGCAACTGGATCATGTACTTTGACGGGGCTTTTTCGCTGCAAGGAGCCGGTGCTGGTGTGCTTCTTGTCACACCCACCGGGGAGCACCTCAAGTATGTAATTCAGATGCACTTTCCCAGGGAGATGTCCACAAACAATACCGCTGAATATGAGGGGTTTCTTGCCGGTCTCAGGATTGCGGCAGACCTCGGGATTAAGAAGCTCATCGTCAGGGGTGATTCACAGCTTGTCGTCAGGCAAGTCAACAAAGATTATCAGAGCCCGTTGATGGAGGCCTAAGTAGATGAGGTGAGGAAGCTGGAAGAGCACTTTGACGGTATACAAGCAGAGCATGTTCCCCGAGCAGAGAATGACACCGCCGATTACCTGTCGAAGCGCGCTGCCTTCAAACTACCTGTGGAACCAGGTACTTTTGTGCTTCAGTTAACTCAACCATCCATCAAACCATCAACAGAGAAGAACAAGCGAAGGAAATCAGGCCCCGGCAAGTACTTTCCCGCCGAGCCCCCTGGGGCCGCCGGCAGGGGTGTTGCCGTGCATACTGAGCCTGCCGAGGGGCAATCGACTCAATGAGCGTCAAGCCACAGCCGTGAAACGACCACTCCCATGGCGGAAGAAATGCCTTTGGTCCTTGCCGTCGAGCCCGGGCTCGGCTTGGGCACAACATAACGTGTCGATTCCTCCAAGCGGGAGCTTCACGAAGAGCAGGAAGAAGCGGAGAAAGTAGCCCGTCGGTCTGCTATGTATCAGTTCGTTGATGACGTCCTGTAAAGAAAAAGATCGAACGGTGTGAAGTTGAGGTGCATTCCCCGAGAGGAAGGACTGGAGCTGTTGGCAGAGATACACAGAGGCATATGTGGCTCCCACATAGGGTCGAGGGACCTTGCCGGCAAGGCGTTCCGGAAAGGTTTCTTCTGGCCCACCGCCCTCCAGGATGCAACGACACTAGTAACCAAGTGTGAAGCGTGTCAGTTCCATTCGAAGAAGCTTCATCAACCAGCTCAAGCCCTTCAATCAATTCCTCTCTCCTAGCCATTCTTGGTCTGGGGGCTTGACATACTAGGCCCCTTCCCCTGTGTTGTCGGGGGCTTTGAGTACTTGTACGTTGCAATCGACAAGTTCACAAAGTGGCCGGAGGTGGAAGCAGTGAGGAAGGTGACAACACAGTCAGCCGTCAAGTTCTTCAAAGGGCTAGTTTGCTGTTTTGGTGTGCCAAACAGAGTCATCACCAACAACGGCACGCAGTTCACAAGCCACACCTTCATGCAATACATCCAAGACCTCGGCAGCAAGGTGCATTTAAGCTTCGTGGCACACCCACGGAGCAACAGCCAGGCGGAGAGGGCAAATCTTGAATCTTCGCGAGGCCCGAGGACCAAGACTTTTGACAGGCTGCACCAGAGCGGAAGGCGCTGGATTGATGAGTTGCCGGTGGTTCTTTGGTCGATCAGAATGACACCAAATCGAGCCACTGTCCAGACACCCTTTGCCCTGGTATACGGGGCAGAAGCAGTTCGACCCACGGAACTCACATACAGGTCACCTCGAGTGCTCGCTTATGACGAGCTTGAGCAAGATGAATTGCGGCAAGATGACATAATGCTCCTTGAGGAAGATCGTCTTTGGGCGGCTATGAGAGCAGCGCGCTACCAGCAAGCCTTGCGCCTCTACCATAGCCGCAAGGATCATGCCCAAAGCTTTGAGGAAGGAAACCTTGTTCTTCAGCGCATTCAATCGGCCAAGAATTCCAACAAGTTGACGCCGAAGTGGGAAGGCCCTTATCAGGTAATACAAGTCACTGGGCCGGCGCGATCCCGCTCGAGACCGAAGATGCTATTCGAGTGAGCAACTCACGGAACATTGAACATCTTCATAAGTTTTACCCATAAAGCGCGGTTGCGGGCCCCGACAAACCACCTTTATACAAGCCTTGCCGGCAAGGCATGTAACCCTACAGACAAAGCCAGGCGCAGACCCTGAGCATAAATAAATGAAGCGCTGGTGCCCTAAGTTTTAGCATGCATGCTAGGTTAAGTCTCTCCCTCGGTTAGGGTTGATAGTGCTTAGCGCGACTAACCCCTAGCATAGAGGTCGAGTGTGCGTTTCTCTCTTCCTTTCCATCCTCTTTGGTTCATAGGGTACATGGACGTTTCTGCTGAGCTGTTTGGGAGAAAGAGAACCAGCCGACACTCCGACCTAGGCAAGCCAAGGTTGCCGGGGGCTGTAGATACACAAATCCAACCACGACAACCAAGGCTGCCGGGGGCTGCAGATTCAGATAAGTCTTTCATCCTCTGTTGTGCATTTCCGTATGAAGTTGGGGCGTATGAAACCTCGTTTTGCTCCTAGACCACCGTGCTCCCCCTTTTTCCTGTACCCAAGTCCCTGGGTCGAAACCGGGTCGTAGTCGCGGTGGCGAGGAAATAAACGAGGGGCCTAACTCTACTTCGCCCCTGCCTCCGCCAAGAGCGTGAGAATGGTCGGCTGAAGTAAGGGGATGGCAAGGCCTGTTGTCGGGTGTCAATGTTTATCTTAAAAATAACAAGGACTCACTCCTTGGCATGGGCCTCTCTCATGCACAAAGAACCCAACAAGCACCCTTTTTCATTAAAAACGTCCCATACAGGTACAGTTCATACGAGATGAAAAACATGAGCAAGGGGATTACAAATTTTAAATCTAACAAGTGCTCGCAGGCTTACAAACTAAAAAGAGATAAGATGCCCATAATCCCTTTCTTGTCCCTCTCCTCAGGAGGTGGAACAAGATAGCGGGAGGGCAAAAAGAGCGCCTAGGCGAGGTACGAGGAGCAGAAGGCACCAAGAGAACATCCCATGCCGGGAGGGGAGCTGGAAGATGAGGCAGCGGGTCGACAATACGCGATGAAGGTGTCGGTGCCCGCGTACTCCGACTTGACGGCCGCCACCCGCCTTCTTCACCTTCTCTAACCCTCCTACGGAAGCCGCCCAAGGAGGCGACGGGGAACACACCGATGGAGAGCTTGACGAGGAAGGCCCTCAGCAGGGCGCGTGGCCAAGGGAGGGCGACGTGGTCAGTCAGAGTCAAGGTCGGCGTCCCGCCGCTCGACGCCCTCGTCGTCGCTGTCGCTATCCTCCTCGTCACTCCCTCTTGAGTAGGAATCTTCATCGTCGGAGGAGCTTTCCATGTAGCACTTTAGGCGAGTTCCAAGATCTCCAAAGACCTTGACGGAGAGCAGGCCGCCCTCCATTAACTTGAAGTAGAGGACGAGCCCCGCCGTCAGGCTGTGAACGCGAGCAAACGTCTTCCATCCGCGACGGAGGTACATGACGTGAGGAGCGGGGAAGTCGACGTCGACCCGCGTACCGCCGTTCCCGCAGCCCCTCATGTGCTGCCTGAGGGTCTGCGGCGGATCGAGCTCCATCTCCCGAGAAAATGGGGTAGGGAGACGGAGACGACGACGCGGTGGCCGGCGCAGCCTGATGAAGAACTCACGGGGCTGGTCCCTGATGTGGCCCTCCATCGCGGGAGGCATCGCTGGCGGGGGCAAGGCCGGTGCGCCGCCCCGTCCCCCTCTTCCCCGAGCGCCACGGCGACCTCGGCCTCGCCCTCCCCCTTCCTCTCGTGGCCGGCTCCGCCGCCGTGGGCTCTTGGGAAGGAGGGACGCACTGTCGAGCAGCGACCCTTTCCGCCACCGTTGAAGGGCCTGCGCCCCCTCTCGCCATGGCAGATGGAAGAAAGGAGCAGAAGTGGAAGGAGATGGATGCTGGGAGAATATGGGATGACATCCCCCTCCCCCTTCTTATAAAGGGGCGGGGTCGGGGCTCGGCCGCCCCACTCAACCACTCCAACCATCGGGGGCGCAGGGAATCGGGACCGACCTGCTATCCCAATCAGCGACGGCCCGGTTTCCCGCCTTCACCGCCTGCCACCTGCATGAGGGACATGTGGCGAGCGAGCAGGATCGAGGGGACGGGTGAGGCGACCGTTCCCCACCCCGTGATCGTGGGGCGCGGGCGCCTTGAAGACCACGACCCGAGTCCACTTAGTAATTGAGCCGTGCCTCTGTGCCTCCCTCTTTTTTATGGGGAAGGCGCGAGCCGTCTCTTTACCACGATGTGACGCATGCATGCGGAAACCACCCCACGCATGACCCCCACGTCACGCACGACCCTCCATGTCGCGCGTTCAACGCGGGTCGTGGGGAAGCATAGCGGCGAAAAATACAGCGGTAAAATCCGCCCGCTTTGCCGCGCACCGTTACGGGCTGGCCCAACAACGTGTCGCGCTTATGTGTGGCTTAGGCCCGGGGGCTCCTGTCGGTGTACAAAAGCAGGGGCACTCCTTTTTTACCCCTTTACATGTGCACGGACAGTCGGAGCCGCGCCCACGACCACACTGAGCAGGGCAGAGGAGGGGAGCCGAAGGCACAAGGCGACCAGAGGCAACGCCAAGACAAGAGAACACAAAATAGCAAGAGGGCGAGGTGGACTTCCCTAGCAAGACCCTTGCCGGGGCAGCCTCCGCGGCCCCGGCAAGAGCCTTGCCGGGGCGACTTTCCTGATGCCAGCAGAGCAGGCCACCCTTGAGCCCGCGGGTTCCAACACCACCAACCAACTACATTGGGACCAAGGCTCGGGAGGCGCCTCTGTGGTGGCATGCAGATCTTCATCAAGACCATGAACACACAAGATCAGATGAGGATCAGAAGACGACGACCCTCGGCGGGATCCTAGCCGAGGAAATCCACGAGACCCCGGGCAAGACCCTTGCCGAGGACGACCACGGTGCTGCGGCAAGACCCTTGCCAAAGGTACCTACGGGGCCGCGGCCAGGCCCGCGTCTGCCAAGGCTCCACCACCATCCTCATGCAGCTGCCAGCTCAACCAGCTGAGCAGGCACCTGCGTGGCGACGAGCAGCCTCCACGACCGACTCAGCAAGCACCTGCGTGGTGGCATGCAGGTCTTCGTGAAGGCTCCACCACCACGCGAGCCGAGCAGCCAACCAACATGGCGCCGCGATGCCTCGTCAGCTCAGACGCGTGTCGAAGCCATGCGAGGCGGCGACAGCTGGGACGTGCTTCCTTGCTGTCCCCAAAAAGCGAGAGGGGCACGTCGACAGCGCATTAAATGCGTTTGTCCGACGGTGCCAGAAGATAGACTCATCCACTGTACACCTTTCCACCTCCCGTGTGCCACTGTGGTAACCCCTTTTTACCTATAAAAGGAGGCCCGAGGCGACCAGGAGAAGGATTCGGATCTTTTGGGAAAGTTGCACCCCGTAGCTAGCTCAAGAACACGAGAACACTCAAATACATCCACCAAAGCAGGACTAGGGTATTACGCATCTCCGCGGCCCGAACCTGGGTAAACGATCCGTGTGCTTCCTGTCAGACCAGCTCTTTGCACAACCCGCGCCCGCCAACAGGGATCCCAGTGATTCCATAGGTGTCGATTTCCCCCGACACTTGTAAATGGGCATGAGTCAAGTAGGCTGCTAATGGGTCGGCCCGCTTATTTTGACAGACCCAGCCTTTTAACCTGAATGGGCCACCGTTGGGCCGAGACACGTGTCGATGTATCATAGGCGCCTCCTGTCCAATGAATGGATGACATCTGTCCCAACGGTGAGCCAACACATGTTTCCTCCGGCCAATGAGAATTTTACACGTGGAAAATCCTCATTGGTCCGGGCTGTTAGCGGGTTATCGGATCCAAAACCGGACCCGATAGCTTAACGGCGACCCGTTAAGGTGGATGCCACGTGTTGGTCACCCTTGATGAAAGCACTTCCATGACACGCGATTTATCGTCATGGAAGTGGACACTTCCGTGATGATAATTTTGGTAATGTCATGGAACACTTCTATGACAGCACATGTATGACTATCTTGATTCTGTCATAAAATCGGCATGGGTGTACATGCATGACAGAAAACGTGACCTACTGTGACAAACACGTATCATCACAGAAGTGTCTTTTTTTTGTAGTGTTGGTCTCGCAGATGATAACCACCCAGCTGTCATGGGGGACTGGCCCTCTGATTGTCTCCATGCCAGCGTCTGTCATCGTACTTCCGAGAACGTACGTACCGTACTGCGGAGGGGTTGCCTGGTCACGGTAATGATCATCACAGTGCCGAGCAGGTGTGACATGATCATGGTTCCGATCCCCATACTACTCTGGCTGTCGAGTGTGGGCTATTCCTCTTGGGGGAGGGGACCGCATGTGTCTCCCGGGTGCGACCGGGCTCTGAGCTAACTAGATTGTATCTTCTCACACTGATTTGTTGTGTATGCGGTTCTGTGACTGTGACACAGTAGGATTGTGTGCCATTATTTTCTTCAAAAGCGCTTGGATTTGACTGATCCCCTCGCCTGCTGCTGAGCCGGACGATTGAATGGAATCGGCGACCCGCATCACAACCGCCAAGTTTTGCAGTGGAGTGTGGAGCACTCAGTAATTGCGGTTTTTGTTGTTCGGGAACAACTATTCTTAGTTCTTATTGAACTAGGTTGCTGATGCATGTGATCTTCAAGTGTTTTC
Organism: Aegilops longissima; assembly: GCA_021605205.1. Classification (NCBI taxonomy): domain Eukaryota; kingdom Viridiplantae; phylum Streptophyta; class Magnoliopsida; order Poales; family Poaceae; genus Aegilops; species Aegilops longissima. Next base: position 265,084,324 of record CM038680.1, on the reverse strand, counting down.
GGCAACTGTTCAAGGTGCGTGCGCTCGGCCAAGGTGGCCAAACGCGTCGACTCCAAGGCCAGAGCCTCGAGAGTCGTCCTTGTGATAGGTGCGAGAAGAGCCTTATCGGCCCTCCTATTGAGCTCGTCCCTCTGCTCACGAGTGAGGGGGGGGGGGCAGCGGATCTTCAACCCGGTGATCATTTCCTAGGCCATCATCAGTGTGCCATGCGACGCATCATCAAGATCTTCCCGATTGCTTGAGAAACCAGGCGGGTTGTTATCCGGGCCGACCAGCAGAACTTCCGCGGAGGATTCCACACTCTCGTAGTTGGCTTCGCCTTTTGACTATTCATGGAGAGAAGCGAACAAATCATGAAAGGACATGTTAGGATCAAGTGCTGCTACCTGCTCGGTCGGGGCTTGAAGAGCCACGATGTTCTTGATCCACTGATGGAGCCACGATCGGCTGGAGCACTTTTGGTGGCATCCTGCGGGGGTACAGGGGGTCATCAGGCATGGAACCGACGGCTGCCGGAGAAGGACTCTGAGTGAACTTGCCCGGAAGTGCGCGACGCCACAAATGGGCAGTGACTCCGTGTCCGGTGGGGCCTCCTAGAGCCATCCTGAATCATCGACGATGAAGTGAAGGGAGCCGAAATGGATCTCGTCACCAAACACATCTTGGCGCCAAAAATGTGATGAAGGAAGAAAACTTCACTTGCACCATAAATCGCTAGAGGAGCAGCCCCACGGTGGGCTCAAACTATCGTGGGAATGAATCTGACAGTAAGAGAGGGGTAGGATGAAGGAGTGTGGTCTAGCTACAGTGCATGATAGAGGCGAGTGTGTCGATGTTTCAATGAGATGATAACTATCAATTTTGTGGAGTCAACTTTGATGATCCGACTACAAACGTGCATGATGTGGCGCCTTAGCAATCGCTAAACCAATCTCCCGAGGTTACTGATGATAGCGGAAGCACGATCAGCCTGAGCATGAAGGTCTATTCCTGCATGCAATCGAAGAACAAGCAAGAATATGATAATGCAATCTGAATATTTCAATTATATATGAAGTATTGATATAGTGGGAATCCAAAAGCGGTCTTGGCCTAGTTGTTGGACACAAACAAAGCACACGAAGTGAATGGCTAACTTTTACCTAAAAAAATCCCAAATGTAAATGGTGCCTTAATGGTTGTATTTATAGGGGGAAGAGAGGGGATTTCGTCCTCCCTTGGCAAGGTGTGACTAAAACACCTCCCGAGTCGTTTCCCTACAATACAGACTCTAAAACCAACCTCTGAAGTAGTTTTTCCAAATTACATGGACCAGGCCTAAAACTAAGCTGCGCAACACCTAAAATAAGCTATGGGCGAAATTTATGAAAGGGCATCTTGTATATTTCGTCCAAGTTCCTTGTATGTCATCATGGAGGCTTCAAAGTGCTGAAAACGAGATCAGAAATGCCGTTCTGATTCCCTCCGCGCGCACCTTCATCTCCATGCTCGATCCTTCTCCAGTGTTCATCCCTCTTGTCCATGCTAGGCCCTTCATTAGTAATTAACACAATCTATTTTAGGCAGCATCATATTCTCTTGAACATTAGAATTATTCCCAAGAAACAAAAGTACCTGATGATTTAACTGGCATGCGCGAGCTCTAGTAATTGATCCAGTATGTATAGTAGTAGGGGCTATGGGTAGAGCAATTGCCAGGTGGTTTCAAATGCACGACGTAGATGTACTTGGAGCTAGGAAGGCTTATATTATGGTAGCAAAAAGGGCAAGCAATAATCAGTTCAGAGATGAAAAGTTGAATACACACTCAGCGACTATACTATGCTAGTCCTAGGCTAGACCGTGCTAGAGACGCGAGCATAGAACACTAACAAAATCACGGCACTGCACGTAAACAAGGGAGGAGCACACTCTATATCTCTTTCTTTTGCACTTTCTTTTGCTCTGCAGTTTTTTTCCGAAAAAGTCTACGAATGGTCTAAAAACTATCTAGCCAGAATTTTCTAGACTTTGATTTTTTGAAAGTTGAACTATTTTTCGTCTATGGGTGGCACGGAAGTTCGGGAGTCCGACTTGATCACGACACGTAGTATGACGTGATCTCAAAATCAATAATAGAGAACTACATACTGGACTCGGACTAGGATTGGTGGCGAAGATGAATCGGGTGGAACTCGGATTGGTGGCGGATATGTATCTGGTGGCAACTCGGACTGGTGGTGGATATGTATCTGGTGGAAACTCAGATCGGTGGGGGATATGTATCTGGTGGAAACTCAGACTGGTGGCGGATATGTATCTGGTGGCAACTCAGACTAGTGGTGGATATGTATCTGGTGACAACTCGGACTTGTGGCGTGATGGCGGCGGATATGTGGTGGTTTTATGGAATGATGGCAGATATGTGGTGGAGGTATATGGTAGCGGAGCGGCGGCGGGACAACCTGTGACCAGAACTCAAAACTCTAAAGGACTAGATGCTAAGACCAACAACTCAACATGATGATGCAACCACAAACTCAACAAAGCAAAGAACTGAAAAGATTATGCAAAGGCTCAGAGTGGTTCGGATATGATGAAGTAACCCTAATATATTTGTTGCTTTTTTTGTGGACTATAGGTATGAAGACAGATGCGATCTAAACTATAAAAAACTGGTAAAATCCCACCGAGCAACATGAAAATATGATACCACTTGATAGAGGCGAGGGTCCTGATCTTTCGACGAGATGATAACTATCGATTTTGCGGATTCGACTTTGATGATCCGACTACAAACGTGCACGACGTTGCTCCTTAGCAATCGCTAAACCAATCTCCTTAGGTTACCGATGATACCGGAAGCACGATCAACTTGACCACGAAGGTCTATTCCTGCATGCAATCAAAGAACAAGAAATAATATGATAATGCAATATGAATATTGTGAATATATATGAAGTATTGATATAGTGGGGATACGAAAGCGGTCTTGGCCTGGTCGTTGGACAAAAACGAAGTACACAAAGTTGCAATGGCTAACTTTTAACTAAACAAATCCCAATTCTAAACGGTGCCTGAAGTGCTGTATTTACAGGGCAAAAGAGAGGGGATTTCCTCCTCCCTTGGAAAGGTGGGACTAGAATACCCCTTGAGTCATTTCCTCCCACAATACATACTCTAAAACCAGCCTATGAAGTACTATTTGAAATTATATGGGCCAGGCCCAAAACTAAGGTGATAGAACACCTAAAATAAGCCATGGAATTTTTTTATGAAATGACATCTTGTATATTTCGTCCAAGTTCCTTGTATGCCATCATGGATGTTCAAAGTACTGAAAACTCCATCAGAAACGCTATTCTGATTCCCTTCACATGCGCCTTCATCTCCATGCTTGATCCTGCTCCAGTGTTCATCCCTCTTATCCATGCTAGGTCCTTCATTAGTAATCAGCACAATCTATTTTAGGCAACATCATATTCTCATGAACATTAGAATTATTCCCAAGAAACGAAAGTACCTGATAATTTAACTGGCATGCACGCGCTCTAGTAATTGGTTCAGTATGTATAGTAGCAGGGGTTGTGGGTGTGACTATGGTATTGATGTCCTCATCAGCGCAAGCGTGACACAAGAGATTTACGAGTTTAGGATCCTCTTGGAGGTAAAGACAGTATGTCTCAAGCTGCTGGAGCTGTTTTTCTTGTGTCTTGATGAATACAAATGGATTGCGAACCCCCATCTCTGTGCTATAGGGTGACTTATATAGAGTGCGCCGATCCCCATTATGTCTACGTTACAAAGAGAGAGTTGATGATGTTTACTATAGGCGTTACTATTGGTAACCGTAGCCATCATGACCAGTAATGCCTGAAGTTATGCAGCTTCGGACATTCCAGATCCTACACTAGCTGTTGGCATTCTTTGTCTGAGTGGGACGAATGCAGTTGAATGGATGGTCGATCGCCCGAGTGAGTTGTCACCTTCCGAGTGGTCAATTGACTTCCATGTGAAATATGGTTTGAAGCGCATCTGAATGCATCCATGGCCCAGGAGCCTTAACGAATGTTGATGTGGGGCCCTAGGATGCCCTGCTTTGTGACCCTACATGTAGTAGGTGACCACATCAGCGGATTCATCATGCCTTGGTGTTGTCAGCGTGGCATCGGCGGTGGCAACTTTTGGGGCTTTTGCTCCCTGGCTCGAGCCCTGCTTCATTGACTACCGATCTGACGTCGTTGATGAGCTTTGTGGTTGGCGCACAAGTGCTGGGCGGATAGTGCGCGTCCTGGGTAGCGCCCCTGATGTCTGGTGGCTGCTTGGATCTATGAGATTTGCTCTGGCGTCCTCTTTTCTTTCGGTGTGCTGGTCGGGGGAGCAGGCAGCCTGCGATCCACAAACGGGCAGTCATGAAGACTAAGGTCATGGGCTCATCGACAAAGTCAGGCCGACTCGTGCAGTGGCGGCGCACCATGGGCTCATGCTGGAGGTGGAAGAATATTTGCGACCTAAGGACCTACTTGCAGTTTCTTTCTTTGTGAGGGTTGTATGACAGAGTTGGTTTAATGGATCTAAGTTTATACTGCAAAAAAAAGAACCCAACAAAAATCTACCATAGAATCAAACCACTCGTATCCTCAAATCCCAGGTATGGAAAAGTCTTCCCGGAGTGGAAAAGTCATGGAATGGCCACCGATCCGTCTGCGGTGCCTTTACCAGATTGGCCGTATATTCCATGCATAAGAGCAAGTACAATAGTGGGTTATTAGCCTACTTACATGGCATTGTTGCCTGTGCGTAGGAGAGAAACAAGAAAAAAAATGGAGGAATGGGCTCTCATGGAAGAGCTAGCCTCTACACGTGCTCCTAGGTAAAAGCATTTAATGTGAGGAAATAGATAGAGAGGAAGTGAGAAGATGTTATAATCCTATAGCCAACCCTATTATATGATTAAGAATAATACTATCTCTTGATGACATGGCATGTTCATATAGCCAGCAGCTGGCTATACTATTAACCATGCTCTAATAAGCTATTATCTCCGTCCTTCAATTTTTGTCTTAAATTTATCTAGATACGAATGTATATAACACTAGAACGTAATTAGATACATCTGTATCCAAATAAATAACAAAATTTCTGGAACGAAGGGACTACATAATAGAGTGAGATCTTCACGTTGATGCCTTAGAGCATCTCCAATAAATGATGTAAATATATAAATAGCTACGTTTTACATTACCAAGGCCTAAAAGCGCCGCTCCAACAGATGATGCAGATGTATAAATTTTACCACATGCTTCAAGTGATGTAAAATACAATACTTGGAGATACAAATTTGCATCTCTAACCGCCGGAGATGTCAAACCAGATGCAAAATGGTCAGTCACGCGCCAACCCAACCGCCACCATAAAAGTTCCCATTTGATGATCTCCTTTTTGCCCTGTCGTCATCGATCGATTCTGGCCAGATTTGGTGCCTCCTCGCCGCCCCGGTGCCTAACGCCCGCCACCAGGCCACTATGGCCGCCACCTCCTACCCCGCGGCCGTCGCCGCCACACCCGCGCTCGTCCTCCCATGGCGGCGCCGCCAGGGATCCTTGAGGTGCTCCTGCTCGACTTGGCAACGAAGGATGTAGCTCGGCAGGCGCCACATCCAGTCGCTATGGTGATCCACATCCAGCACCAGCACAGGACGAGGTTTCACCCCGCTTTTCCGTCGACAGTCGCCCCATCCTGCCTCAGTTGAAGCTCGGCTGCCACCCAATTCGAGCTCGTCTGGCCCGCCCCACCGCATTTCAAGCTCGACCGTTAACGCATTTTGAGCTCCGCCGTCGCCCCGCCCTGATTTGAAGCTCGGGCGCTCGATTCGAGCTCCCCCGCCGGCCCCCATCTCGACTCGACGCTCGGCCACAGCCGTGCTGCCGCCATGCAGCCGAAGAACTAGTTTTACATCTTCAAATACATCATTTCTTGGAGCACTAGTCCATGCATTTGAAAAACAAAGTCCACATTTTGAAAATGTTGGCGAAATATAAAAAATGGAAAATAAAGAAAAATAGACACTAAAAAAAGAATTTGAAAAAACCTGGAAGCAAAACCGAATAAAAAACAAAAACAAATCGGGCCGGGAAGCAATTTGAATCTTCCCAAAACCAGGCAGCACGAGTGGCTCGCGATGTGAAATGAGCCTGGTTTCTACTATTTTTCACGGTTTCCCTGTTTCTACTTGTTTTCTCTCGCTTTATTTTGCTTAGTTTTTATTCGGTTTTCTTCGGGTTTTTTTCCTTTTCTTTTATTTTCGGTTTGGTTTTCCTATGTCTTTCCCGTTTTTTTGTTTTTTTCTTCGTTTTGTTCATTATTTTGATCGATTTTTCTTCTGTTACTTATTTTCCTTATTTATTCTTTGTTTTCCCTTTTTTTCTTGGTTTTCACGTATTTTTGTTATTCTTTGTTTCTTTATCCACTTTCATTGTTTTGCATTCTCTTTAGCATTTGTTTCTTTGGTTTTATTTTTCATTTTCCATTTTCATTTTTCTTTTGTTTAATTTTCAGTTTTCATTTCTTTGTTTTTTCCTTTTGGTTTCATTTTAGATTTTTTTGTATATGTCAAGAATATTTTCAAATACACATTTAACATTATACAAATTTAAGATTTTTCTCAATACATGGTCAACAAGTTTTTATAAACATGTGAAACATTTTACAAATGCCTGATTAGCATTGTTCAAATACAAATTTAAATTAAATACGTGGTGAACATTTTTCTACTCAAAGTTTAATTTTTTTCAAATACTTGATTAACATTTTTCAAATACAAGATTAACATTATTTCAAAAATGGTCAACAACTTTCCTATACACACTTTTCAAACATTTTCGAATGCTTGTTTAACATTTTCAAATACAAGTTTAACATTTCTTTAATACATGGTCAACATTTTTTCTATACACGTTGAACATTTTTAAATGCTTGAGTACCATTTTCACATACTAGTTCAAGACTTTTCAAATGCTTGATTCACATTTTTTCAAATATGTGATCAACATTTTTCAATACATGCTCACATTTCTTCTATCACATTTTTAAAATGTTTGATTAACATTTTCACACACTTGTTCAACATTTTCAAATAAAAGATTATTTTTAATACATGGTCAATATCTTTTCTATACACATGAAACATATTTAAAATGGTTGCTTAGCATTTTCACATACTTGTTCAACATTATTTCAAATACAACATGAATATTTTTAATACACGGTCAACATTTTTCTATAAACAAGTAAAATTCAAATGCTTGATTAATAATTTTTCAAATACTTGTTCTACATTCTTTTTCAAATTCTTGAATTTTTTCAGTGCATGATCAATTTTATTCATGGATATTTTAGTTTTTTGTATCCAATTTTTGTATACGTGATAAACATTTTCTCTATTGATATTGAATATTTTTCAAATGTTTGGTTAACAGTTTTCTAATGTTCTATGTAGAGTGTTTTTTGTAATGTACATAATTAAAATATTTGAAAGTATGAAAAAATAATAATAAAATATAGAAAAAAAACTAGAACAGAAAACGTGAAAAAGGGAAGAAAGAAAAAAGAGGTTCTGGCCGCATGCGCCTGGGCAAAAGTTCAACCATCTGGGGTTCCCTTTCACGCGAGAGTTCCCTCGTCCGTGTAATGGGCAGGCCCATACACTCCCGAGACTTTAGCGAGGGCTGCCTCGCTATAAGCAAGGTATAGGCGCGCCCAGATTTTTGCTCCTATTCGGCTCTCAAGGTAATAGGAAGGGCCACCCCTATTCCTCGCATTCAGCGAGACAGGAACGAATCTCTCGCGTCGGAGCTCGAGAGGGACCGCAGCCCAGCCGCGCGAGAAGCTCTAGCCCTCTTTTTCTATTTTTTTCTTTCCATCCTATGTTTTCTGTTTTCCTTTTTCCATTTTCCCTTTTGTTTATACCTTAAAATATTCGAAATATACATATATATTATAATATTAAAAAATGTTGAATAAGTATTAGAAATGTTCAAAAAGTATTTGAAAAATGTTGAATAAGTATTAAAAAATGCTGAACAACTATTATAAAATATTAAAAAGTATTAAAATGTTGAACAAGTATTTTAAAAAGTTGACTAAATATTAAAATGTTGAACAAGTGTTTGAAAAATGTTCAAAAGGGTATTTGAAAATTTTGAACAAGTACTTGAAAAATGTAGAACAAGTATTTGAAGAATGTTTAACAAGTATTTGAAAAAAGTTGAACAAGTATTTAAAAAATATTAATCAAGAATTCGGAAAAAATGTTGAACAAGTGTTTGAAAATGTTAAATGTGTATAGAAATAATGTTCACCATGTATTCAAAAAGTATTAATCCTTTCATTTGAAAACTATTAATTAATCGTTTAAAGAATTGTTTAATAAGTATAGGAAAAATGTTGACCATGTATTAATAAAGTTAATCTCTTTTTGGAAATACTAATCAAGCATTTGAAAAATGTTAAAAAATGTGTATAGAAAATGCTGATTATGTATTACAAACTTGTTTAATTTGTATTGGAAAAATGCTAGACGTGTATTAGAAAAATCTTTTTTGACATATACAAAATATGTATATTAATAACCGAAAGAACAAAGAAAACCAAAAAAAAGAACCAAAATGATCAAAAGAAAAAGAAAATGAAAAAACAACGAAGAAAAAAAAACGCAAAGCTGAATGAAAAGAATGGAAAAAATGGAGAAGAAATAGAAAAGAAACAAAAGAAAACGAAAAAACTGGCTTGAATCAGCTCAAGTAGGGCACGCTCTTGCAAGTATCTGCGTAACGCACGCGAGGTATTTTTACTTGCTATGCTCGCCCGAACGGGCTGGCCCAATATGACGGGCGGGAAGGATCAACCTTCAGCTAGACATCCCCTCGCGATCGCTTAATGCGATAAATAGAGTTCGCGGCCGAAAAGGGGCATTGGTGCTTGATAGGCTAGTTGATGGGCCGCGGCTCAGTTCCCTCTCCCACTCTAATTTGCTAGCTTCGTTTTTCTATTTTGCTATTCTTACTGTACTGACATAATTTGTGAAAAAAAAAGAAGCGCCGATTTGAACAACCAGGCAATTCTTAAAAAAGTTCAGAAAACTGGTTGACCCTTCACAATTGAAAACTAAAAAATGATAAATTTGAAAAATGTTCAAAATTTTGGGAAAGAGTTCAGTAATGGGAAAATTTCAAAGTTTGAAAATGTTGATTTTTTAAAACGATTTCAAAAGTTCAGAATAGTTCGTAATTTTTTAAAAAAGTTTGTGGAAATAGGAAAAAGGTCAGAATTGATTTAAAGAAGGTACACAATTCGATTTTTTGGTAAATTTTAAAGTTCATAAAAATTGAGCAAAACCATTCACAAAAACCTGGAAACAAACTTTGTGAAATTAAAAAATGGTTCACAAATTTTGGGAAGTTCACGATTTTTTTCTCTCAGATTTTTTAGTGCTCGCACATGTGAAATAAGAAAGAGGAAAATAGAAAATAATAATAAAAGTAAACAAAAAGAACAAAAAACGAGACAAAGACCTAGTCAAGATAAACCATAAAATAAAAAGAGAAAACCCGCTGGGAAGCTTCTTAGAAGCTGCCAGAAGCTTCCCAAAGCGAGAACGAAATCCCACTACAGTCCGTATATGGGCCAACCCATTTGCTTGCGGCGTGTGATCGGGCTTGGGCGCGAGTTACGAGAATATCGTGTATCTGGTGCCTGAAGCGCCGAATAGTTAATGTGGAATAGAAGCTCTCGGTAATTGGATATACCATTCGACGACGCCCATGTGTGTGGAATTTTGCTTTGGGCCTATTCTAAGAAATAACTTTACTTTCTCAGCATCCAACGGTCATCTAAAAAAAGGGTCCAACACTCCAACAATGGCAAACTAGCAATGATGATTTTCGCAGAGAAATGTTCTGGACATGATAAATCAGCTATTCAACACATTGCTTGGCACGGATGGATCATTAGGTTAGTCATATGTGATGTCATAAAAAAGGTTAGTTGTCTTTGTCGCGGGACAAGTCTGTGTATTATTGCACATTCTCATAGTACAAAAGAAGAATGATACGCACGTCACTTCCCTTGTTTAAGTGCACATTACTTGATTTTTTTTATGGAGTTTCAAACCAACATAGGGCACAAGTTCCTTTTTGGAAAAGAGAAGAAACACAACTTAAAGATATTTCTAATTAGTAAAATTGCTGGATAATCAGAGCAACAAACAAATCTAGGTTACAGCTCCAGCACAGAGGACTGCATCTGCATGCGAGTCGAAAAAGAGCTTTCATGTGATAATATAGGGGCCAGTTTCATTTTCCCCTCTAATTTGCACCCACTCTCCTCTTTATCCCTAAAAAAACCATATTCTCAACTTTGCCACTCTTGTGTCAAATCCCTCATAGAAATATCCTTCCGTGCCGTTTTTGTCTGATCAAAAGCTTTAACCATCTTCGAGACGTTTTCTGGACATATTTGCACATGTTTGCACATGTCATTTACATGTTATATACACCTACGGGAGATAGCCACAGACCATGACTAGTGGGGTCAGTCAAAACTGCCTCAGCTACGGTCAAACCGACTGATGGGTCCCATGATAGTTAACCAATTTATTTAAGAGAATAAATATAAATGTCTAGATAATTACTAAGTGGGGCCCATCTATCAGTCTCACAGGAGGTGATTAGTGCCTAATATAACCCTAAGGCCTTGTATAATAGGAGGTGTTTAGAGAGATACTTAGAAAAATAAATCGGATTTTTCTAAAGCACCGGTGCCTATTTTTATAGAAGAGACGTTTAGTTAAACGTCTATCCTATACAAATAAGCACCGGTGCTTAAGAAAAGCCTGATTTATTTCTTTAAGCACCTCACCTCCCATTGTACAAGGCCTAATGGCGCACGCCAACCTGTCGGTGACTCATGCCGCCGAAGATGGCACCAGTCACCAAATGTCATTGCGGCGACGCACCAGATGACTCGGGAACGGGCAGAGGACCTGTATGAGGGCTCGGGGGCATGCGGGAATAAGCCCACACCCCAGTGAGGTGATACGGGTGGCTGTGGTGGGCTGGTGGCCGGAGCTTTGCTCGACGGCCTCCCTTCGCAACGTTGACGCGACGACGACAATGGGCAGCGGCGCGAGGAGCTCGCGGCGAGTAAATAGCATAAAACTACTAGTTTACAGGTTAGGGTTCCAAAAAACTACCAGATTTTAATTTTTCTCAAAAAACTACCAAACATGTGGTCGGCTATTTTAAAAAACCCAAATCACCGAGTGTTTAAATTGTAAACCGTTTTTTGACAGTTGTGGCCCACCTGTCAGGTCCATGTGGCATAAAAATTAACACCATTAGGTTGACCGTTAGATTGACCATTCTGTAACACCCTGGATGTAAACTTCCCCTTTTTGGGCAATATATCAATTTGACCTCATCCAATTCTTGTGGGTTCTTGTCATGCTTGGCCTCTTTGGTTTGGTTATGTTGGGTTTTCTTTTTCTTTGTTTGCTCCTTTTGCCATATTGCATTTGTGCCTCTTGTCATTTTGCATTCCCTTCTTATCATGTGGATGTGGTGTTCTCTTGCATGTCATGTGGTTGCATGTTTCATTCTCATCTTGCATTGCCATCCCCCTCCTTCCCTCTACTTCTTTCTTTTTCAAATGCCATATATTTTCCTTTCCAAATTAATGTTCATCTTCTCCCTAAAAATCTTGCTTGTTGCACTAAAACTCCCTGCCAAATAATCTCCTCATTTGAAGTTGTTATGGTCAGGTTCAAAAATGGCACAAGTTTGAAATATTTCCAAACTTGCATTATTTTTCTACCTTTAAAAATGTCCATTTCAATTTATTTAAATAGAGGAGAATTCCAGGAGTGTGGGGATATTTTCCTTTCACTCAAAATCTTTTCTTTTCTTTCTGCACTTTCTTTTCCCTTCCTTTTATTTTTAAAAGGAAAAGAGGAAGGAGGCGGCAGCAAGTGGTAGCCCAGCGACACCTCTCCACCTGGGCCCCGGCCTCTCCGAGCAAGGCCCAGCTTCCCTCAGCCCGCAGCCCAGGGAGCAGGCGCGCCAGCCCGCTCGCTCCCTCCTCCTGCCTTCGCGCACCCACGCTCGCCCTTACCCCTCTAGCCCCGTCCACGTGGCGCGTCGGTCCCGCTTGGCAGCGGCAGCGCTCTCCTTCTCACCCACCTTTCCCTCTCCTCTCGCGGCGCCATGGGGACCCGAGCACGGAGAGCACGAGGCTCGTCCTCGCCACCTAGCCCCTACTTATCCCTCTCCTCATCGGACCAACCCTAGGGTTCCCTCTCCCTCTCGCCGCCGCCGCCGGTGAAAATCCACCAAGCTCGCCGCCCTTTCGGTCCGGCGCGCATCTGAGCCGCGCCTCCTCGCCGGCGTGCTCTCCGGCCACCTCATCCTGCCGCACTGTGTCCGCGTCTTCCTCGTCGTCGACTACGCCCACGACGTCGACTACGGGGCCCGGATCGCCAAGTCCGACGACGCCACAGACTGTCTTCCTCTCGGTCGAGTTCCGCGAGATTGAGCTCGATCTCGTCGCCGTCGGCCCGTCTCCGTCGCGATTCTTTGTCCTAGGGTAAGGAGGTATAACCCACTTCCTCCTGCTCCTTCTTGTCGTCGTTGGATCTCCGTAGAGTAGGGTCCGGTCGTGTCTTTATCGCGCCCGCGTGCTCCGGCGTGCTTTCGTGGTTTTGGCTTCAGTCGTTTTGGCGCGTGTATGCCGCTAGCCCCGCCGGGTTTGCCCTTTCAGTAGTCCGTGGAGTTCCCTCGTCGTGCCCTCGTGTCCAAGGATCGAGCCACCGTAGGCGCGGTTGCCTCGCCCGGCATCGTCGGCGTCCGTTCTGTTTTGGGTCGGCTCGGCCGTTTTGGTCAAATCGCTAGCGTCTGGTTCCTACCAGATCCCTACCCTAGCCGAGCTGGTCGACTCCCGCTCCCTCACCCGGCGACACAGTTTGAACCCAGCGCGCCACTCCCCCTTTTGTTTTTCTGTTTTCGTTTTTCTCGGTGCGTTCTCTGCAAAGATCGGTAGATAAGCCCCGAGGCCCCTTCCTCTGTCGGTCGCCACAAGACCAGCCCGGTGGTAGCAGGGGGGTTCCACTGGGAGACCGGGTTGAATCCCCACAGGCTGTTTTCTCCCCTTTTATTACCATTTAGCCTCGACTCTATGACAAATATTCTTCATCGACCTCTCGGACCCTCCTCTATGCATATTTTCTTTTACCCCCACGTTTCCATTTTCAGCTTTGAGTCCTTTTCTGTTTTAGGCAAGTCCAAATCTGGACATTTCCAAATCTGAAATTGCCAATTCATCAACTTCCTTTTTAGGCAGGTTTTAACTTAATGCTTTTGTGATGATTTTTCTCGCAACCCTAACATATTATATATGTTTTGGGGTAGAAAATCCCACCAACTCAGTGGTGGCATTAGTTTTTGCATTTGGGCAAGTTTATGTTCATGTCTTTTGCATCATGGTTAGGTGTTGTTTTCTTTGGGCATATTTACTTGAATCTTGCTATGAGGTAGTTTGCACACATGCATGGCTTTGTTTCTTCATCTGTTATCGTAGGTTTCTCACCATTCTTGTTTTGCCCGTCATATCCAACCCGTGCATCCGTTTCCGGTGATCTCTATATCGATTTCTACCAAATCACCTCATCTTTCCGATGGCATGCTTGGTTAGCCAAGATGATGCACGGTTTTCCATTACCTTCCGGAGTGCACATCGCTTTGCATATCACATCCCGCATATTCAAGTCATGTTTTGCATCATATTGATTGTGCATTGCACCGTGATTTATTGTGGTTCCTTGTTTTGTTGTTGCTTTGGGTAGAGCCGGGAGACGAGAACGCTTACGAGGAACCGGTTGAGAACGTTTTCGAGGATCAGGCTTTCGACAACTCTGAGAACATTGCAGGCAAGATGATCATACCCTCGAAATCACTTCTATCTTTGCTATGCTAGATGCTCGCTCTTTTGCTATGCCTATGCTGCGATGCCTACCACTTGATATGTCATGCCACCCATATTGCCATGTCAGCCCTAACCATCCTTTCCTAGCAAACCGTTGTTTGGCTATGTTACCGCTTCGCTCAGCCCCTCTTATAGCGTTGTTAGTTGCAGGTGAAGCTGAAGTTTGTTCCTTGTTGGAACATGGAAATGTTGTTCCTTTTTGGAACATGATTACTTGTTGGGGATATCACATATATATAAATATATCTGCTATGTTTAACACATCTATATACTTGGTAAAGGGTGGAAGGCTCGGCCTTATGCAGTGTTTTGTTCCACTCTTGCCACCCTAGTTTCCGTCATACCGGTGTTATGTTCCTTGATTTTGCGTTCCTTACGGTTGGGTGATTTATGGGACCCCCTTGACAGTTCGCTTTGAATAAGACTCGTCCGGCAAGGCCCAACTTTGGTTTTACCATTTGCCACCTAAGCCTTTTCCCCGGGTTTCATGAGCCCGAGGGTCATCTTATTTTAAACCCGGGCCAATGCTCCTCTGAGTGTTGGTCCAAACTAGAGCCACTTGCGGTGCCACCACGAGGCAACTTGGGGCATCTTCGGTTGCCGTCGTAGTGTTCATCCGGATGTGCCACGAGAACGAGATATGTGCAGCTCCTATCGGGATTTGTCGGCACAATCGGGCGGCTTTGCTTTGGTCTTGTTTTATTGCTTGTCGAAATGTCTTGTAGTCCGGATTCGAGATTGATCGGGTCTTCCCGGTAGAAGGAATAATCCTTCGTTGACCGTGAGAGCTTATAATGGGCTAAGTTGGGACACCCTGCAGGTAATATCTTTCAAAGCCGTGCCTTGATTATGAGGCGATGGGAATTTGTTAATGTCCGGTTGTAGATAACCCAAAGATGACCTCAATTAAAATACACATCAACGCGTGTGTTACCGTGATGGTCTCTTCTCGGCGGAGTCCGGAAGTGAACACGGTGTTGGAGTTATGTCGGCGTAAGTAGTTCAGGGATCACTTCTTGATCAATACTAGTTTCACGACCGTGCTTTGCCTCTCTTCTCGCTCTCTTTTGCGAAGTAGCCACCATATATGCTAGTCGCTTGCTGCAGCTCCACTTTAATACTACATCCTTCCTAAAGCTTAAATAGTCTTGATCTCGCGGGTGTGAGATTGCTGAGTCCCGTGACTCACGGATACTTCCAAAATTGCGAGGTTCCGATGAGGCGGTCAGATGATTCCACCGAGCTCAAGTGGGAGTTCGACGAGGAACGTGGTCGTTACTATGTGTCGCTTCCAGATGATCGATAGTGGTGCCCGGTTGGGACGATTCGGGATCTGTGTTAGCATTTGGGGTATCTTCTTCATTTTGGTTCCGTAGTCGGACCTTGAGTGTACTCGAATGATGTATGTTTACTTATGTCTTGTGTGGCGTGGCGATTGTAAGCCAACTATGTATCTTTCCCTTAATTATTACATGGATTGTGTGAAGATTACCTCACTTGCGACATTGCTTTCAATGCGGTTATGCCTCTAAGTCGTGCCTCGACACGTGGGAGATATAGCCGCATCGGGGGCGTTACACATTCACAGGTTATGACGGGTGGGGCCCAGGTATTTATAAAAGGCAATTGAGTCCCTATAATTTTCAGAAGAAAAGCGATCGGGTCCCTGTATTTTTTCTGAAAAAAGCAATCGGGTCCTTGAGAAGAAAAGAAAAAAGCAATCCGATCCTGGTCCATATCCCGTACGGCTCCTCTCCGGCAACCGGCCGCCGTCCACTCCCCTCCATCCCCTTCCCTGCCGGTGACTGGAGGAGGCCGAGCTCCAGGAAATGGGGTTCGCGGCCGGCGGCTCGCCATGGCGCGGCCAGCAGCGGGGCCTCGGGCGGCTCCCCATGGCGCGGCCTCAGGCGGCTCGCACTAGCAGCGGGGCCTCAGGTGGCTTCCCATGGCGCGGCCAGCAGGACGCGGCGGCGGCGAGCGACAACAGTTGCGGTGGTGAGTGCAACAGGTGGGGGTGGCGAGGAGCCCGGGACAGCAGCAGCTGGCGGCGCCCGAGCACGGCATGGTCAGCACGGCAAACTCCGGCAGGATACTTCCCTGGACACGGTTAGTCTGCGGGGGGAGGGGGAAGGCGGGATGCTCGCCGGCAGCGGCGCTCTGGCGTCCGGCCGGCCGGCCCAGAAGTGGAGTGTACGACGTCGAGCACCCTCCATGGCTGCATCGGGGGCAAGCGACGGGAGGAAGAAAGAGAGATAGAAGAAGAAGACGCGTGAGTAAGAGAGATAACGGAATTGACATTTTATGCCACGTCAGCTCCGACGAGTGGGCCATTCTTGTCATAATCACGATCAATTTGAAAGCATTCGGTGATTTGGGTTTTTTGAAACAGCCGACCACACGTTTAGTATGTTTTTGAGAAAAATTAAAATCTTGTCGTTTTTTGGAACCCTAACCTGTAAACTAGTAGTTTTATGCTATTTACTCGCTCGCGGCAGGGCAGCTCGACGATTTGCGGCTCGAGCGGGAGGACTAGGCATCTTCAGATGCATGTGGAGGAGTCGCTCGAGGACGAGGACTCTGGCGCCGCCGGCCAGGGAGGAGTCGCTCGAGGGGTGGCGCTCATGGTGCTGGTCCGCTGGGCTTCAGATCCGTGGCTGTGCCAGTGTGAGAGGAGGTCAGGGAATGAGAAGAAGAGGACGGTCGTAGTGTGGCCTGCGCTAGCCGGCGGCGGAGCTCGCCGGCCGGAGGCGAGCGCCGATGGATTAGGCCCGAGATCCACCCTGGCGGCTTGTGGCTCGGAGGAGAGAAGGACATTTTTTAAACATGTTTTTTTGGTTGACCCCACATGTAACTGATAGAGAGGAAGTGAGAGAAAAAATTTCTACTTTTCTTTCTCCTATGCTATAAGAGCATCTCTAGCGGACTCCGTATAATGCAGACCCGCAAAACTCATTTACAGTTCGCGGAAAAACGATTTTACGGGCCCGCGCGGGCGCTGAGCGAGCAGACCCCTCATAGTAGAAATGTAAAACAGAATATTCGCGGGTATTCCGTTTTACAGTTCCGCTATGCGCCGGCCCGCAAAACAGATGAGTTTTATCTGAATTTGACACATATGCCAGATATTCAAAATTATTAACTCAATATAAGATAAAATGTCAATACTACAATACAACAATAATCCAAATTACAATAATTACTGAAATCATCGAAGCAAACTAAACAATTCAATACAAAACTTGTCCCGAATATAAATCACACATGAATTAAATGAAATGAATGCAAAAATGGAATGTGTTATTGCCCAGCCCTTTGCCAATGATACTCAATGAGATCCTC
This sequence comes from Aegilops longissima, assembly GCA_021605205.1. NCBI lineage: Eukaryota > Viridiplantae > Streptophyta > Magnoliopsida > Poales > Poaceae > Aegilops > Aegilops longissima. The sequence continues at coordinate 265,066,972 of CM038680.1, read as the reverse complement.
CTAAAGCTGAAAGTGGGTGTTTACATTTTCAATCTCTCGGTAGGTTTGAAGAAATGCTCTAATGAGGTTAGGGTCTCTAGTTGGTTTGACACGGCTAACCATATTGTCGTAGAAGAACTCCAAGTTCATGCCTCTCTCATCTTCGAGAATCATATTGTCAAGAATAACACAACATGTCATGATGTTTTTCAAGGATTGCTTGTCCCAAAATCGAGCAAGACCATGAACAGTGGCAAATCTAGATTGCAAAACCCCAAATGCTCTTTCAATATCTTTTCGGGCTGCCTCGTACCCTTGCAAATTCACATTGTTTCCTAGTTTTGTGGTCTTTGATGTTCTTGACAAATATGCACCAAGAAGGGTAGATACCATCTACAAGATAGTACCCCTTTGTGTATTCATGCCCGTTGATAGTGTAGTTGCAAGCAGGAGCATCACCACTAGCAAGCCTATCAAACAAATGAGACCGTCGCAACACATTGATATCATCGAGAGTACCAGACATACCAAAAAAGCAATGCCAAATCCATAAATCCTCGGATGCTATGGCATCTATCACAATTGTTGCATCACGAGACTTGCTACAATACATTCCCTACCATGCCTTCAGGCAGTTTTCTCAAGTCCAATGCATACAATCAATGCATCCTAGCATGCCAGGCCAACCTCTTCTCTCACCTGATGCCATCAAAAACTTTGTGTCTTCCTCGTTGGGTGCCCAAAAATATTCAGGTCTATGACACGGATGATCACTTTGGCAAACCTACGCACTGACTCAATTGTAGTATCTTCACCAATGCGAAGATACTCATTGGCATAGTCAACCAGAATGGCGTACGCAATTACCCGCATAGCTGTCAAGATTTTTTGATATGCACTAAATCCCTTCAAGCCTGCGACATTTCTTCTGTGAGTAAATACCGACAATTAGCCTTGGAAGCTTGCACTATTTTTACAAAGAGGGATTGACGCATTCGGTACCTTCTCCGGAAGAGGTGCGGCGGATTTGTTGGATTGTCCACGAAGTAGTCTTGCATCAACATCTCGTTCCCGAGATGGCAATTTTGAGGAATGCAAAGATGGCCGATGGTCGATCCTCGCCATCTCTTTCGGTTCTCATCTTCGTGCTTCTTGACGGTGAGGGCCATCACCAACATCTGTTGTTGATGGTTCTCGAGCAGCGTCTCAACATCTGAGTCATCCGAAACAAATGCTCGAGCAAAAACTTCACGCGAGGGCTCAAATCCATCTAAATTCACAAATACGAACACTGCATGAACCAACTATGCATAGCGCATCACAAAGCACAAGCACAAGTACTCACCGGCGGCTCGGGACGGTGGCCCTGCGGCGGTGGATCCCGGGGCGGCGACGGCGACTACTGCGGCTTGGCTCGGCAGATCCGGGGAGCCGGTGAAGCGGCTAGGTGGAGCAGGGTGAGGGGCGCCCCCGCGGCGTGATCCCGTCTGCAGATTTTGCCAGCACCGCCGGCGGCAGACGGGCGGAACCAATGGCGGGCGACTGCGGAAGGGGGTGGGGAACGGGCGCGGGTTGAAATGTCCCTTCCGCCAACCACTTTTCTGGGATATGGGGCACCGTCGGGTCGAGGGGGGAACCTGCGTTTTCACGGGTTGGAGATGAGATTTTACCACACCCCTCAATTTTTTACGGGTCTGATGCGTTTACAGTGTTTGATCGGGCAACAATTTTTGCGCGGACCCGTATTTTGGCGGTTATTTTGCGGGTCAGGGCATTATACAGGGTCTGCTAGAGATGCCCTAAGTGACATAAGGAGGGAGGGACAAAAACATCCAGAAAATGTCTCAAAGACGGTCAAAGCCCTTGGACCGAACGGAAAAGACACGAAAGGGTATTTTCATAAGGGACCAGATGGAAGAGGGGCAAAATTGAGCACCGTGTTTTAGTGGTAAATATGAGGCCAGGCGGAAATTAGGGGGGAAATGTAAATGCCCCGTAATATAAAGTGTACCTGCTTGATGATAACACTCCTCTGCATCTTTACATCGGTCCACTTCACCGTGTCAAGTTGCTGATGCTGACATCTAAATGTAATCCTAATTTCCTTTTCTTTTCAAGCGACGGGCACATTCGGTGCAAATTTTTTATTTATTTATCAATAACTGGGAGAAGAACGTCATCACCTGAATGCATTACTCAAAGGCAGCGAATGCAGTGTTACAAGAGAGCACTAGAGCATGACGTAAGATAATACCACCAGAGAATGATGTCAGCCTTTTGTGTAGCATCCTTTAATCTAAAACCCGAAAAAACAAAAGAATATTGTCAACGAAAGAACAGAACACAATGTGTTTATTGTTGAAGTATCAACATGCACATGATGCTTTACAGAAAACTCTTGTGGAAGTCCCACACGCATTGGATATAGAATAGCTTGTCGGGATTTAGATATAGCTTCGGTTGTAATCTTTCTGTTTCTTTCTCTATGTCCATTCTGTGTATCCTCTCACTTGTCCAACAACTTGTATGCGTGATCGAGATAGTCCCGAGCTACCAATATAATCTGACACATACCTCAAAGGAGGGTGAGACGCTTCGCATCACTCACATGCTAATTTGAAACATTCTCTTCCATCTCATCTAGTTTCACGAGAACAATCATCAAACTATGGTGTTTTCTTCCTCCAAGACATTGCCTCTGACCTAAACAACCTGTCTCAAGACTACTCACCCCCAACAATTTCATCCTCTGGCATCCCCCAGTTCTATCACAGATCAAGGGTGCATGCATGATGGCTACTTCAATAGAAGTATCCTGGAACCGGCCAGAACAATCATCACCAACAATGTTTATGGAAGGACTAGACCATGATGAATCCCGAGCATGCTGCATGGGTGAACCAACATCAACAAGTTTTAGTGTACCTGCTCAAAAGTTTGTCCAAGGAGGTTCTCATCTAGGTCTCCCCCATTGAGAACTCTCATGCGCTTTGCGCGGCCTTGGGGAACATGTTCTCCTCGTAGTCTAAATCACGCGTTAACATGTAACATCCCAAATTTTCAATTTGGAATGTTATACATAGATCATCATTGCATATCATATTTTTGTTGCATTTTGGCTCGATCCTAGAAATTCTACGCAACTCAAGGACCCACAGAGAGAGTTGGGGATTTCGTTATTTTCATATTTGAGTTTTCTCAAATTTTAAGAATAGGATCATTTGATTTAATTATTTTATCTTCAATTATTTCTATTACAAAAATATGAGAGAGGGAATAAAATGACTTTCCCAAAATAAAGAAATAAAGAGGATTTAATAATAAAATCAAATAAGATTTTATTTTGGAGTTTTTCGCCATTTTATTTGAATTTAGGAAAATGTGCGTTTTTCAAAATTGCATTTAGGCCCCAAATAAATGTTCATCTAGTCCGGCTTGATTTTAGAAGCCGGGGAAAATTTATTTCGGGATTTTTGGAGTCCGTTTAGTATTTCTTTCGTTTGATTTTCTGCGTGAATTTATTTAAAAAAAACGAACCGACTTACCAGGCGTGCTCGAAGGGACTCCGCTTTGAGGCTAGCGCCGCCTCGAGCCGCCTCACCCACCACCACCCGCCCGCCTACCCGCCCCCGGCCGCCACCACCGCCACGCCCTAACACCTGCCCTAACCCGTCCGCCGCCCGATCCGCCGCCGCCGCCACCGGAGCCGCCGACCCCGCCGCCGAGGTTCGCCGCCGCCTCGTTTTCCGTGCCGGTTTTTTTATAAAAACCGATCGTTTTTTTAGTTTTCGTCGGTTTTTTTAGTTTCCGTTTTTTATTAGATCGGTTTATTATTTTCGGTTCGGTTAAATAGCGAGCGTTCGCTCGTTCATTCGTTTTAACGAACGTGTTCGTCTGATTAGTTCTAGTTAACGAACGTCCGTTCGTTAACCTGTTCGTCATTTTTCTTTTTCTCGGATTTAATCCGTGATTTTTCTGATCGCGATTTCTGATCCGATTTTCGTTTTAGTATAACTTTTCGCTCGTTTATCGGAATCAAGCGATTCAAGCGCCTGGTGTTTTGTCTCGAAACCCTCTTTCCGAATAACCAACTTAAACAAGTTTTTGCCTGTGCAAAATTTGACTTGGATCCAGATTAGTAAAACGGAGCTGTTTTCTTTCGCCGTTTGACTTCCGTTGCTTCGTTTGATTTGATTCTTTTTGCAAACCGGAGTTCTTAAGTTGAACTTTATGGGTAGATCTTTTATTTGAGTTTTACCTGTGCATTAGATGAGTACTTATTGTATGCTTGTTTGTTTGTCTCGCGATAGAATACGGTCGCCGCTTTGTTACTTGAGTCTCTAGGTTTCGGATCATCGAGAAGGCAAGTAACACTTTGATCATACCTTTTCTACTACCCAGTTTTTATGCATTAGATCTATCCTCAAACATTGCATGATTAGGATCTAATTAAATTATGGGATGGGAAGTAGTTGAGGTAGTACCTATTACCAGTTTATTTTCAAACCCTTGGGAGTTACTTCTACGTTTGCTTATTATGCCATGCTATGCTAGTAGACGTGGATTGGGTGAGTGTATCCATGATAGATGTGAGATTGTTAAATCAATGGTTTACTTAAGGTGGCAACTTAAATACACATCTGGGTGGATTGAGGCACCTGGTTTCCAGGACTTGCCTGTTTTTCTTCGGACCGCCACCCAGGCTCAAAGGGATCATGAGATTATTCATGCTAGAAACTTCCGTGTGCAGCCACATGCTACTATGGGCTCTAGCATAGTTTACTAAGTTGTGCGAACTCTTACGGGTAGACTAGCTGATGTAGGGGTTGTAGGTTGGTACGGTCTACCCTTACGTAAGGTGCTAGCGCTTCTGAAAGACTATGTCTCGGTCATCCGTTTCTCAAACACCATGTAGTGCGAGAAATCAAGCGGAGGAGATCGAGTCTTGTGGGTAAAAGTGCACAAACCTCTGCAGAGTGTATAAACTAATCATGGTTAGCCGTGTCCCCGGTTATGGACATCTTGAGTATCTAGTACTTGGATATCATGTGAATCTCATCATGTTACTCTAATTAATATTGTTGGGTTGTTAATGAGTACTTTTAATTGGGATTGAGGATGCTGTCAACCATTCTCAATGTTCAACAACCACCATGATAGTTAAATAAAGTTTATTCCTTTGTAGTAGGGAAAAATTGGCTTTACGCAAAACTGTAACCATAGAGCTTTCCACCAGCCATATATGCATGTAGTATAGGCTTACTCTTTAATTATTCTCTATGTGTTACTTTGCCAACATATTTCATGTGCTGACCCGTTTTCGGGCTGCAACGTTTCATGTTGCAGATTTTTCAGACGACGAGTAAGGTGCTTAGGTCGTGGTTCTATACTCAGTGATGTCGTTGGAGTTGATGGACTCGCTTATTCTTCCAAGCCTTCCGCTGTTATCGTTATTAGATGGCCTTAAGCCATATTTATTTTGTTAAGTTCTCTCTTGAGACATTCGATGTAATAAGTGTGTGATTGCTACTCTGTTATAAATCCTTGAGTCTTGTGTGGTGTCGGATTCTTGATCCAGGATGACACTTGAGCACAGAGATCAGACTGGTTGAGGTCTGGTCGCTACAAAGATGGTATGAGAGCACACGCTGACTGTAGGACACGACCATTAAGCTAAAGCCCTAGATCACTACTCTCTTCTCATTTCTGACTCCTCATCTTTTCTACTCTTTTAGGATGGCGGAAGCGAGGATCAAGTTCACCCAAATGGATGAAGATACACCCTTTGGGCGACACACGAAGGAAGTCACTAAGTACTGAACATCGGAATACCAAGCTTCACGGGACCTACAATTCCACTTTACCCAAGAGGAGCTGGAAGATTCAAGCTCAAGTTCCGGAAGGACGTTTACCATCCACGGAGCCCATAGAGTGTGTTTTTAATGCACCAACTTGGAGTCTGGGAAAGAGCATGGCAGCTCACATAACCATGGGACGCATTGGAGAAGTGTACCAAGAAGACCTCAAGGATACTATCTACCAGATTTGCGGGCGCCGAGATGAACAATGGGAGATAGTTGGCACTAAGAAGGATCGGTCCATTGCAGCTTTCATCCAAGAGTTAAATCAGCACATTCGACGCCAGGAGAACCAGATGTGCACAGACATGATGGAGTTGAAGAAAGCAAAAGCCAAGATTATCGAACTAGAAGGAGAACTGAAGGCCACTCGCAAGGACTACATGGAGGAGATTGTAGCTCTAGTGAGACAAAACGACGATCTTAAGGAGAAGATTGAAGAACTCATGGGAAATTCAGCACCCGGAGGAGAAGATGAAGATTGCACCTGTCCATAGAACTACATCATCATCGACGACACCGATTCCGATCCTAGTGATGATGATTTCAAAGATGAAGCTGGAGCAGATATCATGGAGTCTTCATCGGAGCAGTTTTTCTAGTTGACCACCATAACAGTAGTAGAATTCCCCCATTAAAAAATAGTTTTAGTTCCAGCACTTTGTAACGATAGATAGACCGTTGTATGCCCTTGTTTTATTTGATTGGAGTGATATTGTGTGCTTTTGTCTCATGTGCATATGGGTAGTGTTTTCTCCCTAGACCTCATTCTACTCTTAACTCTCGTCTTTTCTAAAACCCTCAGATGCCTCCGAGACGCGACCCCGGATTTGTTTTCCCGCCGGAGATCACTCAGTTGATTCAGCAGCAGAATGCCTTGATTCAAACATTGGTACAGAACCAAGGCAACAACAACAACAACAACAACAACAACAACAAGCCACCACCACCACCACCACCTGTTGACCATTTGACCCGTTTCTTAAGGCTGAATCCGCCGGTGTTTTTCAGTAGCACCGAGCCGATTGTTGCAGATGATTGGCTCCGCAAAGTAGGGAGGGAGTTAACCACTGCAGGATGTACAGACGGGGAAAAGGTGAAATTTGCCGCACATCGGCTTGAAGGACCCGCAGCGAAGATGGTGGGAGAATTTTACACCACTTACCACAGAGACACCGCCACATGGGATTAGTTTCAACAAGCTTTCCGTCTTGCCCATGTTTCAGCAGGAGCTATGGCCATGAAGAAGCGTGAGTTTCGCAACTTGCACCAAGGAGGACCAGACGGTTGGCGAAGATGTGGATGACTTTAGTAAACTAGCACGTTATGCCCCGGATAGCGTTACTACGGACGCACTAAGTAGGAGAAGTTTCTAGAAGGACTGAACGATGAGCTGAGCATGCAGTTGATGGTAGCCACCTTCAATAACTACCAGGAGTTAGTAGACCGTGCTCTTATGATTGAAGGGAAGCAGCAGCAGATTGACAATCGCAAGAGAAAGTATGGACAGGGGAAGTATAACTCTGGAGCTCAGCAGAAACTACGTTTTACCCCGAAGCCAGGAGGACAATTTCAGCATACTCATGGAGGAGGTAGCTCGCACAACCATAATGGAACAAAGAATGGAAACGGGAATGGAGGAAGCAATGGACAAAACCGCACCAACCCGTCAACACCATCCAAGGTAGACCTGAGCCATATCACTTGTTATAAGTGCCGTAAGACTGGGCATTATGCAAATGATTGTCCAGAAGCCCAAAATGGTAACGACAATGGAAGCTCAGGCAAGAAGCCGAACCCTTTCAACAGGGGACAGGTGAACCACGTTACCGTGGAGGAGGTTGAAGCTCAGCCGACGCAGAATAGGTAAGTTTTGGTTAAGACATTTATCGCGGTTGTTCTTTTTGATACTTGGTGCATCGCATTCATACATATCAAGGGATTTGTGGATAAGTATAAATTACCAACCCAAGCCCTTAGGTCACCCATGCTAGTAACCTCACCCGGAGCGGAATATATGGCAAGTATATGGTGCGATCGATCGCCATTAAGGATTGGAAACTATGTATTTCCCTCGGACCTAATAGTTTTGGAATCCCAAGGATTGGATGTGATATTAGGTATGGATTGGTTATCAAAGTGCGGAGGGAATATTGATTGCGCCAAGAAGTCGATTTTGCTTACCACCCCGTATGAAGGAAGGAGAATCAAGTATGTATCACGGCATGAGCCGAGGAGAGCACATGTAAATTCCTTATCAGGAGTTGTGCAGGAGGAAGTACCAGTGGTAAGGGATTATCCGGACGTGTTTCCGGAAGAGTTGCCAGGCATGCCGCCGGACAGATACATTGAATTTCTGATTGAACTATTGCCAGGCACTGGGCCGATATCTAAGAGACCGTATAGGATGCCAACCCAAGATTTGGAGGAAATTAAGAAGCAGATTAAGGAGTTACTGGATAAAGGTTTTATTCGCCCAAGTTCTTCGCCTTGGGGATCACCAGTACTTCTAGTGGAGAAGAATGATGGATCTTTAAGAATGGTTGTTGATTATCGAGGATTGAATGAAGTGACCATTAAGAACAAATACCCGTTGCCGATGATCAACGACTTGTTTGACCAATTGCAAGGAGCTAAGGTATTTTCCAAGATCGATTTGCGATCGTGGATACCATCGATTGAAGATTCGGGAGCGATATATACCCAAGACGGCTTTTACCACTGTGCACGGGCTATATGAGTATACCGTTATGTCATTTGGTATGACTAACGCCCACCTATTTTATGAACATGATGAACAAGGTGTTTATGGAGTTTTTGGATAAGTTAAATCGTGGTATTCATTGGCGATATTTTGGTCTACTCAAAGAATGAAGAAGAACATAAGGAGCATTTGCGTTTGGTACTCGAGAAGCTCAGAGAACATCAGTTGTATGCCAAGTTCAGCAAGTGTGAGTTTTGGTTGAAGGAAGTTGGATTTCTAGGACATGTTATATCTGGAGAAGGTATAGCAGTAGACCCCACTAAAGTTGCCACGGTGACAAACTGGGAAGCGCCAACAACAGTTGGAGAGATCCGGAGTTTCCTTGGACTCGCAGGATACTACCGGAGATTCATTGAGAATTTCTCGAGGATTGCGAATCCCATGACAGAATTATTGAAGAAGGATACCAAGTTTATATGGACTAAGGAGTGTGAGGCTAGCTTCCAAGAGTTGAAGAAGCGTTTGGTTACCTCACCAGTATTAATCCTGCCAGACCAAAGCAAGGATTACGAAGTTTATTGCGACGCTTCACGTCGAGGACTTGGAGCAGTGCTTATGCAGGAGGGAAGAGTTGTTTCGTATGCTTCACGACAGCTGAAACCTCACGAATTAAACTATGCCACACATGATTTGGAGTTAGCAGTCGTAGTGCATGCATTGAAAACATGGAGACATTTCCTCATTGGAAATCATTGCGAGGTGTATACGGATCACAAGATTTTGAAGTACATCTTCACGCAGAAGGAGTTAAATCTCAGGCAGAGAAGATGGTTGGAGCTCATCAAGGATTATGATATGAGATTGCATTACTACCCCGGAAAGGCTAACGTGGTAGCAGACGCGTTGAGCCGTAAGAGTCATGTTAACATCCTAATGACCAAAGGTTTACCAAAAGAATTAGCCGAGGAATTTCGGGAGCTGTGTTTGGAAATAGTTCCGCAAGGCTATGTAGCAGCGTTGGAGATTCAGTCTACTTTGATGGATAAAATCAGAGAAGCTCAAAGGACATATAAGGAAGTTGCTTCTATTAAGGAGAAGATGAGCAAGGGAAAAGCAAAGGGATTTCGTGAGGATGAGCACGATACCTTATGGTTTGACGACCGCGTTTACGTACGAAGTGATCCGGAGATTCGGAAGTTGATTTTGCAAGAGGCACATGATTCGCCATATTCGATCCACCCCGGAAATACCAAGATGTATTTGGACTTGAAGGATACTTTCGGTGGACGGAATGAAGAAAGATATTGCGAGTATGTAGCAGTTTGTGATGTGTGTCGAAAAGTGAAAGCGTAACATCAAAAGCGGCGAGGATTGTTACAGCCATTGCCTATACCGAATGGAAGTGGGATAAACTAGGCATGGATTTCATCACGGATTGCCGGACCCGTTCGGCTATGACTCGATTTGGGTTGTAGTCGATCGTTTGACGAAGGTAGCTCATTTCATTCGATAAAGACTACCTACAGCGGTGCTAAATTGGCTAAGATATACATGACAAGGATTGTATGCTTGCATGGAGTTCCGAGGAGTATCGTGACGATAGAGGAACCCAATTCACCTCAAAGTTACAGGCGCAACAGTACGAAACTTTGGGAACCAGATGGAGTTTAGTACAACTTTTCATCCACAGACAGATGGACAAACCGAGAGAGTCAACCAGATCTTAGAGGATATGCTGAGAGCATGTGCTTTGGATTATGGATCAAGTTGGGATGACAACTTGCCGTATGCGGAGTTTTCTTATAACAACAGTTACCAAACCAGTTTGAAGATGGCACCTTTCGAAGTCTTGTACGGAAGGAGGTGCAGAACCCCGCTATTGTGGGATGAAGTTGGAGACCGCCAGTTGTTTGGACCGGATTTGATTAAGGAGTCTGAACGGAAAGTAAAGTTGATTCGCGATAGGCTCAAGGTAGCCCAGTCAAGACAGAAGAGCTATGCAGATTCAAAACGCAAAGAGACAAAATATGAAGCCGGAGACAGAGTTTATCTTCGAGTATCTCCGCTTCGAGGAGTTAAGCGTTTTGGTGTTAAAGGAAAATTAGCGCCACGTTTCGTGGGACCATACAAAGTTTTCGAGCGCATGGGAGAAGTTGTGTACAAGTTGGAACTACCCGAAGGTTTGTCAGGTGTTCATGGTGTGTTTCATGTTTCTCAGTTGAAGAAATGTCACGCAGAGATGGCGGATATACCACTGAGAGATACTGTGCCACTAGAGGCGATTCAGTTGAATAACGATTTGACCTATGAGTAGAAGCCAGTTAAGATTCTGGAGTATGCCAGCCGAGTCACCCGCGGCAAGGTCATTAAGTTTTGCAAAGTTCAGTGGAGCCACCACACCGAGGATGAAGCCACCTGGGAGCAAGAGGAAGATCTGCTTAAGGACCACCCTCACCTATTTTCTAGCCAACCCGAATCTCGAGGGCGAGATTCATCTTAAGGGGGTAGGTTTGTAACATCCCAAATTTTCAATTTGGAATGTTATACATAGATCATCATTGCTTATCATATTTTTGTTGCATTTTATCTCGATCCTAGAAATTCTACGCAACTCAAGGACCCACGGAGAGAGTTGGGGATTTCGTTATTTTCATATTTGAGTTTTCTCAAATTTTGAGAATAGGATCATTTGATTTTAATTATTTTATCTTCAATTATTTATTTTACAAAAATATGAGAGAGGGAATAAAATGACTTTCCCAAAATAAAGAAATAAAGAGGATTTAATAATAAAATCAAATAAGATTTTATTTTGGAGTTCTTCGCCATTTTATTTGAATTTAGGAAAAATGTGCGTTTTTCAAAATTGCATTTAGGCCCCAAATAAATGTTCATCTAGTCCGGCTTGATTTTAGAAGCCGGGGAAAATTTATTTCGGGATTTTTGGAGTCCGTTTAGTATTTCTTTCGTTTGATTTTCTGCGCGAATTTATTTTAAAAAAAAAGAACCGACTTACCGGGCCGTACCCGAGCGGGACTCCACCAGGAGCAGCCTTTAAATAGCGCCGCCCCGAGCCGCCCCACCCACCACCACCCGCCAGCCCGCCAACCAGCCGCCACCCACCGCCCAAACCCTAACCCCCGCCGCCGCTCGATCCGCCGCCGCCGCCATCACCACGCCGCCGCCGCCACGGACGCCGACTTCGCCGAGCCGCCGACCCCGCCGCCGAGGTTCGCCGCCGCCTTGTTTTCCGCGCCGTATTTTTTTATAAAACCGATCGTTTTTTAGTTTTCGTTGGTTTTTTTAGTTTCCTTTTTTATTAGATCGGTTTATTATTTTCGGTTCGGTTAAATAGCGAGCGTTCGCTCGTTCGTTCGTTTTAACGAACGTGTTCGTCAGATTAGTTCTAGTTAACGAACGTCCGTTCGTTAACCTGTTCGTCGTTTTTCTTTTTCTCGGATTTAATCCGCGATTTTTCTGATCGTGATTTCCGATCCGATTTTCGTTTTAGTATAACTTTTCGCTCATTTATCGGAATTAGGCGATTCAAGCGCCTGGAGTTTCGCCTCGAAACCCTCTTTCCGAATAACCAACTTAAACAAGTTTTTGCCTGTGTAAAATTTGACTTAGATCCAGATTAGTAAAACGGAGCTGTTTTCTTTCGCCGTTTGACTTCCGTTGCTTCGTTTGATTTGATTCTTTTTGCAAACCGGAGTTCTTAAGCTGAACTTTATGGTTAGATCTTTTATTTGAGTTTTACCTGTGCATTAGATGAGTACTTATTGTATGCTTGTTTGTTTATCTGCGATAGAATACCCGGAGTGCGCCGCCTGTTACTTCGAGTCTCTAGGTTTCGCGGATCATTAGCAAGGCAAGTAACACTTTGATCATACCTTTTCTACTACCCAGTTTTTATGCATTAGATCTATCCTCAAACATTGCATGATTATGATCTAATTAAATTGTGGGATGGGAAGTAGTTGAGGTAGTACCTATTACCAGTTTATTTTCAAACCCTTGGGAGTTACTTCTACGTTTGCTTATTATGCCATGCTATGCTAGTAGACCTGGATTGGGTGAGTGTATCCATGACAGATGTGAGATTGTTAAATCAATGGTTTACTTAAGGTGGCAACTTAAATACACATCTGGTGGATTGAGGCACTGGTTTCGAGACTTGCCTGTTTTTCTTCTGACCGCCACCCGTGCTCAAAGGGATCATGAGATTATTCATGCTAGAAACTTCCGTGTGCAGCCACATGCTACTATGGGCTCTAGCATAGTTGACTAAGTTGTGCGAACTCTTACGGGTAGACTAGCTGATGTAGGGGTTGTAGGTTGGTACGGTCTACCCTTACGTAAGGTGCTAGCGCTTACGAAGACTATGTCTCGGTCATCCGTTTCTCAAACACCATGTAGTGCGAGAAATCAAGCGGAGGAGATCGAGTCTTGTGGGTAAAAGTGCATGCACCTCTGCAGAGTGTATAAACTAATCATGGTTAGCCGTGTCCCCGGTTATGGACATCTTGAGTATCTAGTACTTGGATATCATGTGAATCTCATCATGTTACTCTAATTAATATTGTTGGGTTGTTAATGAGTACTTTTAATTGGGATTGAGGATGCTGTCAACCATTCTCAATGTTCAACAACCACCATGATAGTTAAATAAAGTTTATTCCTTTGTAGTAGGGAAAAATTGGCTTTACGCAAAACTGTAACCATAGAGCTTTCCACCAGCCATATATGCATGTAGTATAGGCTTACTCTTTAATTATTCTCTATGTGTTACTTTGCCAGCATATTTCATGTGCTGACCCGTTTTCGGGCTGCAACGTTTCATGTTGTAGACTTTTCAGACTTCGAGTAAGGTGCTTAGGTCGTGGTTCTATACTCAGTGATGCCGTTGGAGTTGATGGACTCGCTTATTCTTCCAAGCCTTCCGATGTTATCATTATTAGATGGCCTTAAGCCATATTAATTTTTGTTAAGTTCTCTCTTGAGACATTCGATGTAATAAGTGTGTGATTGCTACTCTGTTATAAATCCTTCGAGTACTGTGTGGTGTCAGCATTACTGATCCAGGGATGACACTTGAGCACAGAGATCAGACTGGTTGAGGTCTGTTCGCTACATAACGACATATGTATCACACTCGCCAATGCATGGAAGGGCTCACATACTGCAGCAGCGTACTTCGCCCACATGAGGTCTCCCGACGACGAGCTCGCCACGGCTGAGAATCCCATCACTGACGATGACATGATCTCCTTCATCCTGGCTAGACTGGATATGGAGTACCATCCACTCATCTCCTCCTCCATGTCCGCTCTAACCCACTCCTTGTTGATGATCTGTTCGACATGCTAATGAACTTTGATTAGAGGGTTGAGTTGTTCCCTGGGAGATGCATTGGTGGCTTCAAGTCATCCACAAATGCTGCTAGATGTGGTAGCCACGGCCCCCAAAAGGGCTATGGTGATCCACCTCGCAAAAACAATAACGACGGACCTCGTGGTGGCAGCGACAAAACGATGGAAGACACAAAGGAGGTGGCTACATCAACAATTGCTCCAACAACAACTCTGGGAGTTTCTCCTACTTCAACAAGAAGGGGCTCGAAGGTTTTTGTTACTCCTCAAACGACGACGATAGTGATCACGGTCCTTGTCAAAATTTTAAGAGAACTAATCATACAACTAAAAAAATAAATCATACTACTAGAGACTACTACTATAGCACAATTCCCAAGACAACTCTCAGAACGAGAAGGTTGCAAATGTAGTTAATGCATCATACAGTGTTGATGCCAACTGGTATGCTAATAACAACACCATGGACCACATAACTAGTGAATTGGAGAACGTGACCGTGCATGAGAAGTACTGTGGCCATGACCAAGTCCACACCGCTAATGGAGCAGGGATGAGGATAAGTCATATAGGTCATTGGATTACCAAAAATGTCGTACCAAAATATTCATCTAAAAAGTGTTGCATGCCTTTCTATTCATAGCAGCACCCTTGATAATAATGTCCTTAATAGAACTTTCCCATTTTTTTATCAAGGATGTGCCACGAGGAAAATTCTCCATTGAGGTAGATGCATGTGAGGGCTTTATCCATTGAATCCTAAGTTTAGTAGCTTTAATAAACAAGTGTGTTGTGCCATCAAGCTATTGTTGTAAAGATGGCATCAGAGATTAGGCCATTTGTATTTTTCTGTAGTTCAACAAGTGCTTAGTAAAAATAAGCTCACACTTGTTGGTGAGCGTAATCCTCAAACAATTTTGATTCGTGCCAAAGAGCAAAAAGTCATCAATTACCATATCATGTTTCCATTAGTATTTCTCCCAAATGATTGCAACTTTTTTTCCTGATGCTTAGGGACCCGACCCTACCTATGTTGGTTGACACATTATAATATGACCTTTATTGATGACAATAGTTAGTACACTTGGATCTATCTTCTCAGGAAATGAAATGATCTGATGTGTTCCAAGTTTTTTTAAAATAATTTGTCGAGCAAAAATTTGATAGCAAAATTATTGCCTTACAATCATATTTGGGGGGATATGAGAAGTTAAACTCCCTTTTCAAAAATAGGGATTTCCCATCATGTATCATGTCCTCAAGCTCACCAAAAGAATGGTTCAACAAAACACAAGTATAGGCATATTTTGTAAGTAGGCTTAGTACTTCTCGCTATTTCCTCCATGCCATTAAGACCCTTGGGATGAAGCTTTTCTTATGGTTGTTCATATCATCAATATGCCGCCTAGTCGTGTCATTGATAATGAAACTCATGATAAATGACTCTTACATATCAAACCAGACTATACTCCCTTCCCGTGTTTTTTGTTGTGTGTGTTGGCCAAATCTTCGACACACCAATAATCAGAGACTTATGTTTCATTGCAAACAATGTGTCTTTCTTGGCCATATTGCCCAACACATCTACTGGTCAAGTTTATATTTCTCACGACGTTGTCATTGATGATACAAAAATTTTGTTTGAAAACCTTCACCAAATGTCAGTGCCTTACTCGACAAATAAATCCTTCTTGAGGCATCTCATCTTTCTGGCATTGATCATGGGGACAATAATTGTTGATAGACAAATCCTCCTAATTCTATACCTTATTATGGTGACAGTACAGGTCCAAACATTTGAGAAAACAATGCAAATAACATAGAAAACAATTGAACTAGAGGCTATTTTATGTGTCCCTTAGCACAAAACATAGCCGATGGAGAAATATGAGGCGAATCCACCTCGGGATCCAACATGCAGAAAACTATAGCCAATTCCGCTCTAGATTGGCGCACCCAGATGGAAGCAGTAGTCCTTTGTGATACTAGGCACTAACCAGCACCGACACCAATCCGCCAACAAAACGCGACAACATGGGTGTTCTATCCCAAGTTTGGAAGCCCAAGCAGATGTGGGCGGCTCCACACTACTCTGAATGACATGCATGCCCGATCTGCTCCACAACTCCGCCTTAGCTCGTGGGAAGCAGTTCCCATGAGGGATAATACGTAGGGGGGCCTGTCTAAATCTTATGCGCCAACCAGAACCCTGGTACCAATCGGCTCGCATCTGCGGATGCCCCCTGCCACATGGATCCACACCACTAATGGTAGGGGATCTCCTGTGCAGATTAAATCTCCTACATTACATGTCGAATCTTCTGCACCACAAGCTCCTGGAACAATAACTACATCACTGATGTCTATTATGCACTTCTATTCTTGTAGACTGTTGACCCTCCAACATGAGAGGATTCTAGGAAAGTATAAATTTTCCCTCAATTGGATGACCTAAGGTTTATCAATCCTTAGGAGATGTAGGTTGAAAGTGTTCTCTCAAACAACCCTGCAATCAAATGCATGTTGTTTCTTGTGTCCCAACACGTCCAATACAATTGTTAATTGTATAGATGCACTAATTCAGTGAAGATATTGATAATCTGGGTGATAATTGATAGTTTAGTTGGTGACAATTTTTTTTTTGGACTAAAATAGGGCACCAAGGTAAACAGTAGTAAAAGTGAGTAAAATTGTGTCTCAATGCTTGGAAACAAGGCATATGGTTCATACTTTCATTAGTGCCAACTCGCAAATTCATTAACACAGAGAACACATGATATATCAACAAAAAAGTGTGGAAAGAATAATTCCAAAGTTTCTCTTTTACTAGATCAAAGTTAAATGAGATGATGTAGGTCTTGGAAATATGCCCTAGAGGGAATAATATTGTATTATTTTATTTCCATTTTCATAATTAAGAGTTTATATTTCATGCTATAACTGCTATGATCCTAGAATATGTGATTCAATGGAAAACTAATATGCACATGTGGAATGATAAACAATAAAGAATAGGTTCCTAGTCTTGCCTATAAGACTGGCTCAAGTGTTGTTGGCGATCATGTTTTCCGGATCTCAAGATATCATTACGTGTAACGATAGTCCTGAAACAACATTGAGAGTATGCGGTTAGAAGAACGATCATATTGGATCGACCCATCTTGTTTGTTATACTTTGAGATAATATCATCTGAAATCAATTGTTATAACACATAGTGTTAGCATGTGTTTTAGTTCCTCATACCATGAGAGTATCGTAGTCACTTCCTACCATACGTGGACTTTGGGTTTGCTCAAACGTCATTTGTAACTAGGTGATCATAACGAGAACTTACATGTTCGTTGGAAAGTTTGACAGGGGACTAGATAGCTCAAGAGTGGGATTTGCTCCTCCGACGATGGAGAGATATTCTTAGAGCCCACTTAGTGTGATGGAATCCATCATCATCTGTCCAAACATAGGTGACTACTTCATGGGGATACCTGAACACCTCAACGAGAAAGAAGAACAACATCGTTAACGCGATCAATGGTATAGTGAGCATGTACATTACTCAGGAGGACACCGATGCATCCCGGGTTTTGTAAAGTATCGCGAAGCAAAGGGAGCATCACATAATAACCAAAGGTTGACTCAAATGTCATTCGTGTAATCATAGGGATCAATATGGACGTCCAGGGTTCTGCTCTCGATCATTGAACGAAGGGGTTTCGTTCATGTATATGATTTACTGAACCTATAGGGTCACAAGCTTAAGGTAATCATGATCTGCAAAGTGTTAGGAGGACAATAGTATGGAGGATTTATTTGTGGTATTGTTTCATTAATACCCTGAATAGTTTCGAGAGGAACTAGAAGCGTTTCCGGTTCACCAGAAGGGTTTCAGAGTTTATTGGGCAATACCTGGTATTACTGATAAATAATATATAGTTGGAAAATGTTTCCGGTGATGTTAAATTGTATATAATATGCTCTAGTAATTGGTAGAGGGACTTTTTAATTAATTTAATGACAACGAGCCTAAAAAGGCCAAGTGTGTTGGGAAACATAGTAAAAAATCGCCCTACGATCACCCAAGAACAATATGAAGATATATATATATATATATATATATATATATATATATATATATATATATATATATATATATATATATATATATATAGGGTTTGGATCACAACCATTACCGACTCCAGAGTTGCAGCAGAAGAAGAATGAGTCAGTGTAGATCGTACTTGAAGTCCCTTGAACCGTTCATGATGATCCAACGAACTGCCCTCGAACAGAAGACCGAAAGCACGACCTTTCTACTTGGTTGCAAGTGTATGTTCTTAACAATCTGGAAGTGCTTCACCGTCCAGAGCTAATCGTTGCCAGATAACTAGAGGGAGGAGATTAGAACCACACCGGGCTTCTAATTATGAGGACCAGAGACTAGACTAAGCTCTTATTAGTCAACTAGAACCAACTAGAACTAGGGTTAGATGAACTAGAGGAGACTCCAAAACTTGTGTTTTAGGGGCTAGCCCTGCCCCACTATTTATATGTTGAGCCATGGGGTCGTAACTTGGGGAGGGGGCCTCCCCAAAGTCGGTTTGGAATGCAAAGATGAGTCCTTCTGGGACTCCAGGGCTAAACACCACGGATCCCGACATTTACGTAGATGCCACACACACTAGCGTCTGACCCAGGGGTAGACGCTGTAAACCCTGGCGTCTAGCCCCTGCCTTCCATACAACTCCTTTGTGCACCGACCTAAAGCCTCGTGGGCCTTACCCTTTGGCCCAACCAAAGTGTCCTCGCATCAGGGACCCTCTGGATTTATCCAAAAGGTAACCTTCCGGACATTACCATAAGTTCCTAGGACCTTCCCAGAACCTTCCAGAACATTTCTGGCAACATCCGAAACTCTTTCGGAACTCTCTCGAAACTATTTCTTATATTCCCAGAACTTTTCTGAGAATATTTTCTCATAACTCTCGTTGCACTAACACTCAGCAGATTGTTATTACCTTAAGCTTGTGACATCGTAGGTTCGGTAAATCATAGACATCAATGAAACTCCATTGTTCAATGACCGATAGCAGAACCGTGGACGTCCATATCGATCCGAAAGGTGAAACTATTGAACCTACCATTCTAAAAAGTATCTTCAAACTGAGCTAATAAAAGAAACTAAAACTAGTATATATTCCAACTTTCGAGGGCTATCCAATGTTGCTTCTAAAATAAATAGTAACATGGTGTCACAAAATAGAAGATTTGATGCTTTAGAACAAAAGGTTTCCTTTTGTGTTTTGAAACAAATAAAACCCTTAGCACCAAGCTTGATCATCTAGTTCATATTATTGATAACGAAAAAGAGAGTGAAATAGGAGTTGCCAGGGCCATTAAAACTATAGATGAAAACACTTGAAACTATGCATTACGCCTAGCTAGGGGCGTAAAACAGTAGCGCTTCTTTGGAGGTAACCCAACAGTTATCTTATTTTTATCCAGTTCTTTTTCTTTTTTTGGTGTGCACACAATTATGATACTGCTATGGTTGTGTTTTTGTTTTAAATTAGTGTTTGTGCCAATTAAAGCCTTTGGGATGATTTGGATGATAGTTGCTTTGATTTTGTGAAAAAAATATAAACTTTTGCGTCCAGTAGAAGAATTGTTAAAATTTGCTCGAGGGTGATACAATTCTGATTTTTTACACATTATTGATATACAAATTTCCCACATTTTCCTAAATTTTCAGAATTTTTGGAGTTAGAGAAGTATGGAAATTGTTTGAATCATTACAGACTGTTTTATTTTTTGATAGATTCTGTTTTCATTGCGTTGTTTGCTTGTTTTGATGAATCTATGGATTGTATCGACGTATCGAGGGGTATAAGCCATGGTGAGATTAGCATACAGGAGGTGTAATGCAATAATAAAGTATGAATGGGTTTACAATAGTACTAAAGTTGTGATTTGCTTTGTTATACCAACGGATCTCATGAGTTTTCTGTAGAGTTTTGTGCTGAAGTTTTCAAATTTTGAGTGAGATCATGATGGATGAAGGAATAAGGAGTGGCAGGAGCGTAAGCTTGGGGATGCCCGAGGCACCCCAAGGTAATATTCAAGGACTCCCAAGCATCTAAGCTTGGGGATGCCCCGGAAGGCATCCCCTCTTTCTTCTACCAACCATTGGCAATATTATTTGGAGCTATATTTTTATTCATTACATGATATGAGCTTTGCTTGGAGCGTCGTGTATTATATGAGTCTTTGCTTTGTTTTATTTTTAGTTTGCCACAATCATATTTTCTGAACGCACCTTTTTGAGATGAAGACACATTATTTGTGATTTGTTAGAATGCCCTATTTGCTTCACTTATATCTTTTGAGCTAGGCAGTTGCTCTAGTGCTTCACTTATATCTTTTGAGCTAGGCAGTTGCTCTAGTGCTTCACTTATATCTTTTAGAGCACGATGGTGGTTATATTTTAAAGAAATAGTTGCACTCTCATGCTTCACTTGTATCTTTTTGAGAGTTGATAATAGTAATGTCAATTAGTACAAGTTATGAATTTGGTACGTGAGTTCTTTCTTTATGACTAATGTAAGTCAATGGATTATACACACTCTCACCTTTCCGCAATTTGTTAGACTCTTCAGTACCGTGCATTGCCCTTTCTCACCATGAGATGTGGTGCAAACTTCTCCCGTGCATCCAAACCCCGTGATATGATATGCTCCAGCACACATAAGCCTCCTTATATCTTCCTCAAAACGGCCACCATACCTACCTATTATGATATTTCCATAGCCATTCCAAGATATATTGCCATGCAACTTACACCGTTCCTTTTTTATGACACACATCATCATTGTCATATTCCTTTGCATGATCATATAGTTGGCAAAGTATTTGTGGCTCAGCCACCGTTCATCATTTTTTTATACATGTTACGCTAGATCATTGCACATCCTGGTACATTGCCAGAGGCATTTATATAGTCATATTTTGTTCTAGTATCGAGATGTAATTTTTTGAGTTGTAAGTAAATATAAGTGTGATGATCATCATATTCATTATTAGAGCATTGTCCCAAGTGAGGAAAAATAAAAATAAAAAAAGAGGCCAAAAAGACCCAAGAAAGAAAAAATAAATAAATAAAGCGAAAAGAAAAAAAGAAAAAAGATAAAAAGAGAAAAAAATAAATGTGAGAGAAAAATAGAGAAGGGGCAATGTTACCATCCCTTTACATACTTGTGCTTCAAAGTAGCACCATGTTTTTCATATAGAGAATCTCCTATGCTTTCACTTTCATATAACTAGCAGGAATTTTTCGTTATAGAACTTGGCTTTGTATATTCCAATGATGAGCTTCCCCAAATGCCCTAGGTCTTCATGAGCAAGCAAGTTGGATGCACACCCACTTAGTTTTCTTTTCAAGCTTTTATACACTTATATCTCTTAGTGCATCCGTTGCATGGCAATCCCTACTCCTTGCATTGACACAAATTGATGGGCATATCCATAGCTCATTGATTAGCCTCGTCGATGTGAGACTTTCTCCTTTTTTGTCTTCTCCATATCAATCTCTACCACCATACTCTATTCCACCCATAGTGCTATATCCATGTCTTGCACTCATGTATTGCGTGAGGGTTGAAAAAGCAGAAGCGCGTTAAAAATTATGAACCAATTGCTTGGCTAACACCAGGGTAGTGCATGATTTATACTTTGTGTTTAGGAGATGGAGCATGACAAGGCTATATGATTTTGTAGGGATAACGTTCTTTAGCATTGATATTTTGAAAGGCATGATTGTTTGTTGGTATGCCTTATTATTATTATGTCAAACTATAGACTATTGCTTTCAATCGTTCGGATCTTAATATTCATGCCACAGAAGTGAGATTACATGATGAACATGTTAGTTAGCATTCCACATCAAAAAATTTGTTTTTATCATTTACCTGCTCGAGGACGAGCAGGAATTAAGCTTGGGAATGCTTGATATGTCTCCAACGTATCTATAATTTTTGATTGTTCCATGCTATTATTGTATCAATCTTGGATGTTTTATATGCAATTATATGCCATTATATATTATTTTTTGGGACTAACCCATTAACTTAGTTCCAAGTGCTAGTTGCTATTTTGTTTGCCTGTTTTTGGTTTTTCAGGAAATCAGTATCAAACGAAGTCCAAATGCCACAAAACTTTTTGATGATTTTTTCTAGATATAGGAGACCCTAGAAGCTTCAGGAGGAAGTCAGAAGACGAAGGAGTGTCCCACAAGCCACCAGGACGCGCCCATGGGGGTAGGCGCACCTTGGTGCCCTATGGGCCCCCGTTTGCTTTGTTTGACCTAATTCTGCCTCTATAAATTCTAAGAGCCACGCAAAACACATTATTTGCCGCCGCAAGCTTCTGTTCTCGCGAGATCCCATCTGGAGGCCTTTTCCAGCACCCTGCCGGAGGGGGAATCGATCACTGAGGGCTTCTACATCAACCTTGCTGCCCCTCCGATGATGTGTGAGTAGTTTACCACAGACCTACGTGTCCATAGCTAGTAGCTAGATGGCTTCTTCTCTCTCTTCGATCTTCAATACAATGTTCTCCTCGATGTTCTTGGGGATCTATTCGATGTAATCACTTTTTGTGATGTGTTTGTTGGGATCTAATGAATTGTCAGTTTATGATTAGATTATCCATGAATATTATTTGAGTCTTCTCTGAACTCTTTTATGCATGATTATTATAGCTTTGTATTTCTCTACGATCTATTGATTTAGTTTGGCTAAGTAGATTGATTTATCTTGCAATGGGAGAGGTGCTTTGTGATGGGTTTAATCTTGCGGTGATCTATATCCTAGTGACATAAGGGGACAAGACACGTATTTGTATTGTTTCCATTAAGGGTAAAACGATGGGGTTTATTCATATTGCTTGAGTTTACTTTGTCTACATCATGTCATCTTGCTTGAGGCGTTACTCCGTTCTTTATGAACTTAATACTCTAGATGCATGTTGGATAGCGGTTGATGTGCGGAGTAATAGTAGTAGATGCAGGAAGGAGTCGGTCTACTTGTCTCGGACGTGATGCCTATATACATGATCATTGCCTTAGATATCGTCATGATTATTCGCTTTTCTATCAATTGCCCAACAGTAATTTGTTTACCCACCGTATGCTATTTTCAAGAGAGAAGCCTCGAGTGAAAACTATGGCCCTGGGTCTATCTTTATCATATATTAAAATCAAAAATACATTGCTGCAATTTTATTTACTCTATTTTATTTTTTGTTTTTATTTATCTATCTATCACTACGAGATTGATCCTTGCAATTAGCCGCCAAGGGATTGACAACCCCTTGTTTGCGTTGGCTGCAAGTATTTGTTATTTTGTGTGTTGCTTGGTTCTCCTACTGGATTGATAACCTTGGTTCTTAACTGAGGGAAATACTTATATCTACTGTGCTGCATCATCCTCTCCTCTTCAGGGAAATCCCAACGTGGCTCACAAGTAGCATAGAGTTGGTGATGCGTGTAGTCGTTCGACCGATCTCCCACGAACGACAAAGTCCCATAAACAACTCTTTGCGGATCCCTCGAACGGCTCCTTGCGGTTCCCTCAAACGGTTCGTCCAAGAACCACCGATACAATTCCACTAAGGTATCCACAGGTATGAAGAGCAGCATCAGGCAACAGACTGCTAGGTTAGGTCGCGCGACATGGGGCGTGGGGAGTGGTCGCGGTTGTGGAGGGAGGAAAAAGATCAACCCTAAGTGGTGCGCCCACTCCCCTTTATATAGACCTCCGAGATGGGCTCAACACTTGGGGCCCAATAGGAGTCTAAACCCATTTCCACTCGGATCCAATCGAAATGGGTTGCAGCCCCTTAAGCCTACGACCCTATAGGTTCACATACACATGGTCACGACCCAACTCGATAGTTGGTAGGGGCTCCTAGCAGAACGTGCCAACTCCCATGCGTGCATAAATTCGTTAGATGAACCTTGGCAATGTGTTACATGCAACATTCCTTTTGTCTCACTATATATGTTGTCGAGCTCAAGGCCAATACTTGTCACCCTTGTGGTAGCTCAACCTCTCTTCTTGAAACTGTGATACTGATTCCCGAACTGGGTTAATTCTTGACCTAAGTCGCATGGCCATGCTTTCTGAGTCTGATCAATTGAGAGGCCCCAAAGAATCTCTCCTTATCTGAGGGCAAATCCAATCTTGGTCAACCATGTCTCGTGGCATGTCTCACGACTCATTCGAAAGCTACCTTTATAATTACCCAGTTACGGAGTAGCGTTTGATAGACGACACTAAGTGACTTGATTCCTCATCCCGAGAACATGTGAGGACCTCGGTCTAGGACATGACATACTTGAGACTAATAGATGACAATATCTCGTTGCGTCTCAAAGTGGGCTTGTCCGACTCTGTCATCTCCATCCCCGAATCCATACTACGGGTTTAACACCTCTATGCCCATGACTAGTTAAACATAGTCATCAACCAAATCGTATACTAGTAAAAGGGTATGCGTTCACATAACCTTAATTATCAACTAGGGACCATCAGAACGATCATCGTACAATATATAGTTCCACAAACAAGTCACATACTTATTGATACATATCATAGATGATGTTCAAGGACAATACAAAAACTCATGAATACATAGGGAAATATCATCATCACATGATTGCCACTAGGGCATATCTCCAACATGGATAGTGTCAGAAGTCGGGTAGGGTCAATGTTGTTTTTGCGTTGATGGGTAAGTTTTGCCATGATTGCTAGTCGGATACACGCCAGGGAAAGTAGCTGGGTAAGGAGTAAGTTAGGCAATGCTTTATTTGTCCTACTCCAGTGTTGTGTGGCACCAGAGATGTGGCGTGGGTAGCCACGATGGTCATTATCCATCCCATCATGGGCCCTCCCGCTATGGACGATGCAGGCACACTTGATAGAGGTAAAGGGAACATGGGCATGCTGGGCAAGGTGGGTGTTACTCGTATCATTTAACCCCACCCAATGCGTATGGCTGTACCCGGGAGGTCACGTTGTTCGGGTAACTTCTGCCTTGATAGTTACCTGGCTGCACACAAAAGGGTGAGCATCTGGAGTTTGTCAGGTGGGTGGAAATAAATGAGGCATCAAGATGAGCCACTTCATGCACAAGGCATTGGTCGGTCACATAGCTGCAGGGGCCGCTGGTCGGTTTGCGCCAGTAGGGTATATAGATGACTATGCACTGCTTTATTTCTCCTGCTCTGATGTCATGGATAGCCATACATGCGGCACGAACCACCATAAGTTGGGTTATCCATCCTATCATAGGACCACATGATGTGGATGGTCCATGTAGGCATGCTAGAGGCAAAGGGAGCTTGGGCGTGCCTGGCAAGACATGCGTGGCCCGTCCTAGCTCTAGCTACTCGGGTAACTTCTTGATCGATTGTCACTCGGGTGCCACACCAATGGTGACCACCTGGAGTTCGTCAGGTGAGTGCAAATAAATGAGGTACCAAGAATATCTGCTGCATGTACAAGGTATTTCTTGGGCACACATCAATAGGTTCGCCCGGTTGTTCTATGCTAGTCGGGTATAGAGATGACCATGCAGCACTTTATTTCTCCTCCTATCCCGTCCAAATGAATTCCAATTCTTTCTCGGGGCCTAGATGAGCAAACCAACCATCCATACCGTGCCCTCACGCTGGCGTCTATATGTGAGGCCCATTACCATCATCCTCTGAGAAGCATAGCCGAGTGAGATCCATGAATGCCAAACCCACAATCATCACATGGTTGTGCCCAACATAACCGTACACAACATCCAACCAACAAACCAAACATGTGCATGCGGAACACACAATCGTACCGAACAATGATGTACTCCACCGTCTACACGTGCATCACCCACTATAGATAATGGGTCCGGGCAGTGAGTAGGTGGCTTGTTGTTTTAGGTTATGGGTGCGGTTTTTTAGTGTTGCTCATACCTTGAGATCCTTGCGGCTTGATGGATCACGTGTTGTGCTGCCCGACATTGGACCGTTGCGGCTAGCCGGATGGCATGTTCTACTATCTCTCCCGGTCTTTTACCCATGCTTTCGGACCGATTGTCATGTGTGCTTCACATGCTTGTTGGTGCCTCTTCCCTGTACCATTGATCGTCTGGGCGGTTTTCCTAGTTTCCTTCTTCTTGTGGAATTCTAGATGGGGTTCTCCGTTCGCTTGCTTTGGGTTATTTGCTGTGGGATGGGCACTCAGCTTTCTTTTAGCCCGACTGGAGCATGCAATAATAAGACTTACAGTAAATTCACCTTCTCGGTCACCCTTTCGGGGTGATTTATTGAAGGAGCATCTGCCACAAGTGCTGCCACCCATAGCTTGCTTAACTTCTAGTTGTAGTTGGTCTTTGCATAGTTGCACACATGTGTGAAAAAATCAATCACGAATAGAGTGTCATGTCATTGAAAAAAAATCTTGAAAGAAAGCTATGGGCAATGATCATTCTCAAGGAAAATAGAACACACGAGCCGAATGGCGGGGGCACACTCGACCATTTTTGTGTATGCTTTTGGCCCTATTGGGTGGCCGACTCTAATGACCGAACAATTAATTTTTTTCCTGCGCCGGGTGTAGTCGAATGGCTGGTTGCGATGGCTCATGATATTTGTCGTGGTGGGTGCCTCTGTACCATTGCTTTGTACGTGTTCTATGGACGTGCCCATTGTACACGAGCAACAACCTGCATCCATGTCTGCCTCTTCACCCCCACCCACCACAGACCATAGCTGCAAGCCACAACGCACCCCGAAGCCATCGGCATACACATACCTGTGTTGTCGGATCCAACAGAAGGCAAAGCTAAATAGGATTATGAGCTAGTCAGCGACAATAGCCAGGATGAACCGAGCATAGACGTATTGTCCAAAAAATGGTAAACAACATTTACAACGACATCTTCGCCTCCAACCAGCAACACACCATGGTGGCCGAGACACCGCGCGCATGCAACTACTGATGAGCCACCACCAAAGAAAAGGCCTATCGAGGGTGTAAGTATGTTTGGCATCAACAACCATTATCTTGTGTGACAAATAGAGTGGTGGCGACTTATTTTAATTATATCCCCTCTCCATTAAAACCTTGTGCACCACATTAGTAAAACAACAAACTAATCAAGGCAAGTCATGTTTCATCTCTATCTCATCGGTATTGATGAATTCACATAGTTGGTTTTCAAAGTCCGAGAAGACATCCCAAAGCACCCCGTCCCGCTATACCATTGAGTCAGAGTATCTAATGCACCCGAACACAACACACGACCATCAAACCAACCATACTGTGTGCACAAGCCACCGGCTATGGATAGGGCCCATTAACAATCGTCCTCTAAGAGGGATAGATGAGTGAGATCCATGAATGCTTGACCCCATGATGATCACATGGTTGTGCCTAGAACAACCAGACAAAACAGCTGAGTTGTGAACCAAACATGCATTACAGAACACGCAATAGTACCGAACAAACCTGGTAGTTGTGGCTTATTTTAATTACACCCCTATCCATTGAAAATCCATGCACCACGTTAGCTAAACAAGGAACTAATCGAGGCAGGTCAAATTTCATCTCTGTCTCATCGGTGTTGAAGACTACAGAGAGTTGGTTTTGACAGTACGAGAAGACATCCCAGAGCATCCAATCCGCCTAGACCATCAAATCAGAGTATCAAACACACCAGAAAACAATGGTCGACCACTAGACCAATTGTCAGTACCGTGCGCACAAGCCACCGGCTACGCACCGGGCCCATTAATAGTTGTCCTCTAAGAGGGATAGCTGAGTGAGAACCATAAATGCTGGACCCCATGATGATTACATGGATGTGCCCAGCACAACCGGACACAATAGCCGACCAACGAACAAAATGTTTGTACATGGAACACACAGTCGTACCGAACAACCATGTTGTGTACTATCTAAACCTACAACGCCCAATATAGATAACTAGTCAGGGCAGAGATCAAGTGACTGCCTTTTTTAGGCTATGGGTGTAGTTTTTCAGCGTTGCTCAGACATGAGATCCTTTTGGCTCAATGGATCACGTGTTGTGCTGCCCGATATTGGACCGTTGCGGCTGGCCGGGTGGTGTGTTCTACCATCTCTCCTGACCTTTTACCCCTATTACATGGCTGACTAGTGATACGTCTCCAACGTATCTATAATTTTTTATTGCTCCATGCTATATTATATTCTGTTTTGGACATTATTGGGCTTTATTATACACTTTTATATTATTTTTTGGGACTAACCTATTAACCGAAGGCCCAGCCCGAATTGTTGTTTTTGCCTATTTGAGTTTCGCGAAAAAGAATATCAAGCGGAGTCCAAACGGAATGAAACCTTCGGGAACGTGATTTTGGAACGAGCGTGATCCGAGGACTTGGACCCTCGTCAAGACATCAACCAGGAGGGAGCGAGGTAGGGGCGCCTACCCCCAGGCGCACCCTCCACCCTCGTGGGCCCCACGTTGCTCCACCGACATACTTCTTCCTCCTATATATACCTCGTACCCCCAAACTACAGATCTGGAGCCAAAACCTAATTCCACCGCCGCAACCTTCATGCCCATGAGATCCCATCTTGGGGCCTTTTAGGAGCTCACTGAAGGGGCATCAATCACGGAGGGCTTCTACATCAACAGCATAGCCTCTCCGATGATGTGTGAGTAGTTTACCTCAGACCTTCGGGTCCATAGTTATTAGCTAGATGGCTTCTTCTCTCTTTTTGGATATCAATACAATGTTCTCCCCCTCTCTTGTGGAGATCTATTCGATGTAATCTTCTTTTGCGGTGTGTTTGTTGAGACCGATGAATTGTGGGTTTATGATCAAGTTTATCTATGAACAATATTTGAAAATATTCTGAATTCTTTTATGTATGATTGGTTATCTTTGCAAGTCTCTTCGAATTATCAGTTTGGTTTGGCCTACTAGATTAATCTTTCTTGCAATGGGAGAAGTGCTTAGCTTTGGGTTCAATCTTGCGGTGTCCTTTCCCAGTGATAGTAGGGGCAGCAAGGCACGTATTGTATTGTTGCCATCAAGGATAACAAGATGGGGTTTATATCATATTGCATGAGTTTATCCCTCTACATCATGTCATCTTACTTAAAGCGTTACTCTGTTCTTTTGAACTTAATACTCTAGATGCATTCTGGATAGCGATCGATGTGTGGAGTAATAGTAGTAGATGCAGGCAGGAGTCGGTCTACTTGTCTCGGACGTGATGCCTATATACATGATCATACCTAGATATTCTCATAACTATGCTCAATTCTATCAATTGCTCAACAGTAATTTGTTCACCCACCGTAATACTTATGCTCATGAGAGAAGCCACTAGTGAAACCTATGGCCCCCGGGTCTATTTTCCATCATATTAATCTCCCGTCAACAAGTTATTTATAGCGCCGTCTTTATTTTGCTTTCTTTACTTTGCATCTTTATCATAAAAATACCAAAAAAATTATCTTATCATATCTATCAGATCTCACTCTCGTAAGTGACCGTGAAGGGATTGACAACCCCTTTATTGCGTTGGTTGCGAGGATTTATTTGTTTGTGTAGGTGCGAGGGACTCGTGCGTGGCCTCCTACTGGATTGATACCTTGGTTCTCAAAAACTGAGGGAAATACTTATGCTACTTTGCTGCATCACTCTTTCCTCTTCAAGGGAAAATCAACGCAGTGATCAAGAGGTAGCAAGAAGGATTTCTTGCGCTGTTGCCGGGGAGTCTACGCAAAATTCAACATACCAAGTACCCATCACAAACCCTTATCTCCTGCATTACATTATTTGCCATTTGCCTCTCGTTTTCCTCTCCCCCACTTCACCCTTGCCGTTTTATTCGCCCTCTCTTTTCTGTTCGCCTTTTTTTCCCGCTTGCTTCTTGTTTGCTCGTGTGTTGGATTGCTTGCTTGTCACGATGGCTCTACCTAGATTTGGTGATCTTCACCTTAAAAGGTTAGAAGAGATCGAAAGCAACGTCAGGAGTTTTATGGTCTTACAATTTGAGCATAATAATTTCTTTAGAAACGGGCTTAAGGAACAAAAAAGCTTTATCAGTTATATGAATAAAGAGCTCGATGATATGTCTAAAGAATTTGATGGTTTCAAATCTCATATTGCTCATCTCGAGAAGTTAATAGCTGAAGTTTCGGATAAGCAGACCACCTTAGTTAATAAGATGGCCGCTAAGCCGGATTTTTTTTGGGAAAATAAAGATGAAGATCTAAAAGTTATTGATGTGTCCTCTATTAAATCTTTGTTTTGCAATATGAATCTTGATAATGATGGGACTGAATATGATCCACCTTTACCTAGAAGGCGTTCCAAAAATTCAGAGTTTTTAGATCTTGATGCAAAAAGTGGGATTGAAGAGATCAAAACTCTAGATATTAATGAACCCACTATTTTGGATTTCAAGGAATTTAATAATGATAATTGTTCTTTGATAGATTGTATTTCCTTGTTGCAATCCGTGCTAAATTCTCCACATGCTTATAGTCAACATAAAGCCTTTACTAAACATATCGTTGATGCTTTGATGCAATCTTATGAAGAAAAACTTGATTTGGAAGTTTCTATCCCTAGAAAAATTTATGATGAGTGGGAACCTACTATTGAAATTAAAATTAAAGATCATGAATACTATGCTTTGTGTGATCTGGGTGCTAGTGTTTCCGCGATCCCAAAAACTTTGTGTGATTTGCTAGGATTCCGTGAATTTGATGATTGTTCTTTAAACTTACACCTTGCGGATTCCACCATTAAGAAACCTATGGGAAGAATTAATGATGTTCTTATTGATGCAAATAGGAACTATGTGCCCGTAGATTTTATTGTTCTTGATATAGATTGCAATCCTTCATGTCCTATTATTCTTGGTAGAACTTTCCTTAGAACGATTGGTGCAATTATTGATATGAAGGAAGTGAATATTAGATTCCAATTTCTGTTAAGGAAAGGCATGGAACACTTCCCTAGAAAGAAAATAAAATTACCTTATGAATCTATTATGAGAGCCACTTATGGATTGTCCACCAAAGATGGCAATACCTAGATCTATCCTTGCTATTATGCCTAGCTAGGGGCGTTAAACGATAGCGCTTGTTGGGAGGCAACCCAATTTAATTTCTAGTTTTTTGCTTTTTGCTTATGTTTAGGAATAAATATTTGATCTAGCCTCTAGTTAGATTTGTTTTTATGTTTTAATTAGTGTTTGTGCCAAGTTTAACCTATAGGATCTTCTTGGATGATAGTTATTTGATCTTGCTGAAAATTTGAGAAACTTTCTGTTCACGAAAATAATTGTTAAAAATCACCAGAACGTGATAAAATATTGATTCTAATTTTTTCTGATCAATAAAAAAATTATATTCCTATTTTGGATGAATTTTCGGAGTTCCAGAAGTTTGCGTTAGTTACAGATTACTACAGACTGTTCTGTTTTTGACAGATTCTGTTTTTCATGTGTTGTTTGCTTATTTTGATGAACCTATGGCTAATAAAATAGTTTATAAACCATAGAGAAGTTGGAATACAGTAGGTTTAACACCAATATAAATAAAGAATGAGTTCATTACAGTACCTTGAAGTGGTATTTTGTTTTCATTCGCTAACGGAGCTCACGAGATTTTCTGTTAAGTTTTGTGTTGTGAAGTTTTCAAGTTTTGGGTGAAAGATTTGATGGATTATGGAACAAGCAGTGGCAAGAGCCTAAGCTTGGGGATGCCCATGGCACCCCAATATAATCTAAGGACACCTAAAAGCCAAAGCTTGGGGATGCCTCGGAAGGCATCCCCTCTTTCGTCTACTTCCATCGGCAACTTTACTTGGAGCTATATTTTTATTCACCACATGATATGTGTTTTGCTTGGAGCGTCTTGTATGATTTGAGTCTTTGATTTTTAGTTTACCACAATCATCTTTGCTGTACACACCTTTTGATGAGACACACACATGATTCGGAATTTATTAGAATACTCTATGCGCTTCACTTATATCTTTTGAGCTATATAGTTTTTGCTCTAGTGCTTCACTTATATCTTTTAGAGCACGACGGTGGTTTTGGTTTATAGAAACTGTTATTCTCTCATGCTTCACTTATATTATTTTGAGGGTCTTAAACAACTTGGTAATTTGCTTAAATTGGGAAATTAATCCTAATATGCTAAGTATTCAAGACTAGTAGAAAACTTTCTTATGAGTGTGCTGAATGCTAAGAGAAGTTTGATGCTTGATGATTGTTTTGAGATATGGAGGTAGTGATATTAAAGTTGTGCTAGTGGAGTAGTTGTGAATTTGAGAAATACTTGTGTTGAAGTTTGCAAGTCCCGTAGCATGCACGTATGGTAAAGTTATGTAACAAATTTGAAGCATGATGTGTTCTTTGATTGTCCTCCTTATGAGTGGCGGTCGGAACGAGCGATGGTCTTTTTCTACCAATCTATCCCCCCAGGAGCATGCGCGTAGTGCTTGGTTTTTGATGACTTGTATATTTTTGCAATAAGTATGTGAGTTCTTTATGACTAATGTTGAGTCCATGTATTATCGCACTCTTACCCTTCCATCATTGCTAGCCTCTTGATGCACTGCATTGCCCTTTCTCACATTGAGAGTTGGTGCAAACTTCACGGTGCATCAAACCCGTGATATGATCGCTCTTTCACACATAAACCTCCTTATATCCTCCTCAAAACAGCCACCATACCTACCTATTATGGCATTTCCATAGCCATTCCGATATATATATTGCCATGCAACTTTCCACCGTTTCATTTGTCATGGCACGTTCATCACTGTCATATTGCTTTGCATGATCATGTAGCTGACATCGTATTTGTGGCAAAGCCACCATGCATTATTTTCCATACATGGCACTCTTGATTCATTGCACCATCCCGATACACCGCCGGAGGCATTCATATAGAGTCATATTTTGTTCTAAGTTTCGAGTTGTAATTGTTGAGTTGTAAGAAAAATAAAAGTGTGATGATCATCATTATTAGAGCATTGTCCCAAGTGAGGAAAGGATGATGGAGACTATGATTCCCCCATAAGTCGGGATGATACTCCGGACAAAAAAAAGAGGCCATAAAAAAAGAGAGAAAAAAGGCCCAAATAAAAAAATAAAAAATGAGAGAAAAAGAGAGAAGGGACAATGCTACTATCCTTTTACCACACTTGTGCTTCAAAGTAGCACCTTGTTCTTCATGTAGTGAGTCTCATATATTGTGATTCAAAGTAGCACTAAGATCTTCATAATAGAGAGTCTCTCATTTTGTTACTTTCATATACTAGTGGGAATTTTCATTATAGAACTTGGCTTGTATATTCCAATGATGGGCTTCCTCAAAGTGCCATAGGTCTTCGTGAGCAAGCAAGTTGGATGCACACCCACTTAGTTTCTTTTGTAGAGCTTTCATATACTTATAGCTGTAGTGCATCCGTTGCATGGCAATCCCTACTCCTCATGTTGACATCAATTGATGGGCATCTCCATAGCCCATTGATTATCCTCGTCAATGTGAGACTTTCTCCTTTTTTGTCTTCTCCACACAATCCAATCATCATATTCTATTCCACCCATAGTGCTATATCCATGGCTCGCGCTCATGTAGTGCGTGAAGGTCGAAAAAGTTTGAGATTATTTGAGTATGAAACAATTGCTTGGCTTGTCATCGGGGGTATAGAAGTTGGGAACATCTTTGTGTGACGAAAATGAAGCATAGCCTAACCATATGATTTTGTGGGGATAAACTTTCTTTGGCCATGTTATTTTGAGATGACATAATTGCTTAGTTAGTATGCTTGAAGTATTATTATTTTTATGTCAATATGAAATTTTGTCTTAAATCTTTCGGATCTGAATATTCATATCACAAGTAAGAAGATTTATATTGAAATTATGCCAAGTATCACTCCGCATCAAAAATTATCTTTTTTATCATTTACCTACTCGAGGACGAGCAGGAATTAAGCTTGGGGATGCTTGATACGTCTCCAACGTATCTATAATTTTTGATTGCTCCATGCTACTTTATCTACTGTTTTAGGCAATATTGGGCTTTATTATCCACTTTTATATTATTTTTGGGACTAACCTATTAAACGGAGGCCCAGCCCAGATTTGATGTTTTATGCCTATTTCAGGTGTTTGAGGAAAAGGAATATCGAGGCGGAGTCAAAATGGAACTAAATCAACTGGAGAAGTTATTTTGGAAGGAAACCCACGATGGACTTGGACCCCATGTCGGAGAGATCGTGAGGTGCTCACGAGGGTGGGGTGCGCCCACCCACAGGCGCGCCCCACCTCGTGGGGCCCCGTAGCTCCACCGACGTACTCCTTTCACCCATATATACCTCGTGCCTAAAACTTCCAGAAAAGAGATTAGATCAGGAGTTCCTCCGCCGCAAGCCTCCAGAGCCACGAAAAACCAATCGGGACCCCTTTCCGATACCCTGCCGGAGGGGGGATCCATCACCGGTGGCCATCTTCATCATCTCGACGCTCTCCATGACGAGGAGGGAGTAGTTCACCCTCGGGGCTGAGGGTATGTACCAGTAGCTATGTGTTTGATCTCTCTCTCTCTCTCGTGTTCTCTCTCGTGTTCCTTTATGGCACGATCTTGATGTATCCCGAGCTTTGCTATTGTAGTTGGATTTTATGATGTTTCTCCCCCTCTACTCTCTTGTGATGAATTGAGTTTCCCCTTTGAAGTTATCTTATCGGATTGAGTCTTTATGAGAACACTTGATGTATGTCTTGCCGTGATTATCTGTGGTGACAATGGGATATCATGTGCCACTTGATGTATGTTTTGGTGACCAACTTGTGGGTTCCGCCCATGAACCTAGGCATAGGGGTTGGCACACGTTCTTGATTCTCCGGTAGAAACTTTGGGGCACTCTTTGAAGTACTTTTATGTTGGTTGGATAAATCTGAGATTGTGTGATGCATATCGTATAATCATGCCCACGGATACTTGAGGTGACTATGGAGTATCTAGGTGACATTAGGGTTTTGGTTGATTTGTATCTTAAGGTGTTATTCTAGTACGAACTCTAGGGATGTTTGTGACACTTATAGGAATAGCCCACCAGATTGATTGGAAAGAATAACTTTGAGGTGGTTTTGTACCCTACCATAATCTCTATGTTTGTTCTCCGCTATTAGTGGCTTTGGAGTGACTCTTTGTTGCATATTGAGGGATTTTTATATGATCTATCTATGTTATTATTGTTGAGAGAACTTGCACTAGTGAAAGTATGAACGCTAGGCCTTGTTTCCTATCATTGCAATACCGTTTACGCTCACTTTTATCATTAGTTACCTTGTTGTTTTTATATTTTTCAGATTACAAAAACCTATATCTACCATCCATATTGCACTTGTATCACCATCTCTTCATTAACTAGTGCACCTATACAATTTACCATTGTATTGGGTGTGTTGGGGACACAAGAGACTCTTTGTTATTTGGTTGCAGGGTTGCTTGAGAGAGACCATCTTCATCCTACGCCTCCCATAGATTGATAAACCTTAGGTCATCCACTTGAGGGAAATTTGCTACTGTCCTACAAACCTATGCACTTGCAGGCCCAACAACGTCTACAAGAAGAAGGTTGTATAGTAGACATCAACTGGCATGTATGTTTCACGTTCTCGCTGGTCGCACTCTTTCCTGGATCGTCAATCATCTGGCCAGTTTCCCTAGTTTCCTTCTTCTCGTGTAATCCCGGGTGGGGTTCTCGGTTCGCATGCTTCAGGTCATTTGCCCTGGGAAGTTCATTCAGATTTTTCTTTTAACCCGGTTGGACCATGAAAGAATAAGACGAATAGTCTATTCGCCTTCTCGATCACCCTTTCGGGATGATTTATTCAAGGAGCGTATGCTATACATGCCGCCCCAAGCTTACTTAATTTCTGGATGTACTTTGTCTTTGCGTAGTTGGAGATAGTTGGGGGGGGGGGGGAATCGAAAACAAACTGAGTCTCATGTCACCAAAAACAAATTGCCAAAGAAAGCCAGGGATAATGATTATTATCAAGGCAAATAAAAACACAGTTTGAGTATAAACATTTTCAGAGAGTTGATGAAAAAAAATCCTTCAAATAGTTTTCTTAACTTCCGGGCTATAGTTGGTCTCTTCGCGAATTGGCGCAATGGGTCATCTAATGAATAGAATACATACTAATAAAATTGCAATCATGATTAATATTCAAGGAACATATACCAATAACATATTTATATTATTCCTTGAGTACATCAAGACCATGTGTTGATTCCATGTTTTCCAGATAATTTTAAAAAAATTTGAGTTCACTCATTTTTGTTGTTGTTTTCTTCCATAAGCCAAACTAGTGAACAAGAACATTTAATTGTAAGATCTAAATAAGATACCTTCAAGCACTCATTTCCTCGGCAATGGTGCCAGAAACAATTTTAAGTCTACTGCACACTTCTATCTTGTAGAAATGTTGACTGTCGGTGTCAAAACTGGCGGATCTCGGGTAGGGGGTCCCGAACTGTGCGTCTAGGCGGATGGTAACAGGAGACAAGGGACACGATGTTTTTACCCAGGTTCGGGCCCTCTCGTTGGAGGTAAAACCCTACTCCTGCTTGATTAATATTGATGATATGGGTAGTACAAGAGTAGATCTACCACGAGATCAGAGATGCTAAACCCTAGAAGCTAGCCTATGGTATGATTGTTGTTCGTCCTACGGACTAAAACCCACCGGTTTATATAGACACCGGAGAGGGCTAGGGTTACACAGAGTTGGTTACAATGGGAGGAGATCTACATATCTGTATCGCCAAGCTTGCCTTCCACGCCAAGGAAAGTCCCATCCGGACACGGGACGAAGTCTTCAATCTTATGTCTTCATAGTCCAGGAGTCCGGCCAAAGGTTATAGTCCGGCCATCCGGACACCCCCTAATCCAGGACTCCCTCAGTAGCCCCTGAACCAGGCTTCAATGACGACGAGTCCGGCGCGCAGATTGTCTTCGACATTGCAAGGCGGGTTCCTCCTCCGAATACTTCATAGAATATTTTGAACACAAGGATAGTGTCCGGCTCTGCAAAATAAGTTCCACATACCACTGTAGAGAGAATAACATTTACACAAATCCAATCTGCGGACGTATTCCGCAGCGTGATATCAGACCACGGCCAAGCCTTTATTCAAATTATTTTTACTGTCCCACCTCAGCGCACTTAGCGAGGCAGTTTCCGTGGCACATCTTGTCGAAGCAGAGAACGTGTCCCCTTATTCCAGGATTCTCATCAATACGGGCGTGGGTAACCCAACCGTGCCATTAATTACGGTGCTTTGGGAGATAAGCGAGTTTTACCAGGCTGGTGGGGGCACATAGTTTTGTCCGCCCATATAAGGGGGTAAGGATCCACCTTTTTCATCTACGCCTTCTTCCTCCTTTGCTTATCCATTTTCGCACACTCAAGCTCCAGCGCCCAAGTCCGCACATCCCACTCAACCTTCTCCAGCCATGTCCGGAGTGGGAGGCAAGTGGATGGTCTCTGAGGGAGTTCCGGACTAGGGGGTGTCCGGATAGCCGAACTATCATGATCGACCGGACTCCAAGACTATGAAGATAGAAGATTGAAGACTCCGTCCCGTGTCCGGATGGGACTTTCCTTGGCGTGGAAGGCAAGCTTGGCGATACGGATATGTAGATCTCCTACCTTTGTAACCGACTTTGTGTAACCCTAGCCCTCTCTGGTGTCTATATAAACCGGACGGCTGTAGTCCATAGGACGAACAACAATCATACCATAGGCTAGCTTCTAGAGTTTAGCCTCTTTGATCTCGTGGTAGATCCACTCTTGTAACACACATCATCAATATTAATCAAGCAGGGGCGTGGGGTTTTACCTCCATCAAGAGGGCCCAACCTGGTAAAACATCGTGTCCCTTGTCTCCTGTTACCATCCGCCTAGACGCACAGTTCGGGACCCCCTACCGAGATCCGCCGGTTTTGACACCGACATTGGTGCTTTCATTGAGAGTTCCTCGTGCGTCACCATCGGGAAGGATGCCTTTTCCGTCTTTAAAGGCGGTGCCGTCGTCAAGGGAGCTTTGGCGCTGGCGAACTATCCGGCTAGGCGGTTTTCTCATGACCGCTGTTCGGCCTCCGCCCGACAATGACCTCTCAAGTCATTAAAAGCGATCTTCCGTCAGCTCGGAATTCGCGAGAAGCTAGATCGATTGAGCTCTCCTCCGTAACGAGCTCTTGTATCGCATCGCCGCCACAGGAGTCGCTACCGACTACGATCAGATTGGGCTTAAAACCGATCGAGAGAAATTAACTCCCCAGTGACCCACCGTTGTCGTGGTAGAGGAACAATCTGGCGACTCTTCTTCTATGTTAAAATCAAACTATGTCCGGATTCGGATCCTCCATGCAGGATTCCCGCGAGGGGCGGGCGCTAATCAAATCTTGAACCTAAAGTCGGGCATCGGACCAGATTTGTTGGAAGCGCTCAGCAAACCAAGCTTCGAATCCGGAAGCTTCTTGGCCTGAGCCTCGGATCGGGCGGGGTTCGAACTCAATTCCACCCGCCCACCCAAACATAAGCGATCTATCTCAAATCGGCAAGAGCCCGATGAAACGATACATCATTCTTGGGCGATTCCTCCGGTTATGAACAGGATAAAGGACCGCGTGAAGAAAGCGTGATTTCAATCTTACGCAACAATTGCACGACAAGGGAATCATAAATGCCATCGATTAAATCGCGAAGTTTCACGCCTCGCCGACCTAGCGACCATCGTACAAAAATACTGCACGATGGAAGTGCAGAAAAACGAAACTAGGTTTTGGGACAATCCGCCCTGAATATAAACCCGATCCGAAATAAAAGGGTGCTTCATACTCAAGCACCAGGTTAAAACCAAAAAGCAAAAACCCCTAAAGGGTGCGGAACGTCTTGGAGGGATGGCTCAGCGGACCTGCAAAATCCACGATGGAGGGCGCCACTCCAACACACAGCCTTGGCGTGTTGGATACTACGATAGGTGGCCAAAAGTGGCGTAGGCTTTTTAGCCTCGGGCAGCCAACCCAGTAGTACCAGTACGGTATTAACAGTCTTCGAGACTTTCGCATCAAATAACAATCGGAAACGAACAATCCGCAGCCTCGCCGAAGTCTACCAAGTAGCAACAACAAATCCATGGGCGACACGGCTATCACCTTCAACGCCGCGACGAACCTAAATTCGAACAGCTAGAGCACCAGCCGCATTGGTCCTCGGTCCGATAGTGGGCGGTTTCCGTCTTACTAAAGTACTCATGGATGGCGGCAGCGGTTAAACCTCATCTATGAGGAAACCCTTCAAAAAATGGAAATCGATGGAGCCGCATCGGCGAAGCAGCACAACCTTCAGAGGATAATCCCTAGTCGAGAAATACGCTGCACGGAAAAATCACACTAGATGTAGTGTTCGGCTCACCGGACAATTATAGGTCCGAGGAGGTCACGTTCCAAGTGGCCCCATTCGGCAGCGGATATCACGCTTTGTTAGGCGAGAGGCATTCACAATCTTCAAGCTATACCCCTACGGATACATGAAGCTCAAAATGCCCGGACCCAATGGGATAATCACTCTCGTCGGTGATCGAGATCAAAGACTCGCGCTGAAAATAAGACAGCCAGACCGGCCCTAGAGGCATTGTCCAAAGCCACAGCGGCAGAGGAACTAACTACGTTGCGCTCCACGGTGGATAGGGACGATGTGATCCTCGATAAGAGGTCCAAGTCCACCTCTTTTAAACCAGCGAGACGAAATAGTCAAATTCTAGGTCCATCCAACGGACCCCACAAAGACGGCCTCCATTGGGGCACAATTAAGTCCTGATGTCGAAGCCGCACTACGAGAATTCCTTCGGGAAAATTGGGACATTTTCTCCGGCACCCTTGGACATGCCAGAATCCCCACGCAGTGGCGAGCACAGCCTAAATATCCTAAAAGGATTCAAGCCATCAAACAAACTCTTGGCGATTTTCCGAACCCAAAAGACAGGCAATGGGAGAGGAGCTAGCCAAACTTCTAGAAGCGGATTCATCGAGATATAAAACATCCGGACTGGCTAGCCAATCTAGTAATGGTACCAAAAAGGACAAATCCACGCGCCTCTGCGTCGATTTTAAAGACCTTAACAAGGCCTGTCCAAGGACCCTTTCCCCTCCCTCGCATCGACCAAATCATCGATGCTACCGCGAACACGATTCATTGTGCTTCCTCGGCGCATACTCCGGATACCATCAAATCAAGATGGCGGAGACAGATCAGGCATAGCAACGGCATTCATTACTCCATATGGGCCATTCTGCTTCAACACAATGCCCTTCGGACTCAAAACGCCGGCGCAACATATCGGCGCATGATTCAAACATGTCCGCTACCCAGATAGGCAAAACAGTAGAGGCATACGTGAGGCGATGTGGTCGTCAAGAACAAACACGTCGGAACCCTAGTAGAAGACTTGAGGTGACATTGAAAAACTCGAGCATGTGACATTAAGCTCAATCCGGAAAAATCGTCTTGGTACCAGCCGAAAAGGTCTTGGGCTTCATCATTATCCGGTAGAGGAATTGAAGCAAACCGGCCAAAATCCGAGCTCTGTCACAATTGGATATTCAAAAGACCTCAGCAGATACAAAACTAGCGGATGCGTGGCGGCCTTAAGTCGCTTCATATCCCGTTTGGGAGAAAAGGCTCGCCCTCTACCGCCTCCTCCGGCACCGAACATTTGAATGGACGGATGCTGCCACAGCGGACTCGAAGAAATAAAGGCCATCGGCAACAAATCCGGTTACGGCGCGCCCAACCCGGGCGAACCTATGTTATTATATATCGCAGCAACACATCAAGTTGTCGGTAGCGGTACTTTCGTCGTTGAGCGAGAAGCGAAGGGCACAGATTCCCTCTTCAAAAACCGAGTGTACTACGTATCCACTGTTCTAACTCCATGCAAATCCGGTACCCACATTATCAAAAGATAGCGTGTCACGGTGTTCATAGCATCCGGAAGCTGCGACACTACTTTCAAGAGTGTTCAATAACGGTGGCCTCGAAGTACCTCTCAGCGATATTATAAACAATCACGGCCTAGCGGGCATGATTGCAAAATGGGCTATCGAGCTCTTACCATTTGAAATAACCTACAAACCACGGCGAGCTATAAAGTCGCGAGTTACGGCTGACTTCGTCGCGAATGGACCGGCGAACTCCCTAAAAAGTGCAGCGCGTACTCAACTGGATCATGCATTTCGACGGATCCAAGATGTTGGCTAGCTTGGGGCTGGCGTCGTCTGGCGTCCCCAGCTGGAGACACAATCAATCGTACTTCAAATAATGTACATGGACTCCAACAACGCGGCGAATCGAGGCCCTTCTACATGGCCTTGGATGGCAATCTCCATGGGCATTCAACGCCTAGAGGTCTTGCGAGATTCAAACCTCGCAATATCCCAAGTAAATGGAGACTTTGGCGTAAAAGATCCAAAATGGCAGCTTACGCAGCGCCATCCTAAAATGTCACTTCGGTTTGAAGGACTCGAATTCCACCATGTAGCCCGGATAATAACCAGCAGCGCAGGCGTGTTAGCACGCATCGACGCTAAACGAGGCGCCGTCCCTCAAACATCTTCTGGAGCGGCTCTTTAAGCCATCCGTATTATGGGAAGAGGAGTCCGGAAATAACAATCGGAGCCATTGCATCACCTAACTCAGACCATTACGACACAATCGGCGGCTCGACCAATGAAATAACACCTTGACTCACGAAATAATGGCAGTAATTGCCCGTGGGCAGAACCATTCCTAGCCTACTTAATCGGCAGGAACTTCCGAAGACCAAAATGAGGCCCACTGCATAGTTCGGCGATCTAAAGCCTACAAGGTCCATGAGGAGAACTTTATAAAAAAGCACAACCGAGTCCTTCAAAGGTGCATCTCCGAAGAGGAAGGCGAAATCTCTGGCTGAAATTCACGCCCGGACTCGTGCGCACCACGCTGCAGCCCGGCCCTTGTAGGCAAGGCCTTCCGTCAGGATTTTATTAGGCGACAGCCCGAGCAGATCTCGGACTTAGTCCAACGATCGTCGGTTGCCGGCTCTTTGCTAATCGAGCCACATGCCACCCACCGCCCTCAAAACTATACCCATTACCGGCCGTTCATGGTCTGGGGGCTTGACATAGTTGGACCCCTTAAAGGGGGGACCCACAAGCACAAATACTTATTGGTCATGGTGG
Source organism: Aegilops longissima (assembly GCA_021605205.1). Classification (NCBI taxonomy): domain Eukaryota; kingdom Viridiplantae; phylum Streptophyta; class Magnoliopsida; order Poales; family Poaceae; genus Aegilops; species Aegilops longissima. The sequence goes on along the minus strand of CM038680.1, from coordinate 265,024,698 downwards.
ACAAATTCACCAAATGGATTGAGGCCAAGCTGGTTAAAACGGCAGAATCCGGACCGGCAATAGACTTCATATCCGGGGTAGTACACCGCTTTGGCGTCCCCACAATCATCATCCGATAATGGCACGAACTTCACGGCCGGCGAGGTTAAACTCGGTGCAAAAACATGGGCATCAAGCTCGATTACGCTTCGCCTATCACCCCCAAACTAACGGTCAAGTCGAGTGAGCAAATGGTCTAATCATGGCGGCATCAAACCCGCACTAGTGCGGTCCCTCAAGGAATCTAACACGCCTTTGGGTAGAGGAGCTCGAATCCGTACTCTGGGGCTGCGGACCACGCCAAACCGAACTACGGATTCACACCATTTTCATGGTATACGGTGCGCGAGCAGTTACGCCTGCGATATAATTCATGACTCACCTGGTAATGCGCATATACGAAGAAAGAAAAGCCGAGGTGGATCGGCGGGACAGTTTGGAGGCCTTAGAGGAGGAGCGGGGCGTGGCAAAGGCTCGTTCGCATTTTATCGGCAGCGAGCTCGAAGATATCAAAGCGAGAAATGCAGGCCAAAACTTACAATGTTGGCGAACTTGTTCTAGCTGCCGGACAAGAAAAGGACAGACTCAAGCCCAAGTGGGAAGGTCCCTTCATAATCGACCAAGTCCTCGACCGGCGGAGCATACCGTCTCGTAACGATCGACAACCGACTCGAGCGAACCCATGGAGCGCAGCCCGTCTCCGAAGATTCTCGCCTAACGCCGGACTCGGGTTCGTCTCACTCCCGTCCACATTTTTATATTTTTACCGTCTCTTGTCCCCTCCTTCTTCCCACCTTTTTTCAATACCTTTCATAGGCTGATTTGCGCTTTGTTACTTTACACTTGATGTGCTCTGGCACTCATTATACCCGGGGGCTTCTTTAATAGAAGCTTATTAACGGGCTTCATGCCCAATACATGTGTCATACTTCCGCATGTACCTTTTATTCACCATTGTATGCATCGATATGACTTAAGTTTTGGCCAAGCTGGGTTGCCTGGCTCCTGTGCTTACCCCTACGTTCCCGATTGTTCGGCTAGGAGGTAAAGGGAGCACCTCTGCGATTGCTACTGCCGGGTCAGCCGGATGTGTACCTCGGACTGGGTGAAGTCGAAAGCTAGCGTTCTTAAGAGAATATTGATCGGTGACTTGAAAGATGATTTATTACTTACTTATTTATCTGCCCCGGATGCTTTTTTCTGCTATTTTCGTAGTCGGCATTGCACTTTAGGGCATGCCTCCCGAGAAAAGGAACCCTTAACGGAACTATTCTCCCGGAAGATGTTTCTTACTAACCATGTAATATAACATAACTAGTTGGGCACTTATGCGATAAAGCAATTATGACCCCGACGCCTTGTCTCCATGCATGCCCGGTTCTTTTATAACCGTAAGGGTATTCGGACACACTCCGGACTGTTGGGTCCCGAGGTTGAAGCGAAGCAGTCCGCAAAGACAAGCGATCTACAATCCGGCTAGAAGGCATTTTACATGTCATTTCAAATTACATCGTCAAACCGATGATTGTACTCCTCCTCAATCCCATCTAACGGGCTGTCTAATTTACATCTGTTGGGAATATTCATGGCCAGTTCTACTTGGCGTACATCAACTCACGGGATCTCCTTCCCATCGGGCCCCGCAGTCCGACCTCGGCCATGTGGTTTGGGTCAGCCTTCGGTGTAGCGTCTTCACCATGGCCCGAGCCTCCTGGCGCCACGATGGCAGGCCGATATCTTCCACAAGCGGAGCGTCGCCGTGCTCCTGAAGCTTCTCGGCAAGCTCACCAAGGCCCTCGGGCGGGAGACAGATGGCCATAAAGCATGAGCAGCGCCACTCGCCGCTGCCGAACACGTTCGAGCAATTGCACTAGCTCGGGAAGTTGGTCACCCGTTGACCTAGGCATTTCCTCCGCAGGGCGACCTATGAGCACACCTAAAGACATATTTCTGTCAAATCGACTTCCTCGCTGAATTCTTCTTTTCAAAGGAATTTGCTCAAGCACTTACTATAAATGCCGCGACGAAGCCGCTGATTCTCCTTCACGGGAGCTGACAGCTAGGCGAACACCTTTCAGCTCTTCTCCTCGCTGGGTGTGGGCATCTTGGAGCTTGTTTCTCTCCTGCTGCACCTTCATAAGCACCCTCTCGCCGGCCTTTAGCTGACGCAGTAGCTGTTGCTTGTCCGGATCTAGTCCGGCGCCCTCTACAATATTATTGTGAGATTCATGCCGCACTTTGTTAAATAATTATCTTTTCAAAGTACGTCTTACCAGTGGGGGTCTCTATGGCTCCCCCTGTGGCGGCCAGTGCGGCCGCAAGTTGGGCCTTGCACTCTTGGAGCTCCTGGGACAATTGGGTATTCTTCTCCGTAAGATCCTTAAATCCGTTACTTCAACTATTTTAAGTCTCGGGGGCTACTGGCATATATAACTATTAAAATATACTTACCCGTATGTCTTTCACATACTGCTCCGTGGCTCTAGTTAACCCATCTTGAGCGGCATGGAGGTGCGCGTTTCCCGCATTAAAGGCATTTAACGCCTCCGGGGAGAAACACGCGTCACGAAGAACTGTCCGGCGACGCCTGTGATTCATGGCACTCTCCACCTCAGACCGGGTGGCGGACAGCCTGTCGGCATCCTCCATCGGAGGAGCATCCGGCTCATGCCTTGTATTCGCCTCCCCTCCCGGACCATGCGTTGGAGCATGGCTGGCGGAGGCTTGATTGGCAACCTCTCCGGACCTTTGTCCGTGGCGCTCTTTCTCGAAAAGTTATGAGCATTAATATACCTCCTGGGGATCCTTCCCTTAAAAATAGCGGTGCTCCGTACCGTTGCAGCGACGTTTCGGTTTGCGTCGCACTCCTCTCCCTTGTACAAGCCGGACATGATCTTTGCCAGATCGGCTGCCGAGCCTGGCCCTTTGCGGCCATGACGGGTGGCGTCATCTTCCCCGTTGAAATCCCACATGGGGTGGCCCCTATATTGGAGTGGCTGCACCCCTCGCATAATGCACGTAGCCATGACTCTGATCATGGTCAATCTGGCGTGGGCCAGTAACCTAATCCGGTCCATCAGATAATGGACGCTCCCATCATCTTCCCGTTGAGGGCTCATGGCGCCAACTCGAGCGTTTCTTCAAGGGAGCATTGCTGAACTCCGGGAGGCGATCCGAACTGGATCCGGCGAAGGCGTCCTCCATGTAGAACCATTCGAAGGCCGGTCTTGGACGCCTTCTTCGGGTGCGGATAGATATCCGGTCGGCGATCGCCATATTCGGCTCCGCCCACTTGATATATCGACCCCTCATGAGAGCGAAGTGCGAGACAAAACAATCTCTTCCACAGCGCAAAATGGGGCTCGATGCCCAAGAACAGCTCATAAAGAGCTATGAAGCCCGCGATGTGCAAAATGGAGCGGGCGTGGGTGGTGAAGCTGGAGTCCGTAGAACTCTAGGAGCCCGGAGAAAGCGGATGTATGGAAATCCGAGTCCCCTTATTAGATAGGGGACAAAGCATACCCGCTCCCCTTTGGAAGGGTTGGGGGCGCTCTCCGCTTTGCTTTCCACCCTTGTAGGTGGCTAGTCCGCTCGAGCGAACCATGAAAGCTGGGGAAGATATCCCTCGGTTTGGAGTGCCACTAGCTCGCTGTGTGGGCCGAGCATCTCCGCCAATCTCCGGCTTAGGGCTGGGAGCGCGAGAGGAGGAGCAGCGTCGGCTATCCATGATGGAATGGATTTTTGTCGAGGCGCTTGATGAGAACTTGCGGATGGAGGATGGTGTGAGCTGGATCTAGATCCTCGCCTCTCTTATAGGCGGCTCGTTCGCATGCGGCTAGGGGTAAAATGTAAAAATACCCGGCCTTTCGCATTCGTGCGACACGTGGAAGAAGGCCATTATTGGGCGTAGAAGCCAAGGAGCGCAACATTTATAAGGAAGCCGGACACTATTCGACGGGAACATGAAGTTTGAAGGAGAACCCGCCTTGCAACGCCGAAGACAATATACGTGCCAGACCCGTCGTCGCTGAAGCCCGGTTCGGGGGCTACTAAGGGAGTTCCGGACTAGGGGGTGTCCGGATAGCCGAACTATCATGATCGACCGGACTCCAAGACTATGAAGATAGAAGATTGAAGACTTCGTCCCGTGTCCGGATGGGACTTTCCTTGGCGTGGAAGGCAAGCTAGGCGATACGGATATGTAGATCTCCTACCTTTGTAACCGACTTTGTGTAACCCTAGCCCTCTCCGATGTCTATATAAACCGGACGGCTGTAGTCCATAGGACGAACAACAATCATACCATAGGCTAGCTTCTAGGGTTTAGCCTCTTTGATCTCGTGGTAGATCCACTCTTGTAACACACATCATCAATATTAATCAAGCAAGACGTAGGGTTTTACCTCCATCAAGAGGGCCCGAACCTGGGTAAAACATCGTGTCCCTTGTCTCCTATTACCATCCGCTTAGACGCACAGTTCGGGACCCCCTACCCGAGATCCGCCGGTTTTGACACCGACAGTCTCCTCCGTCGCGGAGGGACACATCAAGAAGCTGAGGAAAGCCGGATACTTGTCCAATGACATCGCGCACCGGCTCCCCGACAAGTGGCAGCTCATCCCCACCCCCAGGCCCCATGAGAGGGTGGTGTTCCTCACCCATTTCCTCCGCGGACTAGGTTTCCAACTTCACCCATTTGTTCGGGGGCTCATGTTCTACTACGGCCTGGATTTCCATGATCTGACCCCGAACTTCATCCTCAACATCTCGGCGTTCATCGTCGTGTGCGAGGCCTTCCTCTGCATCCAACCCCACTTCGACTTATGGTGAAGACCTTCAATGTCAAGCCGAAGGTAGTGGGCGGCCGCCAAGCGAGTCTTGGAGGTGCCATGGTGGGCAAGATGCCCAACGTCATATGGCTCGAGGGCTCCTTCGTAGAGACCATAAAGGGGTGGAAATCGGGGTGGTTCTACATCACCGAGCCGCGTGACCCTGAATGGCCAGCGGCCGCTCGAATTCCGATCTGGCATCCCTACGCGGCTCACCTCCTGGAAAGAGAAGGGCCTGTCGTGGGGTAATTCAGAAGAGCTGACCGGACTCCAAACCTGCGTCCAAAACCTGGTGAACAAGAAGCTCAAACTCGTCAATATAGTCCAGGTCATGCTCATCCGCTGGATCCTCCCGTGCCAACAACGGGCTTTCAGCTTGGGAGTTTGATCCGGCACAGCAGCGAACCCTGAGCAGGCTCTTCGACACTACGTCGAAGGCGCTGGAAGGTGCTGTTCAAGGCGCCGAGGCTCCGCATCCGCTTCCGAGGATCGCGGATTCAGCGCGCAGCATCAAGCCAGCGGTAAGCTATTTTACCCTTTACGGGATACTTGTTTTTCATAGTTCGACTCTATCACGGGATCTAAACTCCCTTACCTTTGACAGATTGGCGAGAAGGCGTCCGGCGAGATCAACTGTCGGCTCCCTTGCCGAAGACCCAACGAACACCCGCTTGGCGGGGCTGCTGGTTCCGGCACCTTCGTGGTGCGGAGAAGAAAACCAAGAAGAAGCACAGCGGGAACTCGAAAGAGTTCCGGCGCTGATGGTGTCGGACTCATCGTCCGATGACTCGAGGCGGACTCCTCCCACGAAGCGAGGAGGAGGAAGAGTCTCTCCCGGCGAGAGAGAGAAAAGGAAGGCCGCCCCAACTGGAAGCGGAGGGTCCAAGAAGGAAGGACCCTTCCTCCGGACTACTCCACCAACGCCGGCGGCGGCGAAGAGGAGTGGCCATCCAGGCCAAGCCCTGGCAAAATCGTAAATATCCGGATACGAGAATAACTCATGGCGTTCCTTAATTGCACGGTATCTTACGGCGCGAATATAATCATGCAGTCCGCCGAGCCCAGGTCGGCGTGTCGTCAGCGGCTCCTTAAGCTCGTCGGATGTGAATAGCACTTCACTTCCGCCGCCTCCTCCCTCGCCCTGCGGATGATGCCGAGGTGGAGTCCCAAAAGGGTCCAAGCCAGGAGGAGGTGGTCCTGGAGGCGCCGCAAGGCGACCTTCCGGACTCCAGGCGCAAGGGGGACAAACCCCCAAGGGCTCTAAGTCCGGCCCTGGGCCGGACACCGTACCGGAACCTTCAGCGGTTCCGGAGTCCGGTAGGCGGCCCCCTAGTAAGAGGGGCAAGCCTACGACACCGGTGACCTCCGTCCAACCGGAGGCACCGGATAATCTGCTGGAGGTGCTTAACGGCGCCTCCATCGACGAGGAGCACCGCATTATTGTGAGTGTGGTGATCCAGAAGGTTCAGTCCGCCAAGAGCGGGCTGACTCAAGCCTGTGCCAGCCTTCTAACATGCTTTGAGGTATGTATTTAAGATATGTAAAAATATTACCGCATAGACAGTAGCCCCTGACGCTCAGTTTGGTGTTCGGAAAGAAAAGTCAGACTGAGGATCAAAAAGATATACGCAGGAGTCTAACATAAGTATGTCAAATGGGAATGTAGGTTGCGCTGCTGACCTCTGCCGCACTGACTGCGGAGGTTGATGCATTGAAGCAGAGCCTCGAGCGGTCCGAGAACGAGCTCGGCCTTGCCAAGAAGCAGCTCGAGGACAAGGAATGTAAGTATATAAAAAAGATGTGGTTGAAAAAAATGACAGGAACAACGTGAGTATTACAGGGGCCACAACCCAGGTGGCAACCCTGAAGGAAGCGCTGTCCAAGGCGAAGAAAATGCGGCCGTGGGCGTATCGGCGAAAAAGCAGGGAGGCGCGGGTGGCGGAGGTGCAGCAAGAGCTCCGGGCTCTTGTGGAAAAACACGAGTTTGGAGCTTGACTCAAAGACTCGAGAGTCGAGCTCGCCTCGGCCCTTGAGCGCCAAATCTGCTAAGGCGAAGCCCAAAAAGCCATCCAGAAATTGAGGCGATGAAGAAGATAGCGTCGGGTAAGGCATTCTTTATGCAAAGCAAGCACGTGAAAGTGAATTACTTGTTACTTACCCGAGTCGGAGCTCTCCAGGAGCATTCGCAGATCTGCCCCAGTGATGTGTAGCAGCTGCCGCCTACTACCGGGCCGAGGAGGGAGCTCGGCGGAGAAGGTGTTTTGGTCTCGATATCTTTGAGGCGGACACCAGTGCCCTTGGCGACCAGCTGAAGCAACTGGTCGAGCTCCACAAGGTGGCGAACAGGCCATGAAGGGCCTTATAGTCCGGCTATGGCACAGGGAGGTCATGCACAGGAGCTACTTTGGGCTGGTGAGGCGGTGGCGGATGCTGTCCCACGGCTTGAAGTCATCAAGCGCTCGTATGCATCGAAGGCGCCCGTGGGCCCTTGCCCGTGCTAAAGTGCACTGGGCAAGATGGATCTTGAGAAGTTGGTGACAGATGGGCCACCGTGGGGCAAGGAGCATCGCAAGCCGAGATGTATTATGAGGGCATCTGAAAGCTGCCCACCTTATGGCGGATGAATGTTCCAAGGATGTAATTTTGAGTAAAATCGCTCGTGTTATCACATCTTGCTGAAAACTTGTTCATATCGCTAAGCAACGCTTTTGAATTTAAAATATTACCTTCATGCGGCCGTTTATTAAATCTGAGAGATGGCGAGTGGTAAACCGCCCCCATGCCACGAGTCTGGGGTGTTCGTGATAAACCTGGCGCTCTTGTTCCCATTCTTGGGTCCTTGAGGGCGCTCAGCACAACAAACAAGGAAATCGGACTATAATGCTTTATCACTCTCACTTAGCCATAGAATTCTATAATTTTAAATTTCGGCGAAGCCCCTAGTATTCAAAAGACCGAGTTCGGGGCGCTATCCATGCCTAGGCCGGACAAAGCCGGCTCCTCGCTCTAAGCGGCATAAGTCTTTAGGGACTCGAAACCTCTCGAACAGCGACCAGCTCTCGCCCTATCATGACGGTCAGTTTTAGCTTTCTCTACTGAGGTGCTTAACCTAGCTCAACCGGGGCACAATCACAGTAGTTCTCCTAGCGCTACCTTAGCCGATATAACGGAACGTAAGGTACCAAAACGTGGGGCAGGCAAACCCAAGTATTGACCCAAGACATGATTGAGCCGATGCATATAATGCTATAAGTTGAGGTGTCGCACTTTTGAGAGTGTTCGGACTTCTCACACCATATTCAGGGTACTTAAGCCCTGGTGTATTGGGCGTGCCAAAGTGTGCGGTTGCATAATGTCATAACTGAACATATTTACATAAAAAAGGAATGCAATAATAGACAAAAGCTATGTATTGTTTATTCGAAAAGTCTGCGGTAAAAGCAGAACAATACAAATTGTGCGATAAGCAAGAGATGGGACTATTTGACATGTCCCCCTCCAGGGGCGAGCTGCGGGATGATATGTGAAACAAGTACCTTTGCTCGTTATAGAGACCACTGGACATTCGGCGTAGCTTTCGCCTCCACGGCTGTTGCATCGTGTGTTGGTGATTGTCTTGCCGGACAGGCCTTCCGGAGAGTGGAGTCCTGAAAGTAAGGAATAAAGAATGACAAAATCGGGGAGCCCCTAGTGCGGTTGAGCCGCATTTTGGGCATGCCGTGGTCGTGCTCCTCCCCTATGCCCATGGTATTTCCAGAGCTTAATTGTGTACGCAGCGTAGTACTGGTTTACGCAATTTCGAGGGTTGGGGTTAGGGCCGCATTACTCTGGCGATGCTCGGAGCGTGCAGGCGGTCTTGTTGTAGGTTACTCCGGGCGCGCTTGATGGTGTCCGGACGTTTAATAGCCGGACTCGAGAATTGCCTTGAGAGGCTGCTTTGTACTTCCGCCGCGAGGGCCGCCGTATGCTCCTCCGTTTGGAGAGAGCGTTCGGTGTTTCCATTGACCGTAATGACTCCTCGAGGGCCTAGCATCTTGAGCTTGAGTTATGCATAGTGCGGCACCGCATTGAACTTTGCAAATGCGGTTCGTCCGAGCAATGCGTGATAGCCACTGCGGAATGGGACTATGTCGAAGATTAACTCCTCGCCTCGGAAATTATCCGGGGATCCGAAGACCACCTCAAGTGTGGCGAGCACTGTGCAGATTGGCCTCTACACAGGTATGGCGCCTTTAATGGTGCGTCTTTGTGGGTTTAATCCTTGAGGGATCTATGCCCATTTTTCGCTTTGTATCCCGATAAAGCGAGTTCAGGCTGCTGCCGCCGTCCATAAGGACTCTAGTGAGGTGAAATCCGTCAATGATTGGGTCTAGAACCAATGCGGCGAATCCGCCATGGCGGAAGCTAGTGGGGTGGTCCTTTGATCAAAAGTGATCGGGCGGAGGACCATGGATTGAACTTTAGGGCGGCTGGCTCCAGCATATCGTCCATGAGTGCACGCTTCCGCTCCCTTTTGGGTATGTGGGTTGCGTATATCATGTTCATCGTCCGCACTTGTGGGGGAAGCCCTTCTGTCCCCTATTGTTCGGCAGCCGGGGCTCCTCCTCGTCATCGCTATGCAGCCTTGTCATTGTTTTCGGCATTTAACTTGCCTGCCTGCTTGAACACCCAATAATCCCTGTTGGTGTGGTTGGCTGGTTTTTCGGGGGTGCCGTGTATCCGGCACGAGCGATCGAGTATTCGGTCCAAACTGGACAGGCCCGGAGTATTTCTTGTAAATGGCTTTTTCCGCTGACCGGGTTTAGAGCCTCTGAATCCGGCATTGACTGCCGTATCCTCAGCATTGTCGTCGTTAATGCGGCGCTTGTGCTTGTTGCGACGCGACCTGCCATTACTGTCCTTGGTAACCTAATTACCAGGGCTCTTTGTCATGTTATTACTCTGAGCTAGCCAGCTGTCTTCTCCAGCATAGCGGGTCATGAGTGTTGTGAGGGCTACCATGGATTTGGCTTTTCCTGTCCTGGGTGCGGGCCAGCCACTAAATCACGGATGTTATGTTTGAAGGCTGCGAGGGCCTCTGTGTCCGGACGATCGACTATTTGATTTTTCTTGGTTAAGAACCGTGTCCAGAATTGCCTGGCCGATTCCTCTGGCTGCTGAATTATGTGGCTTAGGTCATCGGCGTCTGGTGGCCGCACATAGCTACCCTAGAAATTATCGAGGAATGCGGCTTCGAGGTCCTCCCAGCAACCAATTGAATCTTTTGGCAAGCTGTTAAGCCAATGCCGAGCTGGTCCTTTAAGCTTGAGTGGGAGGTATTTGATGGCGTGTAGATCATCACCGCGGGCCATGTGGATATGAAGGAGATAATCCTCGATCCATACCGCAGGATCTGTTGTGCCATCGTATGATTCGATGTTTACTGATTTGAAACCCTCGAGGATTTGATGATCCATTACTTCATCTGTGAAGCATAGTGGGTGTGCAGCACCTCTGTACTGGGCTATATCACGACGTAGCTCGAATGAGCTTTGTCTACTGTGTTCGGCCCGGCCAGAATTGCCACATCCGGCATGACGGTTATCGTCACGTGTCGTGGGGCGCCCACGCGATCCGTAGATCGATCTTGTTTGCCTTGCCTTGTCCTCCAATATATCTCGCAAGTCTGGCGCATTTCCCCGTGCCTTGGTATTTTTGGAGCGGCGCTGGGTGCGGCTTGAGTGGAGGGCCGAGAGGCCTCTCTGTCAGCGACCACGAGGTGGCGGTCGGCGGCGTCGTCTTGCTGGTGATGTAGGTTTAGGTGCTTCCTCCTCTAATCGAGGTAGTAGCCTGCGCTTTGGGTAGCTCTTGGAGGCGTTCGGTTCGTACTCTTGACCACAAGGACTTGGACCATCTGTCGACTAGCAAGTCTTGGTCAGCTCTAAGCTGTTGCTGTTTTTTCTTGAGGCTGCTCGCCGTGGCCATAAGCCTGCGTTTGAAACGCTCTTGTTCGACGGGATCCTCGGGCACAACAAATTAAATGCGTCGTCGAGGCTTGCCTCGTCTTGGAGGAGGCATGTAATTATCGTCCTCTACCTCTCATGCAGCTCTCTCATGAGGGCTGGCTTCTCCATCCTCTGTCTTTGAATCCTGCTTTGGAGGGTTGTCTTGACCTTTGTCAGGGGTGTTATTATCTCCCGTGCGAGAATCGCCGTTTTTGCTTTGGCGGGATTTAGAGCGGCGCTGCTGACGCCGACGCTTAGGTTGCTTCTTGGAGGGGTCATCCTCCGTTGTTCCATCGCCATTCCCTTCTTTTGGGGTGTCCTGTAACATCCCAAAATTCTAAATTTTGGAATGTTATAATAAATAGATAGTTTTGATTGATTGTTTGATTGATTGATTGACTGAAAGTGAGTGAAGTTTGATACTTTTTGAAAGTTAAATGAGAGGGAATAAAAGGACTTTCCCAAACTTTCATTTTTACTTTTATGATCTTCGGGAATTCAAATTCTTTTCATCACGAAACCCTCGAGAGAAGATGACATGACTTCTTCCATTTATTTAAATGACAAGGGGTGTTGAAAATATTTGAATTTCATTTGAAATATTTCAATTAAAACTTTATGCAACTCAATGATTTTCACGAGCGAAGATAAAATGACTTCTTCAAATTATATGAAATATGAGTTGGGAGTTTTAAAGAATTAAATTCAAAGTTCTTTTGAATTTATTTTCAATTAGGAGTTATTTGGGTTTTATTCAAATTATTTTCTCCAAAAATAAAATACATGGAAAAAAGGGTAACATGATTCCTACAACAAAAAATTGGAGAGGAATAAATTTGAATTCATTTTGGTATTTTTAAAATGATTTTTATTGGATTTTATTAGAGCAGGAGCACTATTTGAATTATTTAAATTTGTGTGAATTTTATTTAATGCTATAATAATGTCCATGTTGTAGAAAATCTTTTTCTGCAAATTTTGGTATATTATATGCCTATATAAAAGTTTTAGTCATTTTTTTAGTTCTCTGAAAATTTTGTTTAAAAAAATCCATGGCGCCTTGGGCCAAAGGCCCAAGCCGCCACTGCCACCGGCCGCCACAAGGCCAACACCATCGCCGCACCAAGGGAAGCCAGGAGTACCGCTCCTTTTCCTAATACTAGTAGGATTTGATCCCGTTTAGTTTATTCGATTTGTTTCTAGATCTTTTCCTTTTGTTTTCTAATCCTAATCTATTTCTTGTCCCCTACCCCAAGCAAAACCCTCCCCTCCACAATATAAATACCCAAGCACCCCCCCCCCCTCTAACACATCAAATCAACACCTCTCCTCTCCTCACCCCACGTCATTGTGCCGCCTCTTGGAGTTCGCGGACCACCGCCGCCATTGTCGCTCCGCCCGATCTGCCGCCCCGACCATCCCTTCCCGGCCTTGAGGGCCACGGAGGACGTCGCGAGCTCCACCAGGACCCCATCACGGAACTGCTACAGTAAATCCCGTAATTCATTTTTTTCAGAAAATAGCAATCTTAGAAAATTCATATCTTTTAGAGTTTTAGTATTTTGAGTGATTCCAATTGCTATGTGTCACAAATTTTATGAAGTTTCTGTTAGTTCAATTGTATTTCATATTTGATCAGTTTAAATTTGTGTTTGTATGAATTTTCTCAAATCACTAGATTTGAGATATTTTGAGTTAGGAATATTATTTTCGACCGATTCTTTTGCTCCTGGTCTCTAGGACATTTGTTTATCCAGTAGTATTTAGTATTTTATTTATAGGTTAATTTAAATTAGGTTTTAGCAAAACAGTATTGTTTTATTATTAGTTCTGTTTTAGCTTTTTCTTTATTGTTTTTATTAGTTTTAAATTATTTATTTTTGTCACTTTTGACAAAATTAGTTGTGTTTCTGTTAGACAACAGGAGAAAATTTATTTTTATTTTAAAAATTTATTTTCCTTAGTTTTGTATGAAACCTTCTATAGGTCATAGTTAGAGTTTTATAAAAGCTTTTATTTGTTTCTTTTTGCAAATAAAATTTTATGGAAAAAATACTTTCTGTTAAATTAGTTATTTTACATTTTATTTTCTGTTAATTTATTAGTTTAGTATTTTAATTGTTGTTAAGTTTTTACTTACGGCAAAACTATATTAGATGTTTGTAGCAAAGTCATAGATCTTCGTTAGTAGTTTTTATTTGTAGTTTTATTTGAAGTTTCTTTTGATTTTGTTTGAGTTTTATTATCAATTTTCCTTGCTGTTTTGATTGTTATTTGAGTGCTAAAATTGTTTGCTAGGATGTTTGCTTATGTGAATGCTATGTTTAACTATATAGATTTTCATCGGAGAGTTGCGTATAGTCCTATCAAGTTATTTTCGAGGCGTTATTATCTTCATCAAGTAATACCGAGCAAGTTCACTTTGACCATGTTTTCATACCTATGTGTTTTATTGCATCTAGTGTCATCTTCGCAACAATCCCTCCAATAGTGATATTGAATCCTTGTAGTTGAGTAGTATGCATGAGGTAGGAACCCATCACCCACATTACCAAGCCCGGGGCGTTATTTATTTTAATGCTATGCTATAGTAGACGGGTTGGTATGAGTGCTCGGGAGTGGTGTGAGAATGGAGGATCTCGTCAATGGCGACAACTCCATGATGGAATCTGCAAGGACTGCATCTTCAAGGCCTCAAGACTTCAAGACTCGAGACAAGAATTCAATACACACTCTTTGGGTGAAGGACGGTTGACGGGCACCTGGAGAAACCATTGGTTGGCGGGATGCATGGAGAAGCGCCATGACATCTTGCGAAAGCTTCACCCAGACTCAAAGAGACGGAAGAATACTTCATGCCCGGAAGCTTACATGCAACCGCAAGTCACTATGGGCTCGCTTGGTTGACCTTAGTTGTGACTCTGGCTGGGGCGGTGCTAGCAGATGTAGAACTACGGTAGGATTGGATGAGCACGGACGGTGGTCGGAGGAACTCTTGGAAGACCATGTTTGATCGTCTTGTTCTCAAACACCACGAAGTGCGAGAACGTAAAAGAGGATCGAATCTTGCGGGCAAAGTGTACAAACCTCTGCGGAGGTTTAAAACCTAATCGATTAGCCGTGTCCCGATTACGGACAATTTGAGCATCTGGACTTGGATCTATCTCGGAACTCTCAACACGGATTGATAACTTAATTGTGGGCAACATATGATGATTTTGGGCTATGAGACATCGGTTGGCGGAACCATGTCATGATAGAAAACTCCATAGTACAGACTTCATTTATTCCTTTGATGTAGGGAAAATAAAATCAGCTTTTACATAAACAAAACTCAGATCTGAGCCACAAAGCCAAATTGCATATAGTATAGTTTTACCATCTGTTTATTCATGTTGTGATCTTGCGGTACATTCAATGTCTTGACCTACACGGCTGCAACGTATCATGTTGCAGGATTTTCTTCGACAGTAAGAGTTACGATCTGAGGTTACGGTCTACACTCAACTTGCCGATGGCGTTGATGGGACTCCACACCCGTTTGATTGTTTCAGCTGAGTATTATGAGGTATATATCATTTCGTTATTTATACATGTGATTGCACTTTGATATATACATTGATGTCTTGTGTGTGCCGACATCTTGATCCGAGGATGGCACAGATACACGAAGGCTTGACCGTCTGAGGTCGGGTCGCTACATGTCCACCATGTATATGTCATCTGACGAGGTGGCCTTCCAATTGCCACATAGGCACTTTGGTTCTTGGTCGTCTCTGCATCGGCGTCCATACCGTCGATGTCTTGGTCGGTCGAGCATGTCGGTTAAATCATCGGCGATGGCTACTGAAGTGGGTGGTGGGTGGGCTTTGAATTTATTCGCCGTCCGCATCCCAACCTTGCTGACCATAGTCCGGCCAGGGCTCTCCTAATAAAGAGAGAGACTTTAGTGAATTTAGGATGTCGCCAAAGGCGAGTGCGAAAGATGTCCGGCGGCGAACTCCATGATCGGCGCCCAATCGGATTCGATTGGCAGGGGCGCGGAAGGTTGGTCCGGAGAGGAGTCCGGCACCTTGAGTCACGAGCTTCGCAAAGGACAAGGCTGGTGTTTGGCTCGATCGCCGTAGAGATTGCAGCCCCCGAGGCGGTGTCCAGCCACCCGTCCTCGATTGGCGTAGTCGGCTCCGAGCTAAGGGTCGGAGTGGACACTGGTGCGGCCTCCAGGGCACTGTTCGGCGGCAGAGCTAGATCATGCCCATCGTGGCGGTCTGCGGCGCTTTCGGCTGTGGCTCGAGCGCGTCGAAGATCAAGTATCCGCGGACATCGGCCGTGCAGTTCAAACTTCAAATCTGACCGATGGCGGGCGTAGCTTCGATTTGCTCGGATGGCCAAGCGAATTGGCCCTTGATGCAAAGCCGCCCGAATACAAAGATCTGTCCAAGGAGAAAAGTCTCACCTGGACCGCATCATTGTTGATGATCGGAGGAGCCATCGGGCCTAAAGATGACGACACAGAGGAACTCTCAATGAAAGCACCAATGTCGGTGTCAAAACCGCGGATCTCGGTAGCGGGGTCCCGAACTGTGCGTCTAGGCGGATGGTAACAGGAGACAAGGGACACGATGTTTTACCCGAGTTGGGCCCTCTCGTTGGAGGTAAAACCCTACTCCTGCTTGATTAATATTGATGATATGGGTAGTACAAGAGTAGATCTACCACGAGATCGAGAGGCTAAACCCTAGAAGCTAGCCTATGGTATGATTGTTGTTAGATCCTCGGACTAAAACCCTCGAGTTTATATAGACACCGGAGAGGGCTAGGGTTACACAAAGTCAGTTACAATGGGAGGAGATCTACATATCCGTATCGCCAAGCTTGCCTTCCACGCCAAGGAAAGTCCCATCCGGACACGGGACGAAGTCTTAAATCTTATGTCTTCATAGTCCAGGAGTCCGGCCAAAGGTTATAGTCCGGCCATCCGGACACCCCCTAATCTAGGACTCCCTCATTGACCTTCCCAAGCACGGAGGATTGTAGGACAATAACGAATTTCCCAAAAGTAGATGACCTAAGGTTGATGAATTCGTGGGACGCGTAGGTTGAAAATGTTCTCTCAAACTACCCTTTAATCAAATACAAGGTGCAAGTCTCTTTTGTTCCCAATACAATTGTTAATTGTATATGTGCAGTAATTCAGCGAAGAGGTTCAGCGTGATAACAAATAGTTTGGAACTTTGGATTGTGACAATATTTTTATGTTTTCAGAATAAAATAGGGGCATAAGGTAAACACAATTAGAAGTGATTAAACTATGTCTCAATGCTTGTAAACAAGACATAGGGTTCATGCTTTCACTACTGCCAACTCTCAAAGTCACTGACATTGACAAAATACATGATATCCTTGAAGAAGTGCAGTCAAGAATAATTCCAAAGTTTCTCTATTACTAGATCAAATTGGGATGAGATAACATCGGTATGGCTAAGCAAACCTCCAAGTTCGTATTTATAATCTTGACCAATGTGCAACCCCAATGTCACCTCACACAACCCTAAAAACTATTCGAAACAATCACCTCCTGATCTTTATCATTCTAATCTTTGTCCAATGAGTCACCATATTGTCGCCTTGGGTGTCCCCAGGATTATAATCGGCACACTTCATGATCTCATTGATTCTTAACATATTCAATCGAATATGAAGAACTCATAGATGAGCAACTTTCAATTCACATAATTTAACTCTATGAACACATAGCTACTGGTGCAAACCCTCAGCCCCGAATGTGGACTACTCACCGATCATCATAAAAGCAACAAGGTATGACACAGAGTTCGACGAAGTTCAACTCCCCCCTTCATCATGATGCCAGAAAATAGCTAAAACAAAGATCACCTCACATCGGGATGTGACGGCAACGAAAAAATTAGGGTAAAAATTCGTCGGGTATTTTTAGCATATATAGAGGTAGGTGTGCCTAGGTGGATAGGAGGTCGAGGGACCCCATGCCCCCTTTTCTTCGAGTGAATAGTCCGCATGGGTATCTGGAGCCCCCCTGGGATTTTGTCCTAGTGGATATTCTAGCATAAATTTGAGTGTCATATTTTTATTTTATTTTGCTCCAGGAAAATACATTTCTACAAATTCTTAAGTAGGTAAAAAACCAAAACTAGGCCTTGAATTAATAGGTTAGTCTAGAAAAATGATGAAAATTGATGCCAAAGCTATGCAATAATGATATAAATATAGCAGGAAACAAGCAAAAAATTATAGATATGTTTGAGACATATCGATCACCACATGGACAAGGATACAAAGGGGAGTTGCAATCACATCAATTATAAAATATTTTTATATTTGTTTTGACAGAGGGCGAACCTTATAGTCTATAATAACTGCTTGGTAACACTCAATGGGAGAAAGCTATTGAATAAGAATATATGACACTGCAAAAAAAATAAAACATGGCAATTGGTTCCTTGTCACGAGGATTTTTTTGATTGATTGCAAATGGATGTTGTACTGCCCGACATTGGACCGTTGCGGCTGGCCGGGTGGCGTGTTGTACCATCTCTCCTGACCTTTTACCCCTACTACCTGGCTGACTGGCATGTATGTTTCACGTTCTCGCTGGTCGCACTCTTTCCTGGACCGTCAATCATCTGGTTAGTTTGCCTGGTTTCCTTCTTCTCGTGTAATCCCGGGTGGGGTTCTCGCATGCTTCAGGTCATTTGCCCTGGGAAGTTCATTCATATTTTGCTTTTAGCCCGGTTGGACCATGAAAGAATAAGACGAATAGTCTATTTGCCTTCTCGATCACCCTTTCGGGATAATTTATTCAAGGAGTGTATGATATACATGCTGCCCCAAACTTACTTAATTTCTTTGTACTTTTTCTTTGCGTAGTTGGGGAAAAAATCCAAAAGGAACTGAGTCACATTTCACCAAAAACAAATTGCCAAAGAAAGCCACGGATAATGATTATTATCAAGGCAAATAAAAACACAGTATGAGTATAAACATTTGCAGAGAGTTGATGAAAAAACCCTTCAAATAGTTTGCTTAACTTCTGGGCTATAGTTGGTCTCTGCGCGAATTGGCGCAATGGGTCATCTAATGAATAGAATACATACTAATAAAATTGCAATCATGATTAATATTCAAGGAACATATACCAATAACATATTTATATTATTCTTTGAATACATCAAGACCATGTGTTGATTCCATGTTTTCCAGATAATTTTAAAAAAATCGAGTTCACTCATTTTTGTTGTTGTTTTCTTCCATAAGCCAAACTAGTGAACAAGAGCATTCAATTGTAAGATCTAAATAAGATACCTTCAAGCACTCATTTCCTCGGCAATTGTGACGCCCGGGTAATCAAGCTACAATAACCTCTGCAAATGATGCCACGTCACCTCGGTTACTGTTGATTAATCTCGCGTTAGTTCGAAACCGATTCAAATTCAAATTCAAAATTGAGGCAAACAACAAAAGTTTTCAAATATTAAAAACTAAATGTTTGGGTGGAGCCGAATAATGCATAGGTAATTATGGTGGAGAAACCACACTTTTATAAAATGTTTAAATAATCTAAAATGAATAAAACAGTAGCAAAACCGATATTTAAATGCTTTTATAAATAAATAAAATACAAAACTAAATTGTTTTGGGATAAAGCCTTTTGTGGCAGTGGGTTTCATGGTATTACTAATTTAGGGATCATTTTAATATTAAGTAAAAAGTAAACTTAAAAGAAAGTAAAATAAAAACAAAAAGGAAATAAATAAGAAAAAGGAAAAATAGAAAGGTAAGGAAAAGAAAAGAAACAACCCCCCCCTCCCCCACTGGACCACCCAACCCAGTTGGCCAACCGGCCGGCCCAGCCATCCCCCTGGCCTATAACCAACCCCGATGAAACCCTAGCCCGGTCCCACTCTCCACTCCTCCCCACGATCCCCTTCTCTCACCCGTCTGGATCGGGATCCCCCTGGCGCACGTCCCCAACGTCGCCCGATCCTGACCCGCTCCTCCCTCTCCCCGATCTAGATCGAGAACAGCAACGCTTTATCGCCGCCTCGACGCCTCGACGGACCGCCGTCGCCGGAGCCACCCACCGGACCGCACCCGCTCGTCATCGCCGTGCGCCACCACCACCGCCGAAGGCCCCGCCGTCGCCGCTCGGATCGACCGCCTCCTTGCCGGACCTCGCGTCCTCGTCCTCCTCCCCGAGCTCCGCAGGACGTCGTGCTCGTCGCACTAACGCCAACCGCCGCCGCCTGGAACCGTCGTCCTCATCCCCACCTCGCCGGACGGCCTCGACCTCCCCCGGCTTCACCGAGCCCTCCACGAGCTCCGCTGTGAGCCTCTCCGACGACCCCCACCTCCTCCCTCAATCTCGTTGTTGTAACCGCCGTCCGCGTCCTCCGTTGCGCGCCCGGTGCCCGCTCCGCGCATGACTGGCCGTGCCCTGGCAGCGTCCGCCGGCGCGGCGCCTCTGTCGTTGCCGCACCGTGTCGCTGCTCACCTGCCTACTGCCTTGGCGCTCCCACCTGCACGCGTGTCGCACCACAGCCGGCGCTTCGCCCTGCTGCCCGGCGCGCACTCGCCGCCCGGCTCGACGCCCGGCGCCCAAGCGGGCAGCCTCGCGCCTGCTAATTAACCTGCCCGTTAGGCCCTGTGTCTATGATGATGGGTTCCACGCCCAAAATAAAACATAAAAAGAAATTAAATAAATAAATATTGTTAAATTAATTAATTAATTAGCTAGTAAGTTAATTAGTTAACTTAATTAACCCTTAATAACCTAATCAGCAGATTAGTTAATCAAGTGTTGTTTAGTAAAACATGTATCAATGACACATGGGTCCATTGACCAATCAAACCGCTGACCGCATAACCCGATCAATGACATTGGTCCCATGGGTCCCCTTTGACGATCAATGGTCGATCAAACGCTGATTGTTTTGACATTTGACCACCCCCCTGTCCCTTAGACACAATCTGGGTACACTTCTTGTGTACCCATAGCATTAAATACAAATTTAATTTCGAATTAAATTAAATCATGAAATTAGAAAATCATTTTAAATCTTTAAATTTTAATATAAAATAAACCGTAACTTCGGATTAAAATAATTTATACATGAAAGTTGCTCGAACGACGAGGCGAATCGGATCGCAGCCCGTTCGTCCACCACACATCCTAGCATAGCAAACACGCAACTTTCCCCTCCGGTTAATCTGTCAAAACGCGAAACACCGGAATACTTTCCGGATGTTTACGCCTTCCTTCGCCAGTATCACCTATCCCTACGTTAGGTCACCTCTATCTGGCGTATTGCCGCTTCTTGCTTTTTGTTACATTTGATTGCTCTGTTATTTATTGTGTTCCCCCTCGTTACTTCTTTTCGGTAGACCCTGAGACCGATGCCGGTACCCCCGTGATCGACTACATCGACGACCCTCCTTCTTGTCTCGAGCAACCAGGCAAGCCCCCCTTGATCACCAGATATCGCCTACTCCTCTCTATCTGCTTGCATTAGAGTAGTGTAGCATATTCTTGCTTTCGCTAATCCTATATACGCATAGCTTTGTCCTTGCTACTCTCATTGTTACCTTTACCTTTATCCTCTTCGCTTAGTATAGGATGCTAGTGTTCCATCGGTGACCCTACACTCTTGTCCGCCCCGCCATGCTATACTCTTGGGTTGTGATCACTTGGGAGGTGATCACGGGCATATACTATATACTTTACACTGTTACATTACTGCGATACAGTTCGGAGATGGGGGCTGAAAGGCGGTGGCTCCATCCCGGTAGAGGTGGGCCTGGGTTCCCGCGACCCCGATTGTTACTTTATGGCGGAGCGGCAGGGCAGGTTGAGACCACCTAGGAGAGAGTGGGCTGGCCTGTCGGCGTTCGCGGATACTTAACACGCTTAACGAGATCTTGGTATTTGATCCGAGTCCGCCATTTGGTCTATACGCACTAACCATCTACGCGGAGTAGTTATGGGTATCCCGGCGTCGTGGTATCACCGGCACTTCCGTGGCCACGGCCGGCGCGCGCGCGGATTGGCGTAAGCCCGCTGTTGTATTAAGCGGGCTAGTTACTGCTTCGGCCGCCCTCATAGCGATGTGGGTGTGCTAAGGCGATGGGCCCGAACCCTGTGCGCTTAGGTTTAGACCGGCGTGCTGGCCTCTCTATTGTGCCTAGGTGGGGCTGCGGCGTGTTGATCTTCAGCGGCGGGCATGACCCAGGATAGTGTGTCCGGCCAAATGGGATCAAGCGTGTTGGGTTATGTGGTGCACCCTGCAGGAAGTTAATCTATTGAATAGCCGTGATCTTGATAACAGGGCGAATTGGAGTTGTACCTTGACCTTATGACAACTAGAACCGGATACTTAATAAAACACACCTTCCAAGTGCGGATACAACCCGGTGGTTGCTCTCTATCGTGGTTACGAGGAGGGATCGCCGGTAGGATTATGCTATGCAATGCTACTTGGAGGACTTGATCTACTCTACGCTACATCTTTGCAAAGCGGAGGCTGCGAGCGTAGTCTTGACGAGGATTAGCTATCCCCTCTTATTACGGCATTCTGCGATTCAGTCCATGATATGGCCCTTTACACATATATCCATGCATATGTAGTGTAGCTCCTTGCTTGCAGTACTTTGGATGAGTACTCACGGTTGCCTTGTTCCCCTTTCCCCCTTTCTTTACCGGTTGCTGCGACTGACGATGGAGCCCAGCAGCGGGCATACCGTCGATGGCGACTACTACCGGAGGTGCCTACTACTATGTGCAGCCCGGCGACCACTGGAGTAGTTAGGAGGATCGAGCAGGGAGGCCTGCGCCTCTTCGTCTGTATCCCAGTTTGTGCTAGCCTTCTTAAGGCAAACTTGTTTAACTTATGTACGTACTCAGATATTGTTGCTTCCGCTGACTTCGTCTATGATCGAGCACTTGTATTCGAGCCCTCGAGGCCCCGCTTGTATTATGATGCTTGTATGACTTATTTATGTTTTAGAGTTGTGTTGTGATATCTTCCGTGAGTCCACGATCTTGATCGTACACATTTGCGTGCATGATTAGTGTACGATTTAATCGAGGCGTCTGAAGTTGGTATCGAGCCATTGCTGTAGGAATCCCCTTCCACACTCCTTGGCGAAGTCGAGTCTAGGCGTTGCAAAACTTTTACTAACATGGTTGTGTGTCTTACGGGCTGCGTCACCATTGGGTGGTAGTAGGATCTTTTATTCCTCGACCTATACTCGGGACTCGACATCTCTTCTATTCGGGTCTAAATGGTTTTACTAACTCCCACATTAGGATCTCGTGACCACTTCCTCCGGAGAGCCCTTAGTACAGATGATCGCTTTCTTTGCATCGGAAGATTTCAAGATACTTTATAGTGTTCTATCAAGACCTTGTGTCATTGCTTTTGCATCCCCTACCACTGTTATATCCTTAGGGATAACCGCATACACTTGCCGTCTTCGTTCAACCCCATTGATCTTGTTAATACAAGATGCCTCGAATCTGGTCTTCGTTATTCCGAGAATCCTTTGAGCTTACCGCCTTGTAGTTCTTGCCCATGAATACCCCTACGGATAATTTCCCCACACTTATCGAGTATCCGCTCATCCCAGTTGATTCATGTATTTCGAAAGGTCTTGAAATACTATTCGATCTTCCGAGAATCCTCGGAGCTTATTGCCCTTGGAATTCTTGCTTGCTGCATTATGGTTAATCCCATAAGTAATCTTATTGGCATCCTTTGTCACTATCATTTTGAGTCCATTGATTCAATAAGTTGCGAATGCTCGCGATCCTCAATCAGATCCTAGAATTCATCCTTCTGGCCCAGACGTCATTTCGAACATGAGCTGGATCTCGACTAATCAAAACGCCATCGATTGTACCCCTAAGGCTATTCAACTTATCCATCCCTAATCAGAGCATTGTTTCTGATCCCTTGATTTGAAAATCATAATTCCTTTGCATTTGAGCTCTGGATTAGTTAGTTGTTTCCATAATCCAATGCCTTTGCATTGTTACTTCCTCTGGTTGTGTGCCGATGCTCACATCAGCTCTGTTATGGACCGGCAGATCCTTTAATGGATTTTATCCGACATCGTCCTCCATATTCAATAACCTTGTGAGACTTCCCTTGGATCGTAATGCCTTTGGTAAATTGTATCATCTACTTGCTCAACCTTGCTCTACTTTCGAGCTGGTGGTATCTACTATTGAAGCTTGGGGTATATGTTTCCATGATGCCCGATGGGTTAAACCTATGCCTTCCTTAATATTTGTGAACTCCGAAGTTCCCACAGTCATACTCTTACGGTATTTTGCGGATAAAATTTCAACAATACAACTTCATCGAACGCGAGAAGTGGATGAAAGGTTATGCATTGGAGTAGTGGGAGTCGACCTTGAACTTTATGTTCATGCCCATGGACACGATGTACATCTTCTCATCGAAGCTTCTTTTAAAATTAATTATTCCCTTGATATAAGTTCATCTTATATCTGGGATCCGGCCTTTTACAATCGTGGTTCCGACCATGTTCTCCTTTAAATACCATTTTCGATGCAAGTCTAAGCACTTGTCTTCTGTGGATCAATACCCCGGTACAACCTCTACTTTGATCTGTCGTTGAGTAATACCCCTTGGTATCTCGAGATTATCTTGGACCTGCATAACTTCCTATGAGTTCTTCATCAAGTACTACATTCACACTGATTACAATTTTTCATGGACTCTGAGTTGTTAATCACTCAAAGACACCGATAACTGAACCGAGTCCGCACTACGGTTCAACAACTCTTCAGTAAGCTTCTATAAGTACGAGTTTGTACCCGATCACGCCATTCCTAGCCTGTTTGACTATATCATTGTCGTGATGATTCTAAATATGCTACCTGGTCCTTATTCTTGGAGCACCAAATTGCGACGATAGCTAAGCTTACGTCGATTTTCCTCGTCATACCCTTTCCCCTTAAACAACAAGCTTGAGTTCGAGTTAGTGTAGCGTGCTTGTGATTCCAATAACCTCTTGCTTCATCATTCCTTTGACTTGATGTCGTCGCTGATTGATTACATCTTCATGAAATCTCTCGACAAATGTGTCGTGATCATCATCAACCTTATGATCTCTTCCAGGATATCAACCGGATTCATCAAGAGAAATACCATCCTTGCCCTCGATGAGTTGTGTTATCATCGGCCACTTATTGCCTTCCCTCCAACACAAACTTGTTCGTGTTTTGTGTTATACCTTGAGTTCCTTGCTACCCAACATTGTTCTTCTTTACCTTGGAGTATTACCACCTTTTATGTCAAGAATGCCGTGGGAATTTCACCACCTCTTAATAATTCTTGGTATAGTGATACTTCTCACCATCACCATTCTTTCTTGGTCCTTGTGTTGATTCCAACCGGGGTACCAACAAGTGAACGGTGTTGTTTGGATTCTGCACTTCTAGCAACCCTATTGCTTTGAAGTTAATGGTCGGTCGTTCATTCTTAGACTATTGATTACTGAATCACCATTCTGACATTGGTCGTACAACCCAACCCATATTTCGGGTGCACATTTCAACCAATGTTTAACTGTGTATGTTTTCCTTGAGCATACATCATTAAGTCATTTGATCTAGCTAATGTTATCTCCTTGTTCACATAATTGTGGAAATCCATGTTTTGGGAATCTCGATGAGTTGTCGCTGAGTCCATCAGTCACCTCCTCATCCTCTTCTTAGTTTAATGATGAACCCTTGTTCGGAACTCGCTTCCATAGTTCATTTCCCGAGAATCATATAATGTCATCTCGTTGATTGTGTTGCACCTCTTCTTCTCGGGCATCCCGAGTCTGAGGTATCCCGACACCAATTAGATCTAAACCTCAATCAGATATGATGGTTGGAACATATTTTCAAGAGTTATAACATTGGTCCCTATATGCCCCGGTAAGGTGATGTCATGCCTAGCACGCCTGACCAGGGGACCAAGTGTTATAGTTTCCTTTTTAACAAGGATAGTCAATTGCCATGAGGAAACGGAATGCCTTGTTTAATAAGTTCATCCTGATGGATCCTTTGTGTATCCAAAATCCGACCTTTGCTTGAAAACCATGTCAATGTTATCTTGAAGCATGTTTGTGGTACTCCGATTTTCAACAAGAACATTTGAAGCCCAATGCTAAATGTTTCTTTCTTATTTATCCTAACACCGTTGTATGGGTAATGTCATGAAATTCCCTCCCCTACCTAAGGAGTTTTCTACATTATATCCTGTCCTGGATATCATTCTCTACTTGGGATATACCCTTGAAATATGTGTTTAAACACATTTTCATTTCCATTGTTCTGTTTAAACCTGATAATCACCTTTCCTTCCCATTGGTTTGTTTAAACCTTCTTGTGATCTATATAATATAAGCAGTAATAATTCCCTGCTTATGTGAACACCTCGGTGTACAACCCTGTCAGTAAGACCCAGTTACTTTTGTTGATGACATTTTGGTGACCGTCGATGGACGAGAACTTTGCCTACTGGTCCGCCTCGTTTCAACGAGCAGGAAAATAGTTCTCATCGCCCTCGCCCTTGGTACCGGCGTTGTTGCCGACATAATTGACGAGCTACCCGTTGACATGCCTTGCTGTCATGACCGAGCAAGATGTCACCGCTCCTTCTACTTTTAACCCACATGGTGGGCCCATAACCACAGTTCCACAGGATCGAAACTGACTCTCCTGTACATCCATGTTTTGAAGTTATCCCTTAACGCCGTTTCATATGTAATTTGCGAGCCACCTTCCTAGTGATCAATCCTGGTATCAGACACAATACTTATTCCCGTTGCTCTGAACCCCTTTCACACTCGTTTTCAGGCAATGAACGATTGCCTATCCGCTTGAAACTTCTTATTGCACCGTCTTACTTTGCTCTCGATGTGTTTCATTTGTTCAACTCGAGAGATACTCATATGTTCATTCTTGGGTTACCCCCCCGATGATTTTCCCTTATAACATCCTACCGTTGTAGAGCTGCCCTTACCTATTCGTAAAATGCGATGGAGTTCCCGAAGAAAGGGCGACAACTTCATCATGACGCATTGGAATAAAGAATTGAAGACATCAACGAAAGGGATTAACTTCTTCGAGAAGATCCGTTAGAATATCGTAACTAGAACTTTCCCCCTTACTCCCCTCTTAAATCTCGGGACGAGATTTCTTGTAGTGGAGGGGAATTGTGACGCCGGGGTAATCAAGCTACAATAACCTCTGCAAATGATGGCACGTTACCTCGATTACTGTTGATTAATCTCGCGTTAGTTCGAAACCGATTCAAATTCAAATTCAAAATTGAGGCAAACAATAAAAGTTTTCAAATATTAAAAACTAAATGTTTGGGTGGAGCCGAATAATGCATAGGTAATTATGGTGGAGAAACCACACTTGTATAAAATGTTTAAATAATCTAAAATGAATAAAACAGTAGCAAAACCGATATTTAAATGCTTTTATAAATAAATAAAATACTAAACTAAATTGTTTTGGGATAAAGCCTTTTGTGGCAGTGGGTTTCATGGTATTACTAATTTAGGGATCATTTTAATATTAAGTAAAAAGTAAACTTAAAAGAAAGTAAAATAAAAGCAAAAAGGAAATAAATAAGAAAAAGGAAAAACAGAAAGGTAAGGAAAAGAAAAGAAACAACCCCCCCACTGGACCACCCAACCCAGTTGGCCAACCGGCCGGCCCAGCCATCCCCCTGGCCTATAACCAACCCCGATGAAACCCTAGCCCGATCCCACTCTCCACTCCTCCCCACGATCCCCTTCTCTCACCCGTCTGGATCGGGATCGAGGCAACTTTGCCTCGTCCCCATCGCCCCTGGCGCACGCCCCCAATGTCGCCCAATCCCACGACCCCGCTCCTCCCTCTCCCCCGATCTAGATCGGGGGGCAACGACGCCCCTTGCTGCTCACCCGATGCCGCGCCTCGACGGACCACCGTCGCCGGAGCCACCCACCGGACCGCACCCGCTCGTCATCGCCGTGCGCCACCACCACCGCCGAAGGCTCCGCCGTCGCCGCTCGGATCGACCGCCTCCTTGCCGGACCTCGCGTCCTCGTCCTCCTCCCCGAGCTCCGCAGGACGTCGTGCTCATCGCACCGACGCCAACCGCCGCCGCCTGGAACCGTCGTCCTCATCCCCACCTCGCCGGACGGCCTCGACCTCCCCCGGCTTCACCGAGCCCTCCAGGAGCTCCGCTGTGAGCCTCTCCGACGACCCCCACCTCCTCCCTCAATCTCGTCTTTATAACCGCCGTCCGCGTCCTCCCGTTGCCGCGCCCGGTGCCCGCTCACAGCATGACTGGCCGTGCCCTGCGCGCGTCCGCCGGCGGCGCGCTCTCTGTCGTTGCCGCACCGTGTCGCTGCTCACACGCCTACTGCCTTGGCGCTCCCACTGCACGCGTGCATCACCACAACGACGCCCCTGCTGCCCGACGCACCTCGCCGCCGGCTACGACGCCACGGCGCCTCCACTAATCGGGGCGGGCGCCCAAACGGGCAGCCTCGCCCGCGCCCGTTAACCTGCCCCGTTAGGCCCCTGTGCCTATGACAGATGGGTTCCATGCCCAAAAATAAAACATAAAAAGAAATTAAATAAATAAATATTGTTAAATTAATTAATTAATTAATTAATTAGCTAGTAAGTTAATTAGTTAACTTAATGAACCTGCTTAATAACCTAATCAACCAGATTAGTTAATCAAGTGTTGTTTAGTAAAACATGTATCAATGACACATGGGTCCATTAACCAATCAAACCGCTTAACTGGATAACCCGATCAATGACATTCGGGTCCCATGGGTCCCCTTTGACCAGTCAACGGTCGATCAAACGCTTTGGACATTTGACCGAGGCCCCACACATTATTAGACACAATCTGGGTACACTTCTTGTGTACCCATAGCATTTAAATACAAATTTAATTTCGAATTAAATTAAATCATGAAATTAGAAAATCATTTTAAATCTTTAAATTTTAATATAAAATAAACCGTAACTCGGATTAAAATAATTTATACATGAAAGTTGCTCGGAACGACGAGACGAATCCGAATACACAGCCCGTTCGTCCACCACACATCCCTAGCATAGCAAACACGCAACTTTCCCCCACTGGTTAATCTGTCCGAAAACGCGAAACACCGGGAATACTTTCTCGGATGTTTCCGCCCTTCGACGGTATCACCTATCCCTACGTTAGGTCACCTCTATCACAACGTATTGCCGCTTCTTGCTTTTTGTTACATTTGATTGCTCTGTTATTTATTGTGTTCCCCCTCCGTTACTTCTTTCCGGTAGACCCTGAGACCGATGCCGGTACCCCCTGTGATCGACTACATCGACGACCCCTCCTTCTTGTCTGAGCAACCAGGCAAGCCCCCCCTTTGATCACCAGATATAGCCTACTCTTATCTATACTGCTTGCATTAGAGTAGTGTAGCATATTCTTGCTTTCACCAATCCTATCTTGATGCATAGCCCGTCCTTGCTACTATTGTTGTTACCTTTACCGCTATCCTCTTTGCTTAGTATAGGATGCTAGTGTTCCATCAAGACCCTACACTCTTGTCCGCCCGCCATGCTATACTCTTTGGGCTGTGATCACTTGGGAGGTGATCACGGGCATATACTATATACTTTGCCTTTGTTACATTACATGATACTGTTAGGAGATGGGGCTGAAAGGACGGTGGCTCCATCCCGGTAGAGGTGGGCTGGGTTCCCGACGGCCCCGATCGTTACTTTATGGCGGGCGGCAGGGCAGGTTGAGACCACCTAGGAGAGAGGTGGGCCTGGCCTGGTCGGCGTTCATGGATACTTAACTGCGCTTAGCGAGATCTTGGTATTTGATCCGAGTCGGCCATTTGGTCTATCGCACTAACCATCTACGCGAGAGTAGTTATGGGTATCCCACGTCGTGGTATCGGCGGCACTTCGTGACGCCAATGACTAAGCGGCGCGGGATTGGAACGTAAGCATGCTCTTGTATTAAGGGGCTAGTTACGCTTTCGCCGCCCTAACGTCTGCGTGTGTGCTAAGGCGATGGGCCTGCACCCTGTGGCGCTTAGGTTTAGACCGGCGTCTTGGCCTCTCTGTTGTGCCTAGGTGGGGCTGCGGCGTGTTGATCTTCAGCGGCGGGCATGACCGAGAAAGTGTGTCCGGCCAAATGGGATCAAGCGTGTTGGGTTATGTGGTGCACCCTGCGGTGAAGTTAACCTATTGAATAGCCGTGATCTTGATAATGGACGACTTGGAGTTGTACCTTGACCTTATGACAACTAGAACCGGATACTTAATAAAACACACCCTTCCAAGTGCGGATACAACCCGATGGTCGCTCTCTATCGGGGTTACGAGGAGGGATCGCGGGTAGGATTATGCTATGCAATGCTACTTGGAGGACTTGATCTACTCTACGCTACATGTTTGCAAGGCGGAGGCTGCGAGCGTAGTCTTGACGTGATTAGCTATCCCCTCTTATTACGGCATTCTGCAGATTCGGTCCACCGATATGGCCCTTTACACATATATCCATGCATATGTAGTGTAGCTCCTTGCTTGCGAGTACTTTGGATGAGTACTCACGGTTGCCTTGTTCCCCTTTTCCCTTTCTTTACCCGTTGCTGCGACCAGATGGAGCCGAGAGCGACGCCACCGTCGATGGCGACTACTACACCGGAGGTGCCTACTACTACGTGTGGCCCGGCGACGACGACCGGGAGTAGTTAGGAGGATCCCAGCGGGAGACCTGCGCCTCTTCGATCTGTATCGGTTTGTGCTAGCCTTCTTAAGGCAAACTTGTTTAACTTATGTACGTACTCAGATATTATTGCTTCCGCTGACTTCGTCTATGATCGAGCACTTGTATTCGAGCCCTCGAGGCCCCTGGCTTGTATTATGATGCTTGTATGACTTATTTATGTTTTAGAGTTGTGTTGTGATATCTTCTCGTGAGTCCCTGATCTTGATCATACACATTTGCGTGCATGATTAGTGTACGATTGAATCGGGGGCGTCACAGCAATGGTGCCAGAAACAATTTGATGTCTACTACACACTTCTATCTTGTGGAATGTTGACCCTCCCAAGCACGGAGGATTGTAGGACAATAAAAAATTTCCCAAAAGTAGATGACCTAAGGTTTATGAATTCGTGGGACGCGTAGGTTGAAAATGTTCTCTCAAACTACCCTTTAATCAAATACAAGGTGCAAGTCTCTTTTGTGCCCAATACAATTGTTAATTGTATATGTGCAGTAATTCAGCGAAGAGGTTCAGCGTGATAACAGATAGTTTGGACCTTTGGATTGTGACAATATTTTTTATGTTTTCAGAATACTATAGGGAAATAAGGTAAACAAAATTAGAAGTGATTAAACTATGTCTCAATGCTTGTAAACAAGACATAGGGTTCATGCTTTCACTACTGCCAACTCTCCAATTCACTAACATTGACAAAATACATGATATCCTTGAAGAAGTGCAGTCAAGAATAATTCCAAAGTTTCTCTATTACTAGATCAAACTGGGATGAGATAACATCGGTATGGCTAAGCAAACCTCCAAGTTCGTATTTATAATCTTGACCAATGTGCAACCCCAATGTCACCTCAGACAACCCTAAAAACTATTCGAAATAATCACCTCCTGATCTTTATCATTCTAATCTTTGTCCAATGAGTCACCATACTGTCGCCTTGGGTGTCCCCAGGATTATTATCAACATACATCATGATCTCATTGATTCTTAGCATATTCAATCGAATATGAAGAACTCATAGATGAGCAACTTTCAATTCACATAATTTAACTCTATGAACACATAGCTACTGGTGCAAACCCTCAGCCCCGAATGTGGACTACTCATAGATCATCATAAAAGAAACAAGGTATGACACAGAGTTCGACGAAGTTTAACTCCCCCCTTCATCATGATGCCAGAAAATGGCTAAAACAAAGATCAGCTCACATCGGGATGTGACGACAATGAAAAAATTAGGGTAAAAATTCGTCGGGTATTTTTAGCATACATAGAGATATGTGTGCCTAGGTGGATAGGAGGTCGAGGGACCCCATGCCCCCTGTTCTTCGAGTGAATAGTCCGCATGGGTATCTGGAGCCCCTCCCCCCTGGGATTTTTGTCCTAGTGGATCTTCTAGCATAAATTTGAGTGTCATATTTTTGTTTTATTTTGCTCTAGGAAAGTATATTTCTGCAAATTCTAAAGTAGGTAAAAAACCGAAACTAGGCATTGAATTAATAGGTTACTCTAGAAAAATGATGAAAATTGATGCCAAAGCTTTGCAATAATGATATAAATATAGCAGGAAACAAGCAAAAAATTATAGATATGTTTGAGACATATCGATCACCACATGGACAAGGCTACAAAGGGGAGTTGCAATCACATCAATTATAAAATATTTTTATATTTGTTTTGACAAAGGGCGTACCTTATAGTCTAGAATAACTGCTTGGTAACACTTAATGGGAGAAAGTCATTGAATAAGAATATATGACACTGCAAAAAAATAAAACATGGCAATTGGTTCCTTGTCATGAGGATTTTTTTGATTGATTGTAAATGGATGTTTAGGATCAAAACAAAATCTGATGGGACCATAGACCACTATAAAGCAAGACTTGCACTGCTTCAAGCAAAGGTATGGTGTAGATTATGAACACACTTTTAGTCTAGTATTTTACGTTGTCACTATTTTTTCTTGTACTCTCTATCGTTGTATCTAGGAGTGGAGCTAGACATCTAGATGTCTAGAATGTGTTTCTTCATGATGTTCTGAAAGAGGAAGTGTACATGAAGCAAACACCTGGGTTTGAGGAGAATAATGCACCCTTCCGTGTATGCAAGTTTAATAAATCTTTTTTATGGGATGAAGCAAGCTCCCGGGGCATGGTACTCACGCCTGAGTGTAAAACTGCAAGCTCTTGGGTTTACTCCGTACAAGTATGACACATCACTATTTACCTACAATAAATCCCAAGTATAAATATTTGTTCTTATACATATCATTGTTTTTAGTTCATCTAATGAAATAGTAACATGACTTCTCAAAGAATTGGACCCATACTTTTCTCTCCAAGATTTGAGAGACTTGCACTTCTTTCAGGGTATTGAATAAGAGAGAGAAGGACAACATTCATCTATCTCACGAAAAATATGCAAGTGAGCTTTTTAGTCAGAGTTGGCATGCATGGCTACAAACCATCACCAACTCCATTATCTAGCTTAGAATCATTGTCCTTGGCACACAGAGAACTCCTGAATCAGGAGGAAAAGCACTAGTTATGATAGATGCAAAGGTGTCTCGTCTTTCGATGAGATCACAGCTGTTGTTTTGGAGGAAGTCGACTTTCATGATCCGACTACGAACGTGCGAAGACGTCACACCTTAGCAATTGCTAAACCAACTTCAAGAGGTTATTGACCATGCCGGAGCACGATCAACCTGACCACAAAGGTTTGTTTCCTGCAGGTAAACAAAGAACAAGCAAGAAACTGATATTGCAATCTGGATATTGAAAATTTAAGAGGAAAGTTTTATTAATCAAATTGGGGATTTGTGACATCTTTGTCTAGTTGTTGAACACAAATGAAGTACGTGAGTTGCAGCTATGGCGAACTTTAATATAAACAAAATCCAAAGTCTAAATGGTGCCTTAAGGGTTGTATTTGTAGGGGGAAAGAGACGGAATTTTGTCCCCACTTGGCAAGGTGGAACTAAAACACCTCTTGAGTCGTTTCCCCAATAATACAGACTCTAAAAAGTAGCCTATAAATAGTATTTTGAAATTACATGGGTCTGGCCCAAAAATAAGGTGGCGCAACACCTGTACTAAACTATGGATGAAATTTATGAAAGGCCATCTTATATATTTTGTTCATGTCCTTGGATGTCATCATGGTGGCTCCAAAGTGGTGAAAACTCTAACAGAAACTTTGCTCTTGCTCCCCTTGCGCGCGCCATCTTCTCCATGCTTGATCATGCTGCAATGTTCATCATTCTTGTCCATGCTTGACCCTTCACTTAAAGCAAAACAGATGTATCCAATTTAGGCATCATCATATTCTCATGAACATTAGAATCATTACCAAGAAACGAAAGTACCTGGTAATTTAATTGATGTGCGCGAGCTCTAATAATTGGTCCAGTATATGTAGTAGTAAGGGTTGTGGGTGTAACTTTTTTAGTGATGTCCTCATCAAGTTATATAAGTATAGTTGGTGCACTTTGGTCTATGCTCAAAGAACTTGTAGTGTCACAAGTGTAAACTCCAAGTCTTCAGTGTGATAATCTTGGTGCAACATGTTTATTTGCTAACTGTTAGAAGGGAGAGAGAGGGATTGGAGGAATGTGATGGATGTATTATTGAGCCTCGAGGGCGAGTATATATTGAGTACAAGACTTGGAGGGCAAGAAGCCACTCCTGGAGATAAGACGGATTACAAATTCTAGACTACCAAACACATGTAACCCAAATATATCTCTAACATCCCCCCCCGCAGTCGTAGCGGTAGCATTGCAAACAATAGGAGCATCGCGGACGGTCAGACTGGAGACAATAGCAGCCGACGGGCTGACATCCCCCCGCAGTCGTAGCGGGAGCGTCGTGGACGATGTCGCGTCGCGGACGCGTTGATTGTAGAGGAAGCCGACTAGTTTCTCAAGCGGATGATAGCCGTTTGTGCCGATGTCAAGGTAGCCGAGAGCGTTGGGTGGTGTAGCCGTGGTCGAGGTAGCCGTGCAAACAATGCCATGGTCGATGTTGAGTCGGGGTAGCCGGTGTCGAGGAAAACACCGTGGAGCCTCGGGTGCAAGGAGGCGTCAAGTTAGTCATGGACGCAGTGGTGTCGAAGTAGTGGTTCGCCGGGAAGAAGACGTTGTTGATGACGCGATGCGCGGGGTTTGCCAAGCCCGGGGACACATTGTGGACGAAGGCACGCATCGGTGTTGCCAGCACCGAGCATGCTTAGACGTACGAAGATGAAGTTGACGAAGCACCGACCAGGCTTGCCAGACCCGGGGACACGTCATTGACGAAGGCACGCATCAGTGTTGCCAACACCGGGCATGCATAGACGAGGGACCTACACGAGCTGTACGCCATGTCGACGAGTCGGAGGGCCAAAAGAGAAGAAAACTCAACGATGGCTGTGGCGCCAATTAGCATGGGGGACGATGTCACCAACGGTGGTCGGAGTAGACGAAGTGGTCAGGGTAGATGACGGCGACGCTGGCGATGGGCTGTTGCTGGACGAAGACGAAGGGGGTGGACAGGCAGCGACAGCTGCGGGGGTAGCAGCGGCGGCTAGGTTAGGAGCGCGGCGGCGATGCTCGAAGGAGGCGAAGAACCCGACGGCATGATGAAGACCGGCACGGACGGTGGTGTTCCCGCGCCAAGGGAGATGGCATGGCACATACCACGGGAATCGACGCGCGGGGACAACAAAGTTGACCGCGGGCCGCAGCACTGTGGCCCAAAGAGATATGATGTATATATTATTGAGCCTCAAGGACGAGTATATGTTGAATACAAGACTTGGAGGGCAAGAAGCCTCTCCTGAAGATAAGACAGATTACAAATCCTAGACTACCAAACACATGTAACCCAAATATATCTCTAACACTAACCCAATGTTTCATGCCAGCACCAAACATATTGAAATTAATTTTCACTTTCTCAGCGAACGAGTTGCTAGTAAAAAACTAGACATTAAATTTATTCCATCAAAAGATCATATTATAGTTTGCTTTACAAAAGCATTTCCTACAAGAAATCTAGCAGAGTTCAAGTGTAATCTCAACTTACAAAATTGTGGTTAATTGAAGTACGCCATGCACATGCCGTGTTAAAGAAAACTCTTTCGATAGTTCTACACGGATTCGATATGGACTAGCACCTTAGGATTCAGAGATAGCTTCAGCTTTAATCTTCCCGTTTCTTTCTCTATATTTTATCTCTCTCTCTCGTCCAACAACTTGTACGCATGATCTCAACAAGCCCAGATCTATCAATATAATCCCACACGGTCGTCCAACGAGGGCTTCACATAACTCACATTGATGTTGTCGTATGTTATAGATCTAATGCCAAATGCCTCAGAATTGTTGTGATCTTCTCGTGAGGGCGTCAGAAAACAATCCAATAGTGAAACAAACTATCTCCTTTTCTCTATATCTCTACTATCTAAAAGAACCGTAAGGTTCCGTCTCCCCTCTTACGTCCTCCAACCTTCGTCCATCCTCTCCCACCCTACAGCGATTTCCCTCTCCTCCCGGTCAATATTTGGTAATTCAATCAATTCACAGATTAATACCTTATCTGGTTAAACGGCATCTCTCCAATCATTCCTTTTAACTGTTCAGTTTCCCTCTATCCCCCCTCGATCCTCTCCTTTATTCGCTCCTCCCAGATCCGTCATGGGCGCATCAAGTCAATCGTGATGGAGAGAGAGTGGGGCCTTGGAACTAGACGGCGGAGCGACGAGGCGGCCGGCGCCATGGGTTCCCAATGCTCGCACGGTTCCGCACCAGCCAGAGAGATCATGCCAAGGCAGGTGGCGGACAGGTGGCCCGCCGGCGTCACATCCCGCTGGACCTCGCCTTCGCCACGCTGCCCTTCCCTTGAGGGCGATTCCCGGTCTTGGCGTCTTCGACCCGCCCTACTACGAGTGGTGCCACTTGGCGGCGAGGTCAGTCCGGCGGGCCTCCGTGGCTCCGTCCACACTAGGTATTATGTAGTGGTTGACTTTCCAGTTAGGTGACAAGATCTTTTCACACTGGATCGATCGATCCGGGCCGACAGATTTAGTACAAGAACTTCAGCGAGTCCTGGCCAGCATCAAGGAGCCGATGGTGAGACAAGGGCCGTTCGACGGACTGTTTTGTTTCTCTCGTGGTAAACTACTTCAACTTGGGTTCCATTAGCTTTGAGCTTCGTTTCACACATCAATCATCATATTCATACTACTCGGATGAACTGATGAGTACTACGATGTGATCATCATATTCGTGGCCGCGCCCTCGCTTCTGGACGTGCTTGTTGGGCTCTAGCAACAAGTGAGTTGTTAATCGTCTGAGTCGTCTCCTGCAGTTCATGCTACTTCTTTGGATCTACTGCAGCTCAATCGACCAACATTTTGTTCTTGCGTTCTATGGCAGGGGTTAGCCTTGAACAGGGTTCCTAGGGTGAAGTACGTTATGATCATATCCGGTGCGAAGATCCAATCCCGGCATTGGCTGCCAAAGGCGTCGCCAACAAGATGAACTGCAGTTCGCTTCACTTCATTAGTAACGCCATGTTATCTTCGTTAGCAATTATTGTCGGCGAAGTAAGCAATCGCAAAATCTGCAATGCCGAAGTTGCGCCTTGCAAAGCGACGGTGACTTCGTGAAAGCCCACGGCGAGGAGCTGGCGGACTCGTTCGTGGATCCACTTGTCATACGGGAGGGTATTCGCTGGCGAGGTAGATGTCCGCTTGCTCTTCATGTAGCGATGCAGCTGGGTGAGTGACCACGCTATTTGGTGTGCGTTCTTGGCGCCGATGCACGCGTCGTTGCTGCGTGAGAGATGCAATTTTGCGGCTATGCTGCTTTGCTGCTGTCCGTATTGCTGATGTTGCTACGCTGCGCTTACATTTGTCCTACCATTCCATCACGTTGAACACAACCTCACGCCTCTATTTCCCGTGAGGCCAATATACGTAATCCTCCCTCCGTATGAAAATATCCCTAACCATTGGACCCTCTAGAGTAGATCATGGTTGGCCTCCATCCAAGATAGCTTTTGTTAGCTTGTTTCTTTAACGAATTGTGCTTGACATCGCAGTGCATATGAAACTGCCCTCTGAGCCGATGATCCGGATTCAAGGGAAATATGAAAGCATGAAGGGAAATGAAGTCAAAATTCCAGGCTTTTTCACGTCTTTAGTTCATGCATGGCTTGATTACGGTGATCCATAATCTGGGTGTGTTCTTGTGAGTACCTTCCACGATCCATGACAATTGTGTAATATTTCTTCCGAAAGGGCCTTGATGTATTTCACATCGTAAAAAAGTTTATTGTGTGATAAGACTGCACAATTGTCCAAACAATAGTATGCTTTGTTTTTCATTTTTATGCCTGCAACTCAGTTTTCAGATCCTCTCAACCGGACAATAGTTTCATTAGAGTGGAGTTAGCACTTGATCACTAATGACTTTTCCTCATACGAGGAAGTTTAGCACTTATTTACCAAATCAGAGTTAGTAATCCATGTTGCGTTGTAATTGCTTTTACATTTTGAAATATTAATGTGCTTTACAAGGTTTGTACTCCATCAATATTATGCAGCTCATGTGCAGGATACAAAATCTTCACCCAAGGAAAATAATTGCTTTCATCGCCATACCGGGATATATTCTGCAAAGGATCTACAGCTAGGGTATATGCATTTCCCACCTAGATATATTTTCTCGCATGGGGTGCTGCGGTCTTTTAGAAAGGAGATAATCCACCTCAATTGTGCATATATATCTTTTCATTTTTGGCAACTATCCAGCTAATAGAATTTTATGTGGTAGCATGCATGAGTTTTTGAATAAAGTTAAAAAAGAATTTAAACCTCGAGAATACTGCTCGGTTGATCCATGGCATATTCTTTCTAAAAACCACTTTGGTATGCAATATAAAGGGACCTTGAAATATCATGTAACGAGAAATATCTGCTACAACTAACTTTTGTTTTAGCATGTCTATTAACATTTGCCTCTTCTCCTATACTCCCTCCGTCCAGAAATACTTTTCATCAAAATGAATAAAGGGGGATGTATGTAGATGTATATTAGTTCTAGATACATGCCTTTTTATCCATTTTGATGACAAGTATTTTTGGATGGAGGGAATATTAGAAAAGGAGGTATATAGATATTATGATCTACGCCATATATGATAAGGATGTTGGGCAACAAGGCATGGATATAGATATTGCTAGAAGGCATGAAAGAATTTTTACGTAACATGAGAAGATGGTGTGCACTATCTACCGATGACTCCCTCGCCAATTGGCTTGCACATTTCTATTTTGTTATGTCATATCACTTGAACTTGTTCAACATACCAACATTAATGAAACATTTGCTATACATTCTTCCCGAGAATCATGCTTTTTGCTCTTTTCTAATAATGTTATGTTTGAACAGTCCATTTCCCATATTTTGTAGGGACCTAGAATCTAGGATACATAGTGCCTGCTGGAGTGAGATAAAGTAGGAGGAATAGCTTGTTTGGAGGAAACATTATGCGAAATTCTTAAATTCATCTACATTAGCAAATCTTGAGAAAGTAGGAGGAATAAATTATTTAATGGTAAAAAGAAGTCAACAGTGTGGTCTGATGTGCCCTTAAGATATATGTTAGAAAACCAGAATGTGCCATAAAGATATACATGCATAGTAGAACAACTAGATTGTATGCTCCCGTAGCAAAGCAGGGGCAATTACCTAGTCCTACAAATGAAACAAGATTGCTCACTCGCAACCACGTGTTGCGACGCCCGAACGACATGCATGGAGCTTCATTCCCTTTCCATTTCCTTTTGTTGGGCCGACAGGGTCACAAGTGGGGCCCACCACGTACCAAATGAGTCAACGTACAGAGGGTGCACAACAGGATAGCTGTCGCATGGAAGGGACCGTTTACCGTCCCCTAAGGTCCTTCCATGTTGTCCACCTAGTACATGTGCTAAGCTTCTCAACTAGACAAAAATTCTTATGTGACAAGGTAATTAAAAGGAGAAAGAAGAGTTTTGTGATCCCATAAAGAAAGATGCTAGACACGTGTGCCTAGACAAAAGCACAATTTCCAGTCTACAACTCATTAAATAAAGGAAGCTTAGCAATATGTGAACCCCCCCTCCCCCCGATTCGACCGTACACTAATCATACACGCAAACGTGTATGATCAAGATCAGGGACTCACGGAAAGATACCACAACACAACTCTAGACACAAATGAAAGTCATACAAGCTCCATATTACAAGCCAGGGGCCTCGAGGGCTCGAATACATAGCTCAACACATAAGCGAGTCAGCGGAAGCAACAATATCTGAGTACAGACATAAGTTAAACAAGTTTTACCTTATGAAGGCTAGCACAAACATCAACGATTGAAGAGGCAAGGCCTCCTGCCTGGGACCTCCTAACTACTCCTGGCCGTCGGCGGGCTCCACGTAGTAGTAGGCACCCTCGGGGTAGTAGTCGTAGTCGGCTGGGGTAGCATCTAACTCATGGGGGCCACCATCTGGTTGCATCAACCGGAAAGAAAGGAAGATAGGGGAAAAGGGGGTAGCAAAGCAACCGTGAGTACTCATCCAAAGTACTCGCAAGCATCAGATCTATACTAAGTATGCATTGGTATCAAATGGAAGGGCAGATTCGTGGACCGAATGCGAATGCCGAATAGAGGGGGAGGCCTAGCCTATCAAATACTAGCATCTTCAAGCAGCTCCAAGCATCTTGCAGCATGTAGAAGAGTAAAGAATAGCAGTTTAATTATCAAGCATGTTGTAGCAATAATGCCCAGAGATCCTTCCTCGACTCCCTGCGAGAAAGCAATCCCGGAGCCACATATCCATCACATATCAAGTATCCATTTCTAGTTGTATAAGATCTGGATACAAGTCTGAACGTCCATTACCGTGGACACGGTATTCGAATATATGTCTTCCCTGCAGGGGTGCACCACGTTTT
This sequence comes from Aegilops longissima, assembly GCA_021605205.1. Taxonomy (NCBI): domain Eukaryota; kingdom Viridiplantae; phylum Streptophyta; class Magnoliopsida; order Poales; family Poaceae; genus Aegilops; species Aegilops longissima. The sequence continues at coordinate 264,984,998 of CM038680.1, read as the reverse complement.
CCAACACGCTCGATCACTCTGGCCGGACACACCTTTCTGGGGTCAATGCCCGGCCTCGGAAGATCAACACGTCGCAGCCCTACCTAGGCTTAGCAGAGAGGTCCCCGCCGGTCTACATCCTAAGCACTCCGGGGTCTTGGGCATCGCCCGCAGCACTCCGGTCGTTCAGACAAGGTGGATACCAAAGACCGCCTCGGATGGCCAAAGACGATCCGACCGTGCCGCCTTTGCTGAACCGGACGTCGACAAAGCTTGGTGATACCACGACGTCGAGGCCCATAACTATTCTCACGTGGTGGTTAGTGCGTAAAGGCCAAAGGCCAATTCAGAACAAATACCCAAACCTGTTAGTGCATTATTAAAAGGAGTGACGGCTGTCGGGACAAGTCCGGAGCTACACCCCCTCCCGGGTGATACCGCTAAACAGCCAGCCGCCACTGTCACATCGCACGGGTGCTCTCCGGGCCCGCCCGGCTTTCACAACGGTCTCCAGTAAAGTCAAGGTAACTGTGTGTCCAGACATCAAGGGGAAAACCCAAGAAATCACCCTCGGAGGATTCCACTCGATGTAATCATCAAGGTTAACGTAAGAGGAACCACCCTCGAGGTTCACACTTGAGGTGTTGCACGACAGAGCCGGATCGGGAATGGTGAAAGAGGAACCATCCTCGATGACCACACCGAATAGCTACACTACAGAATTATCATCAGGAGTGCGTTAAGAGGGATCACCCTCGGCACTCGATAGTAGCTCTGCAGAGTCGAGCAACTAAAGGGGCGTGATGTGATGTGATGTGTGTGACGCCCTCGATTCAATCATACACTAATCATGCACGCAAATGTGTACGATCAAGATCAAGGACTCACGGAAGATATCACAACACAACTCTACAAATAAAATAAGTCATACAAGCATCATAATACAAGCCAGGGGCCTCGAGGGCTCGAATACAAGTGCTCGATCATAGACGAGTCAGCGGAAGCAACAATATCTGAGTACGACATAAGTTAAACAAGGTGCCATAAGATGGCTAGCACAAACCGGGATACAGATCGAAGAGGAGCAGGCCTCCCGCTCGGATCCTCCTAGGTCACTCTCGGTCGCCGTCGTGGGCTGCACGTAGTAGTAGGCACCTCCGGAGTAGTAGTCGCCGAGGCGGTGGCGTCGGATCCAGGCTCCATCGCCTGCTTGCAGCAATCGAGTAGAGGTAGGGGAAAAGGGGAACAAGGCAACCGTGAGTACTCATCCAAAGTACTGCAAGCAAGGAGCTACACTACATATGCATGGATATATGTGTAAAGGCCATATCGATGGACTGAATCTGCAGAATGCCGAATAAGAGGGGATAGCTAGTCTTAACGAAGACTACGCTTCGGACACCCGCCTTGCAACAGTAGGAGGGACAATCTGAAGTCCTCCAAGTAACATCATATAGCAATAATCCTACCCGCAATCCCTGCTCATGTCCCCGAGCGAGAGCGACCACCGGTTGTATCGGCACTTAGAAGGTGTGTTTTATCAAGTATCCGGTTCTAGTTGTCATAAGCTCAAGGTACAACTCCAAGTCGTCCTGTTATCAAGATCACGGCTATCCGAATAGATTAACTTCCTGCAGGGTGCACCATCTTACCCAAAGACGCTTGATCCCATTTGGCCGAGACACTTTCCGGGTCATGCCCGGCGCGGAAGATCAACACGCCGCAGCCCCACCTAGGCACAACAGAGAGGCCAACACGCGGTCTAAACCTAAGCGCAGGGTGCAGGCCCATCGCCTCGAAAGCACACTCAAGACGCTATGTCGCTGGCCGAAGCGCACCTAGCCTAACAGCGTTCCAGTCAATCCGGTAGCGCCGCCCGTCAGTCGACGTCTGAAGTACTTCGCCGATACCACGATGCCGGGATACCCATAACTACTCCCGTAGATGGTTAGTGCGTATAAGCTCGTAGCCAACTCAGATCAAATACCAAGACCTCGTTAAGCGTGTTAAGTATCCGCGAACGCCGAACAGGCCAGGCCCACCTCTCTCCTAGGCGGTCTCAACCTGCCCTGCCGCTCCGCCTCAAGATCCACTCGCGGTGCTCCATCACCGACCCGACTTTAGTCTCACATGTATCATGTATAAGTATATAGTATATACCCGTGATCAACTCCCGAGTGATCACGGCCCGATAGTATATCACGGCGCATTTGACAAGAATGTAGGGCCACAGATGAATGTACTAGCATCCTATACTAAGCATATAGGATTGCACGTAAGGTAACAATGAAGTAACAAGGACAAAGCTATGCAAGGTAGATAGGAGTATCTCAAACAAGAACATGCTATACTACTCTAATGCAAGCAGTGTAGATAAGAGTAGGCGATATCACGGTGATCAAGGGGGCTTGCCTGGTTGCTCTGGCAAGAGAGCGGGGTCGTCAACACCGTAGTCGAACCGCCACCGCAGTCGGTCTCGTAGTCTACCGGAGAGAAGAGGGGGAAGAAACAATGAATACAAAGTAAACAGATGCATACCGATGAATGACATGCCAAGAAGCGATGCTAGGCATACCCTAACGTGGTATGAGGGGTATCGTTAGGGGGAAAACATCCGGAAGTTTTCCGGCTCCGACGTCTGTCGAGATGTGATGAACCGGAGAGGAAAGTTTGCAGGTTCGATAGGTTAGAGGCGTGTGGTGGACGAACGGATCACGTATCCGGATTCGCCTCGCTGCGTTACGAGCAACTTTCATGTTGAAAATATTTTAATCCGGATTCTGATTAAAAGATATGATTTTAAAAGATTTTATTAATTTACGGAATTTAATTAATTATTTAATTAATTTCAAAATGCATTTATGACATCAAGATGATGTCATCTTGACGTCGGCGATCAACAGGGTTGATGAGTCAACCTGACATGTGGGTCCCGCATGTCATTCTCTCATTATCTAATTAACCTAATCAAAGTTAATTAACATTAGTTGATTAGGTAATTAATGATTAGGTTAATTAATCGAATTAATTAGATTAATTAATTACTTAGTTAATTAATTAATTAATTAATTACTTAATTAGTTTCATTTAATTTTATTCCCCGTAAAAAACCGCTCGTAAAAGTGGGGCCCCATGTCATTTGCCCCAAGGGCCATAGCGGGTCTTGGTCTATCAAGGGGCGGCTCGAGCCCGAGGCCGAACGGGTTGGCGGCGGCCGAGGCCACGACGGCGGCGGAGGGGCCAGCAGCCACGAGGGTGGCCGGCGCGGCAAGCGGCCCATGAGGCGATCTGAGGCGATGGGCGCGCGCAGCTGCGTTCAGGAGGAGTGGCGTGCGCCGTCTTGAAGGTGGAGTCCGGTCGGCGGGCGTCGGCCGCCGTGGTGCTGCGAGCACCTGAGCTGGCCAGCTTGCTGGCAGCACCGCGTCGTCGCGGGAGGGGGAGAACGTCGGAAGGGCCGGGGTTCGGTGGCCGGGGTGTGAGGATGCCAGCGACGATGGAGTCCGGGTCGAGGCGTCGTCGACGCAGGGGGAGAGAGGGAAGGGGCTGGCGGGCGGCGGCGGGCGGGTCGGGGCCGGAGACGGAGCTCGGGCGCGGCGCGCTGCTCGGGAGAGGGAGAGGAGAGGGAACGGGGGAAGTGAGGCGGAGCTCACAACAAGGCGTGGGGTCTAGGGGAGCGGGCTCGGTGGAGGTCGATGGCGTCCCATGAGGAGGCGCGGGGAGCGCGTCCCGGTGAGGCGGAGGGGGGGGTCGACCACAAGGCGAAGGCGCAGGGTGGGCGAGGGGAGGAGGAGGGACCCCAGGCGGTGGAGAGGAGGAGGAGGGGGTCCGGGCGGTTGGTTAGGCGGGCGGGGCGCCATGACGAGGTGCGGTGGGTCTCGCCCGATCTGGATCGGGGCGGGGGCAGGGGAGGAGGGGATCGGGGTGGGGGCGCGTGGGGGGAGTGAGTGGGGGGGCGGCTAGGGTTTCTAGCCGCGGGAGGGGGGGTTAAGTGGGGGGGGGGGGCGCCGGTTGGGCCGGGCCGTGGGAGGAGCTGGGCCAGGTGGGGGGGTTTCGGGGAGCTGGCTGGGCCAGGTGGGGAAGGGCTGGCCCAATTGGGCCAGGGGGGGTTCCCTCCCTCTTTTCTTCTTCCTTTCTTTTCTTTTATTATTTTTCTTTTTCTGCTTTCTGTTTTAGTTTAATTAAAATGCCAAAACATTTTACAAAAATTTGTGCACCCCACCATAATTAGGTTTGCTATTTTAGACAACCCCCGAACATTTTATTTTTAGTTTTTGAAACTTTTTATCGTTTGCTCTTGTTTTGAAATTGTCTTAGGCCGGGTTCGAATCAACGTGAGGTTTGGCACACAACCCGGGGTGATTACTGTTCATTAATCATCCGGGTGTTACAAATCTCCTCCACTACAAGAAATCTCGTCCCGAGATTTAAGAGGTAGAAGGAAAGAGTGCGGATATTCATCTCAAGACATCCTCGCTCCTGTGTGGCTTCGTTTTGAGTGATTCACCATCGGACTTTGAGGAACTTGATCGCTTTCGGCGTGTGCGGCGTTCAGCTTGGTCGAGAATGCGGACCGGATGCTCTTTATAGGAGAGGTCCTGTTGCAATTCGAGCACTTCATGGTCCACTGCTCGGATTGGGTCCTTGAAGCAGCGTCGGAGTTGTGACACGTGGAACACATCGTGAACCTGAGAAAGGTTCGACGGAAGCTCCAGCTTGATATGCCACTTTTCCACGCCTTTCGAGAATAGTGAAAGGGCCAATATAGCGAGGAGCTAGTTTGCCCTTGATCCCGGCGGTGAGCACCCTTCATTGGTGTAACGCGAAGATAGGCCTTTTCGCCAAAGTTGATAGACCATGTCCTTGTGATGACGGTCATAATTACTCTTTTACGCGATCGAGCAGCGATCTTGAGATTCTCGCAAATAATGCGGACTTGTTCTTCGCATGTTGGATAATATCCGGACGAAGAGTGGACGCTCCCGCTTCGACCAGTTCGGAGGGTTCGCACTTTCGTCCATATAACACTTCAAGGGGGCCATCTTCGACTAGCTTGATAGCTATTATTATAAGAGAACTCAGCATACGGAGAGATTCCTCCCATTTCTTGTCAAGGAAACAACACAAGCTCAAGCATGTCTTCGAGAATTTGGTTGACACGCTCAACTTGCCCTTGCGATCGCGGATGAAACGCAGATCGAAAGATAAATGAGTTCCCATAGCTTCTTGAAAACTTGCCCGTAATCTTGAAGTGAATAAGCTGCCACGGTCCAAACCGATAACCAAAGGAATACCGTGAAGTGAAACAATTCGAACATATAGAGCGTTGCAAGTCTGGCTAGCAAAGATCGCTTTTTGACCGCCGTAAAATGTGCAACTTTAGAAAGCCGGTCAATGACGACAAGAATAGCATCATTACCTTTCTGCGATTTGGGAAATCCAGGACGAAGTCCATTTCAACATGGTCCCATTTTCATTCAGAATAGAGATAGGCTGCGAGTTCCAAAGAGGCCTTTGATGTTCTGCTTTGATACGACGGCAAACGCCACACTCGTAAACATAGCGAAGCGATGTCTTGCTTCATATTAGACCACCGTAATCTCGACGAATGTCTTGATACATCTTTGTACTACCAGGGTGGATACATAGAGGCGATCATGAGCTTCTTTCATAACCTTCGAGTCATATTCAGGTTTTCCTTCTTACACGGCACCACTAGGCGGCCTTTGAAGTACAAGGCGCCATCCTCAAAGAATGGTGAAGGATGAGGATTTCCTTTTGATATCTTGTTTAATCTTGTAGACTTCAGAGTCAAATCCTGCATTGTCTTTATGGTGCCCACGAGATCGGGTTCAACAGCCAGGTATAGAGGGAACCCTGGGGAACAACACGGAGATTCATCTTGCGAACTCCGGAGGAGGGGAGCGAGTGCACCGGAGGAACAATATGGAGGTTCAGCTTTCTGAATTCTTCAACAAGTGAGGGCTGAACTTTGTGAACTCAAGGTGGTTGCAGAAGACTTATGCTCAAGGCATCAGCCATTACATTAGCCTTGCTCGGGCGATAGGAAATACCCAAATCAAAGTCTGCAATAGCCTCCATCCATCTCTCCGACGGAGGTTCAGGTCTGGCTGAGTAAACAGACACTTCAGACTTTGGTGGTCGGTGAAGATCTCGCAACGATTACCGAGAAGGTAATGTCGCCATCGCTTCAAAGGCATGAATGACAGCAGCCAGCTTCGAGGTCGTGAGCTGGATAGTTCTCTTCGTGAGGGCGAATCGTCGAGAGGCATAAGCAACTACTTTGCGCTCTTGCATTAGGACACCGCCTAAACCTTGACGAGAAGCGTCGCGATAAATGACGTAAGTCCTTCTTAGTATCGGGAGGAGCTAGCATCGGGCGACGTCAACTTGTCTTTGAGTGCCCGAAACTTTCCCGACACTTATCTCGCCCATTGGAATTTGACGCCTTATGCAACAAAGTTAGTCGAGGCACGGCAATCTTGGAGAAGTTCTCACGAATTGACGGCAATAGTCAAGTAGACCGAGAAAACTTCGACTTGTTTAACGCTCTTCGTGGAGTCCAATCGAGAATAGCCTGAACTCTTTCGTGGTTGACGGCAATACCATCCTTAGAGATGACATGCCCAAGATAGGTTACTTCGGAAGCCGTAATTCACATTTGGAGAACTTGGCATAGAGTTGATGCTCTCGTAGCTTTTCCAAAGACAAGACGAAGATGTTTAGCATGTTCTTCTTCATTCTTGAAAAGATCAGATATCATCCAGATAAACCACGCACAAACTTGTCGAGGTAATCCATGAATATATAGTTCATCAAAGCGAGAGAAAGTAGCTGGAGCATTGGTTGAGCCGAAGACATGACGGTGTACTCGTATGAACCATAACGAGTCACTTAATGCGGTCTTGGGGATATCCTCCTCACGAACACGGATCTGGTGGTAACCCAACCTCAAGTCGAAGTTTCGAGAACACCGACGAACCAGCCAGCTTGATCATAAATATCATTGATCCGAGGAAGAGGATACTTATTCTGAATGGTAGCTTGATTTATGGGGCGGTAGTCTTGGACCAATCGGTTTGTCCCATCCTTCTTATTGACAAAGAGAGAAGGTGCTCCCCAAGGAGAGCAACTTGGGTGAATGAAGCCGCTTTGAAGAGATTTGTCGATTTCCTCCTTTAGCTCAAGGAGTTCATGCGGCGGCATCTTGTAGGGACGCTTGGCTATAGGAGTGGTGCCTGGTTTCAAGTCGATGACGAATTCGACAACTCTAGCAGGGGGGAATCCTCGAAGTTCTTCAGAAAGACGCCTTGGAAATCGCAAACGACGAATGTTTTCAATTCCCTCGAGGGTGCGGCGCTCAATGCATTCAACATAGAGCCTTGCCTCGGATCTTGAACCGCATTTGAGCATTGTAGCTACTATTTCATCGGAAGGGTGTAGCAGATGGACGGTCTTAGTGGCGCAAACGATCGACGCCAGATGCGCTTTCAACCAATCCATCCCCAAAATGAGGTCGATGTTAGACGCCTTCATGATAATGGGGAGGCATAGAATTCCAGCCCTTCGATTTCCACGGGACGCCGACGCCAACCATGGAGGTTTGACATTGTCCCAATGGGTTTTTACCACTACCAAGAGTTCATCTCTTCACACTTAACGCCGTGCTTGTATGCAAAGTCTTCAAACATGAATGAATGCGATGCTCCTGAATCGAATAAAACAGATGCAGTACTGAATTTACGAGGAGTGTACCCATCACAAGAGCGTGCTGGTCTTGAGCTTCGCTCAGATCAACGTGGTTGGCCCGAGCTTGCCCATAAGACTTGCCGGTGTTGTTGCGGTTCGGTGTTTCCACGGCCAGCTCTTTGGAAGGGCCGCTTGATTCGGTTCTCGTTGCATTCTCTAGCACGGTGCTCGCTGTCCGCACCAAGCACAAACCATTATTGGGAGTGGGAACAGAGCTTGGGGTGGTGGAGCTGGAAGCTTCGCCGCTTAGTTGTAGGCGACGAGGTGTAGCATAGTTCTGCCTTGAAGCAGTGCATTCGGCCGGTACATACTGTTGGGAATCCATATCTTGCGCTTCGCGAGGACGGGCCCAAGATGAGCCCGTGTCACGGTTGCGCTGTTAGAGCTCGTATTCCTGCACTGTTTCGACATTGATTGCTTTGTTCACCAAGGTGGCGAAATCAGCAAAGTCGCACTAGAAGTGCGAGCTTGATGTCGCCTTGAAGACCGTCACGGAACTTCTCCCGCTCAAGGCATCGCTTGCAATATCCTCTTCAAAGATAGCGAGACAAGTCCAGAACTCTCCGATAGGCTTCAACAGCCTTGTTGCCTTGGGTGAGGTTATGAACTCACGCTTCTTCCGTCCATGACCCTTGAGGGATGAAGCGGCACGAAGGCAGCCTGGAAGTCCGCCAGTGATGAGTGTTCCAACTGGCGTACGCCTGTGGGCTGTCCCACCATTGAGCTGCGGGTCCTTCAGAAGAAGGAAGCAAAAGTGACATAGCCGGCGGGGCTACATCGCAGACTCCATCTCATAGGTGATGTCACGGAGCCACCATCAAGATCCAAAGGCTGGGTTGAGCTGCGGTACACGCTGGGGTTCAGCGATGAAATCTTGCAGAGTTGTTCCGCTCGGTGCCGGTGCATATTGGGGCGAGGGAACTGAGCCATCATGTTCTCCATGAATGGCGATTCATCTCGAGCTGTTGGATCATACCAGCCATGTACTCAGCGGTGGTGGGAAGTTGGCCCCACGACCACGACTCACTGGCCTAACCATCCCGCTATTATATAACAGGGTAGTTCAGCATTTGAGAAATTAAGCAAGAGATGTGAATCATTCATGATGAAACATGCATAATGAAAGCAGATGATGGGAACTACATAGTAGTTGGCATATCTTACAAAAGGAATCATGCATAGAGTTCGATACATAGAGTCCGAACATAGACTACTACATCATAGGCGCACGCAGCTCATGGGTGAATACATCAAACACTAACAAGCAAGTCTACATCAGTCCCACGCGTGCTCGCTGGAGGTAGTCAGAGCCTAAAGTCGGTAGTGCGGCAAAGGATAGTCCTCCACGCCGCTGACCTAGGGCCATGGATACTCGGTGCTGAATCCGACGCCCGTGTGGCGTGAAAGGGCCAAGTGCGGGAGAGTAGCCTCCCACGTCCGCCAACCGACACCTCGGGGCATCACGGTCCTAGCTGGGTAGATCGCAGAACGCGGCAGCTCTCGGATCGGACAAAGGTGCATCAGCGTCGAGCACGTAGAGGTGCCGACGGGTGATGTACAACTCGTGGCGAAGAGCTCGGTTAGCTCGATCCAGCCCATCGCGATGCGTAACAAAGTTCGATGGTGGAAGGGCTCTCGGTAACAAAGTGGTGTAGGCAGCAGTAGTAACCTCCTCACCAACATCGACGCGATAGCAATGTGCCCAAGGGGAGGTGTCCAACTCGATACTCGCACGAAGACGTGTCGAGCAAAGATAAGCAGATCGTGGACTGCCATATCGATAGTCACTCCAACACCATGTGCGGTGTGCAAGACAAGAGTGGACTCGCACTCCCGAGAGTAGAGGTGGACGATGGCGCTGCATCGCTCCCGGTTATAGTCCCGTACTCCTCATAGACGGTGTACTCAGGGTGCCGCGATAACCCGTAGGTCATCATCTCGCTAGCACCGCAGTGATCCCGAGGCACCAATGGCCATCGTGGTGGCGCACGACCTGCCTCGTGGGTTCCATCTGAAAACAAAGACGCTTCAAAGGAGTCAAATGACAAGGTGGAAATTGCTCAAATACAATTCCAAAACAACTAAGGCTATATCCAACTTTGGGGTGAATGCGGTCACGGATCCTAGTGATAGTTAGTAAAATCGCTTAACCCGAGTAGAAGAGAGTTCAGAGTCCCGAGTAAAGGTCGAGGAGTAAAAGATCCTAGTACCACCCGATGGCGACGTGGGCCCGTAAGGCACACAGCCAAGTTAGTAAAAGTTTTGCAATGTCTAGACTCGACTTCGCCAAGGAGTGTGGAAGGGGATTCCTACAGCAATGGCTCGATATCAACTCAGACGCTTCGATTCAATCGTACACTAATCATGCACGCAAATGTGTACGATCAAGATCAAGGACTCACGAAGATATCACAACACAACTCTACAAATAAAATAAGTCATACAAGCATCATAATACAAGCCGGGGCCTCGAGGGCTCGAATACAAGTGCTCGATCATAGACGAAGTCAGCGGAAGCAACAATATCTGAGTACGTATATAAGTTAAACAAGGTGCCATAAGATGGCTAGCACAAACCGGGATACAGACGAAGAGGAGCAGGCCTCCCGCCTGGGATCCTCCTAGGTCACTCCTGGTCGCCGCCGCCGGCTGCACGTAGTAGTAGGCACCTCCGAGTAGTAGTCGCCGAGGCGGTGGCGCTCGATCCTGGGCTCCATCGTCATTTTGCAGCAATCGAGTAGAGGTAGGGGAAAAGGGGAACAAGGCAACCGTGAGTACTCATCCAAAGTACTGCAAGCAAGGAGCTACACTACATATGCATGGATATATGTAAAGGCCATATCGCTGGACTGAACTGCAGAATGCCGTAATAAGAGGGGATAGTTAGTCTTAACGAAGACTACGCTCGACACCTGCCTTGCAATGTAGGAGGGACAATCAAGTCCTCCAAGTAACATCATATAGCAATAATCCTACCCGCAATCCCCGCTCATGTCCCCGAGCGAGAGCGACCACCGGTTGTATCCGCACTTAGAAGGGTGTGTTTTATCAAGTATCCGGTTCTAGTTGTCATAAGCTCAAGGTACAACTCCAAGTCGCCCTGCTATCAAGATCACGGCTATCCGAATAGATTAACTTCCTGCAGGGTGCACCATCTTACCCAAAGACGCTTGATCCCATTTGGCCGAGACACTTTCCGGTCATGCCCGCCGCGAAGATCAACACGCCGCAGCCCCACCTAGGCACAACAGAGAGGCCAACACGCCGGTCTAAACCTAAGCGCCGCAGGGTCCGGGCCCATCGCCTCGAAAGCACACCAAGACGTTATGTCGCGCCGAAGCAGACCTAGCCTAACAGCGCTCCAGTCCAATCCGCGCCGCCTCCGTCACCGACGTCTCAAGTACTTCTGCCGATACCACGATGCCGGGATACCCATAACTACTCCCACGTAGATGGTTAGTGCGATAAGCTCGTAGCCAACTCAGATCAAATACCAAGACCTCGTTAAGCGTGTTAAGTATCCGCGAACGCCGAACAGGCCAGGCCCACCTCTCTCCTAGGCGGTCTCAACTCTGCCTGTCGCCCGCCTCAAGATCCACTCATGGTGCTCCATCACCGACCGACTTTAGTCTCACATGTATCATGTATAAGTATATAGTATATACCCGTGATCAACTCCCGAGTGATCACGGCCCGTTAGTATAGCACGGCAGACGGACAAGAATGTAGGGCCACAGATGATGTACTAGCATCCTATACTAAGCATATAGGATTGCGTAAGGTAACAAATGTATAACAAGGACAAAGCTATGCAAAGAAAGATAGGAGTATCTCGAAAACAAGAATATGCTATACTACTCTAATGCAAGCAAAGGTAGATAAGAGTAGGCGATATCCGTGATCAAGGGGGGGGCTTGCCTGGTTGCTCGCAAGAGAGCGGGTCGCAACACCGTAGTCGAATCGCCACCGCAGCGCCGGTCTCGTAGTCTACCGGAGAGAAGAGGGGAAGAAACAATGAATACAAAGTAAACAGATGCATACCGATGCATGACATGCCAAGAAGCGATGCTAGGCGCATTCCTAACGTGGTATGAGGGGTATCGTTAGGGGAAAACATCCGGAAGTTTTCCTGCCCGACGTCTGTCGACGATGATGAACCGGAGAGGAAAGTTTGCAGGTTCGATAGGTTAGAGGCGTGGTGGACGAACGGATCGCGATTCGATTCGCCTCGCTGCTCGAGCAACTTTCATGTTGAAAATATTTTAATCCGGATTACGGATTAAAAGATATGATTTTAAAAGATTTTATTAATTTCTCGAATTTAATTAATTTCGAAAATGCATTTATGACATCAAGATGATGTCATGCCGACGTCAAGAATCAACAGGGTTGATCGAGTCAACCCCGACAGTGGGTCCCGCATGTCATTCTCTCATTATCTAATTAACCTAATCAAAGTTAATTAACATTAGTTGATTAGGGTAATTAATGATTAGGTTAATTAATCGAATTAATTAGATTAATTAATTACTTAGTTAATTAATTAATTAATTACTTACTTAGTTAATTAATTAATTAATTAATTACTTAATTAGTTTCATTTAATTTTATTCCCCGTAAAAACCGCTCGTGGGGGTGGTCCCCATGTCATTCTTAAAAGGGCCATAGCGGTCTTGGTCTATCGGGCAAAGTGGCGGCCCGAGCCCGAGGCCGAACGGGTCGGGCGGCCGAGGCCACGACGGCGGCCGGAGGGGCCGCACCACGGCGAGGGTGGGCGGGCGCCAAGCCGCCATGCAGGCGATTCGGGCGATGGGGCGGGCGCAGCTGTATGCTCGGGAGGAGTGGCGGCGCCGTCGGGGTGGAGTCCGGGTCGGCCGGGCGTCGGCACGGGGTCTGTGGGCACCGGAGCCGGCAGCAAGGCTGGTGACCGCGTCGGCCGCCGAGGAGGAACGTCGGAAGGGGCCGGGGGTTCGATGGTCGAAGTCTGGGAGCCAGACACGATGGAGTCCGGCCGAGGCGCGCGTCGGGGGGGAAGAGAGGGGAAGGGGCCAGGCGGCGGTCGGGCGGGTCGGGCCGGAGACGGAGCTCCGGCGACGCGCACTGCTCGGGAGAGGGAGAGGAGAGGGAACGGGGAAGTGAGGTGGAGCTCACAGCAAGGGCGTGGGGTCTAGGGGAGCGGGCTCGGTGGAGGTCGATGGCGTCCCAGTGAGGAGGGCGAAGGGGAGCGCGTCCGGTGAGGCGGAGGGGGTCGGGTCGACCAGCAAGGCGCAGCGCCAGGGGCGAGGAGGGGAGGAGGGACCCAGGCGGTGGAGAGGAGGAGGAGGGGGGTCCCGGCGGGTTGGGGCGGGGCCACGACGAGGGTGTGGCGGGTCTCGCCCGATCTGGATCAAGGGCAGGGGGGGAGGAGGATCGGGGTGGGGGGCGAGGGGGGGGTGGGGGCTAGGGTTTCTAGCCGGGGAGGGGGGTAAGGGGGGGCGGTTGGGCGGGCCGTGGGAGGAGCCGGGCCGTGGGGGAGCCGAGCTGGGGGCAGGGGGGAAGGGCTGGCCCAATTGGGCTGGGGGGTTCCTCCTCTTTTCTTCTTCCTTTCTTTTCTTTTATTATTTTTCTTTTTTTGCTTTCTGTTTTAGTTTAATTAAAATGCCAAAACATTTTACAAAAATTTGTGCACCCCACCATAATTAGGTTTGCTATTTTAGACAACCCCCGAACATTTTATTTTTAGTTTTTGAAACTTTTTATCATTTGCTCTTGTTTTGAAATTGTCTTAGGCCGGGTTCGAATCAACGTGAGGTTTGGCACACAAACCGGGGTGATTACTGTTCATTAATCATCCGGGTGTTACAATGTGTCAGGCTCTGGTCATCGATCACGTAGATCGAGTCGTCGATGATGAAGCAGGGGCAACAAGGACAAGGTGGGGTCACTGATGGATCACTAACCAACCTATATTAAGCAGTTTAGGACAAGGTGTAGGTAACAATAGCGGTACAAAAGCAAAGCTATGCATCGTAATAGGAGCAAACAATAACAGAGCAAAATCTAATGCAAGCATGAGAGAATGGAATGGGCGATATCGGGATGATCAAAGGGGGGGCTTGCCTGGTTGCTCAGACAAGAAGAAGGGATCATCGTGGACGCAGTTGATCACAGTGGCATCAGCGGCAGTCTCGGGGTCTACCGGAGAGAAGAGGGGAAAGAAACAATAAATACACACAAACATATGCACAACATGATTATAAGCGGGGCTAGAGGTGTTCTAACGCAGTGTTAGGCGTTACTGGCGAAGGGGGAAACATCCGGGAAAGTTTTCCCGGTCCCGGACGTCTGTCAGACAGATGAATCGGAGGGGAAAGTTTGCAGGTTCACTATGCTAGGGACGTGTGGTAGACAAACGGACCGCGTGTCCGGATTTGTCTCGAAATTCTGAGCAACTTTCATGTAGAAAACTTTTTCATCCGAGCTACGGTTTAATTTCTATTAATTTTTAAAGATTTAAGCAATTTTCTGAATTTATTATTAATTCGAAATAAATAGCTAAAATGCTATGTGCACCCAGATCTGTGTACACAGAGGTGTACAAAGGGTGACATGCGGTATTGGGGTCCCAGCTGACCACCAACGTTGATCGTCAACAGGGTGGGGCCCCATCATACACACATTTATCTAACTTCTGATTAAATTAACTAATCTAGATCATTAGTTTAATTAAGATTAATTAATTAAGTTAATTAATCATTTAACTAACTATTTATTTATTTATTTTTATAAATATATTTTTTGTATTGCTTTTTTACGTGGTGGGGTCGGGCCCCACCGCCATAGGCAAGTGGCCTAGTGGGCGGGCTAATGGGCGGGCACCGTGCGAGGGCGCCACGCCGGGCGCGAGCGAGGCTGTGGCGGCCGATGTTCCCGAGCGGCGCCACCCATCGGCAAATGAGGCGACGGGACGGAGGCGGGGTCATGGGCGGGGTCATGGGCGCGCTTGGACGCTGTTGTGCATGAAGCGGCGGCGTCACGGGTGCAAGGGGAGCAAAGACGGGTGGGCAAAAGTGCCCGAGGCGAGGCAGTGTCGCGGGGCGCCGCGAAGCCGCCATGGCGCCAGTGAGACGCGCACCACCGGCAATGGCTGTCTTGTGACGATTAACCGGGCGAGGCGGCACGCGACACGACGGCTGGAGCGAGGCTCACGACGCAGCGACGGTGGTTCTCGGAATCGGCACTCCGGCGCAGGTCTCATGGCGGCGAGACAGGCCGAGGCAGGCGGCTTGGTTGGGCGCGGTTGGCGTGGTGCAGCGGTCGCCGCGACGGGACGCGCAGGGCGTGGGGAACGCGACGACCGCGAGCTCCTCAGGAGCTCGGGCGTGACGGCGGAGGAGCGGAGGCAGGCGCGATTACGGGAGGAGCAAAGAAGAAAGCGGAATAAGCAGGAGCACGGTCCATGACGAGCACGAGCCCGGGCGGCGGTGACGCATGGCGTCTATAGCGAGGGGGAAGGAAGGGGAACAGAGGAGGGGGCCTCACCGAGCCCTGTAGGTGTGCAAAAGCGTGCGCGAGGAGGAGTCGGGGAGGTGCCAGAGCTTGGGGTAGCCGTCGCGGAGGCGGATGGGGTCGGGCGAGCTTCGGCTTCGGCTTTGGGCGTCCCAGGCGAGGGGGCGACGTCTTCGTCTTCGGGCGTCGGCCTTGCTGACGCGGGTGTCCAAATCGGGGAGATGGGCGAGAGGGGCGAATGGGGATCTAGGGTTCATCCCGGGCGAGGAGGCGACGTCTTATAGGCGAGGGGCGTCGGGCGATGGCCGCCACGGCGACGGCCGGTGCCGTGGCAGGCATCGGCGCTGCCCACGATCCCCCCGTGAACAGGAAGGGGGGAGGCAGTGCGCGGGTGGGCTGGCTAGGGGCCAGTTGGCCCAAGGCCAGAGGGAACAGTGGTGGGCTTTTCCTTTTATTCTTCTACATATTTTGTTTTGTTTTCTTTTTATAGTTTTCTGTTTTCAATTAAGTTTCCTTTCATGTATTTATTTTTTTGTTTTCTAAAATATAAACCTAGCCTCACAATTTGTATTACTACTTAGGCTACTGCCCTAATTAATTTGGCACAATAATAAAATAGGTTTGTATTCCTTTTATTATTTAAAAGCATTCAATAATTGTTTTAGTCACCGTTTTATTCACCAAAAAGCATTTAAATATTTTTACAAAAATGTTGGGTCAGCACCATAATTGGTTATGGAATATTTGCCATACTCTGAACATTTCTGTTCTGCCAGTTGACAACTTTTTTTTTTAAATCTGAATTTTGAACCGTTTTGAATCTAAACGAGATTAGCAAAAGTAAAAATGATGACATGGCATCATTAGCCGAGAATTACTATAGCTTAATTATCCGGACGTTACACAATAAGAAGCTGAGCACCTACACATTAAAGAGTTTAAAGAGGCTTAATTCTTCTCCCCCTGCGAATTTAATCGGCGGGCCAGTGTGTCCCTCATTCAAGGTGATTCTGGCCCCTCTCCTAATTCCCCCTCCCCTGAATTTAACCGACGAGCCAATGTATCCCTCAATCCGTCTTCCCCGGATTTGCAAAAAAGTGGAAAGCCAGTTTTGGTTGGAAACCGAATGCAACAACACACACACGAGATAACATAGCCAATCTCCTCCATGCAAGTAATCGCATGGGCAGCGGATTGTGTGTGGTGGTTGGCTTTAGTAATTGCATGGTCTTTTATCTCCTCAATTTCAACATGAGCCCATATCAACGAGAATTCACAGGGGCACACACCTGCCCGGCCGTTCCCGCACACACGATTGCCTTGTGATCTGCAAAATCTTTGACTTCTGTGTACGAGGGCACACTAAGTTTTATGTTTTAGTTTCCGAAACTTGAGGATTTTGTCGTTCGTTCGTATCAAATTTCAGCAAATGAGACTTGGTGTAGTAGCCCTCGTTGCATGGAACACGAATATGCAAACGAAAATTAATTTGAACTTTTGATTCAAAAGTATAAAGGATTCAAAATCAAATGCCAAAATAAAAATGAGGCATGTGCCCCACATCTGCGTGCCACAAATCTTCTCTCCTCATATCATCACCGTTGTACTCCTATGTTGCAGTGGACAAGTCAATGGCACCAAACGGAAACTAGCTAGCTAGCACGAGAATACAACCGGAGTAAGCAACCAAAAGGAAAGTGGGAGTGATCATACACTGCACATGCATGCTTAACTTCGAATCCATCTTTCTCTGTGTCTTCCATTTATCTTCTTAAGCAATACTCGTACAAAGGTTTTCAGGCATCTCGGATCGAATCATCTCCACTGTCATCTCCCATCTTTCTGAAGGCACATATACCATTTTATATAATATGCAATCAGTGCTGCATTAATTTGCTGCCGAAAGGCACATGTTTCCTTCTCTCCCCCAAAGCAAGTGAATCCTTATCATTTCGACGGCACATGGGCCACACCCACAAAGAAGCCACTATCTCAGCATCTGTCGTGTAAAGCCATTCATGGAAACTTCAGAAAGAAAATACAGTCCTTTACAAGAAAGATGACGACTCCAAGTAATATATTCTGCAATCTTTTCAGAAAGTCGCATGTGTAAATTCAGTTCCATGACCTGATGTAAACCTACATACCGACTGTAATTATTCGACTGCTAAACTACTGATGACTAGTAACTGATTGCAAAGTCAAAGTACATACAACAGGTTTTTTTACCAAGAACATATGTTTCCACATGTGGATGCCAGCGTATCATTGGCAACTGGCACATATAGGGATTAAAGAAACAAAACGGTTTCCGCAAACTAACATTTGTGTTCCCAATGTTTCATATGATCAAACTCCATGTGAGTGAGAGGGACTATCCAACTACCTTTTGTTCTTGGACATGGGATCACAAACACAGTCCCCATTTGTACTTTCTCCGAAGCTTCACCAAATCTCAGACCATGGGAGAGCTGCCTAGGATCTGGTTGTTGACACCAAACCACCAAACAGAACTCCAAATTTCTAGTAGTACAGTACTACTACAGTTATGAAACAACTCATGTGCATTGCCCCATGATTATCAATGGGAAGTAAATGGTAAACCATGCACCCCTGCTTTACACTTATAACCCCACATATAATAGTGTAATTATTGCCACTGATCTGTGCCTCTGCGGTCACTATGGTATACAGTAGTACAAGCCAAGAATAAACCTACCTCTCGCCGGCGACTGGACCGCCGGAGCTAGCTGTGATAAAACTAGACCTCTACGTGGCAGTAAGTGGTCGTCTGGAACTTGAAACCGCTAGCCCCTGGTGCGCCGTTGCCGCCGCTGGTGACGAGGAAGGCTGGGCAGGTGACGAAGAGGTGGTAGTGGCCGGAGATCCAGCTGCCGACCTTCCACCTGACGCGGCCGTCGATCTTGACCTGGAGGATGAGATAGCCAGCCTGGCAGTCCTGGGAGATGGCGCTGGCGAGGTACGGCGCGAAGGGCACGTTGGGCCCGTCGAGCACTGGTGACCATACGTCGACGTCGCCGTGGCCCTGGTAGACCGCCGGGAGCGAGGCGGCGACGGTGATCTGCTGGTACTTGTAGGAGGCGTAGACGTCGAGGCGGTCGTAGTAGACACCGACGCGGTCGTTGGGGTTGCGGGAGGCGACGGTGACCTGGATGGAGGTGGAGAGGAGGCCCGAGGAGTTGGAGAGGTTGAGCTGCCGGAGGGAAGCGTCCTGGAGGAAAAAGCGCGGGTGGGTGGGGCGGAGCACCAAGTAGACGATGAGGGCGATGATGGCGACGATGAAGGCCAGGACCAGGAGCACGGCCAGGAGGCGCCGGCAGCCGTTCCGGAGGTGGTCGTCGCCGTGGTTGCCGCAGTCCTTGCCCATGGCTAGCTGGCTGCTTTGTTCAGTTGATTCGCGTGTGATTTGGTTGTGTCTCCGATGAGCTCTTATTCTCAGTGGTTCA
The DNA here is from genome assembly GCA_021605205.1 of Aegilops longissima. Taxonomy (NCBI): domain Eukaryota; kingdom Viridiplantae; phylum Streptophyta; class Magnoliopsida; order Poales; family Poaceae; genus Aegilops; species Aegilops longissima. The sequence goes on along the minus strand of CM038680.1, from coordinate 264,966,297 downwards.
GAGGTGGAGTGGGAGGAGGTGTGGTGCGGGGGCTGTGGTGTTTGGGAAGCAGAGTAGATTGAGCTTACGGGTCACGCCATTAATAGGCTCTCTCCTCTGAATCCCACGGTCACGGTGGGGCCTGCCCAGCGACGTGCCTACTAATTCTCTAGACGACCATAACGTAAACCTACAGTTTTTTTCTTCTTAGCTTTCCTTTTTCTGGACGTGCATCTGTTTGCATTTGGTCTTCGTTCGTCTTCGTTTAGATGTTTACATGTTTGACCCTTCTGATCTACGTCTTTTTTCATCGGCGATGACTGCTACTCTCGTGCACTGGTCCTATGGGGCCTTAGCACGACGACTTCCCGACTGACTGCTACTACAAGGTCTGCCCTGCTTCAGAGATGGAGGCGCGATGATGGCGGCGCTCTTTTGGCTCGCTCCAGTGTTTGTAGTCGTCGCTAGGTGGTCCACGGACATGATTGTAATTTTTATTACCTCTGTTATTCTTTGAACTGCCATGATTGAAGATGAATAGAAGATTAGAAGTTTCTCGCAAAAAAATGTAGTACAAAGAGCACTAGAAATAAAAAATTACATCTAGATCCGTTGACCATCTAGCGCGACTACAAACAGTGGGGTGAGCAGAAGGCGCGCCGTCATCATCGCTCCTCCCTCATCGAAGCTGAGCAAAGCTTAGTAGGCACAATGCGCTTAGGTAGGACGGATTAGAAAGCAGAGTTGGCACGTAGGGGTTGATGGATGGTGTTAGCATAATCCAATCGGTTTCATAGCTAAATAAGTGCAATATGTGCACAGTTGCTTTAACGTGCCATGGCAGCAAATTCACTGCCAGGGCAGCGTTTTCACTTAGGTAGTTTTTTTTTTCATTTTCTGTTAGGGATCGTCATAGGAAACGGATTGTGCAGGACAAGGCGTTGTTTTAGGTCGTAAGATGGCACAGTCCGATAGAAATAGGTGCACCATAGTGAGATTTGCTTGGTCTCTGAATGAAAGGAAGGAACAAACAGAAAAGAAGCAAGACTTATGCTACGCAAACTCTCTCTCTCTCTCTCTCTCTCTCTCTCTCTCTCTCTCTCTCTCTCTCTCTCTCTCTCTCTCTCTCTCTCTCTCTCTCTCTCTCTCTCTCTCTCTCTCTCTCTCGTGTTGAACTCTGATCCTAAGAGACTACAAGTGGCATTAGAGCCATGTTAGACACCCCGGCAACCATCGATCGCTCATAGGTGCCTCGATGTCTTCATGCGGCATCGCAGTATCAGGGTCAGAGCAGGACCCGCCGCCATAGCGGTGAAGTAGTGGTGTAGGAGGCGAGCTCAAGCAGCGCCCTCCGAATGTTGACGCACCCCAAATACGCCAATTGGCCATTGCTGATGAAGGTGTATCTCCAGGCCCATGGCTGGTGGGAGGCCTTCACGGCTGAGACTGGATCCTACCACGACGAGCGCAACTTCGTGATCAAGATTCTTTTATGGATACTGATGTTTTTCATAATTTTAGCACTAAATATGGACTTGACTCTGAGATAGTAGCTTCTTTTTGTGAATCATTTGCTACTCATGTTGATCTCCCCAAGGATAAGTGGTTTAAATATCATCCACCCATTGAAGTAGAAGTAGAAGAACCTACTAAAGCTGAAGAGGAAAGTATTACTTATAGTGCTAACCCAGTTATTCCTACTGCTTATATTGAGAAACCCCCTTTTCCCGTAAGGACAAAAGACCATGCTAAGGTTTCAACTGTGGTCCGCAAAAGTTATATAAGAACACCTACACCCTCTGAACAAATTAAATTTGAACCTAATGTTGCCATGGTTAAAGATCTATTGGTTGATACTATCGATGTGCATGTTATTTATTTCTGTGATGAAGCTACCAGAATTGCTAAACCCGATGAAAAAGATAAGAATAAACCTGTTGTGGAGATGCCTGTTGTCTCTGTTAAGATAGGAGATCATTGTTGTCATGACTTATGTGATTCGGGTGCTAGTGTGAGTGCTATCATGTTTACTTTATATCAAGAAATTATGAATGATATTGCACCTGCTGAGATAGAAGACATTGATGTTATTATTAAGCTTGCTAATAGAGATACTATCACACCACTTGGGATTGTTAGAGATGTTGAAGTCTTGTGTGGGAAAATTAATTACCCTACTGATTTTCTAGTTCTTGGTTCCCCACAAGATAACTTTTGTCCCATTACAATTGGTAGACCTTTCCTAAATACTGCTAATACTAAGATTGATTGCACTAAGGAAACTGTTAGTGTTAATTTCGGTGATGTGTCTCATGAGTTTAATTTATCCAAATTATGTAGGCAACCTCGTGATAAAGAATTACCTAGTAAGGATGAAATTATTGGTCTTGCTTCTATTGCCGTTCCTCCTACTGATCCGTTAGAACAATATTAGCTAGACCATGAAAATGATATGCATATGAATGAAAGAAACAAAATGGATGAGACATTCTTTAAACAAATGCCTATTTTGGAACACAATTTTCCTATTGAGACTCTTGGAGATCCTCTTCCACCCAAGAGCGATCCCGTGTTTGAGCTTTAAGCAATTGCCCGATACATTGAAATATGCTTTGATGAAAAGATAACATATCCTGTTATTATTAGTGCTAACCTTTCAGAGCCTGAAGAAAAGAGATTATTGAAAACTCCGAGGAAGCACCATGCCGCTATTAGATATACTCTTGATGATCTTAAGGGCATTAGTCCCACTCTATGTCAGGACAAGATTAATATGGAACCTGATGCTAAGTCAGTTGCTGATCACTGATAACCCACAAGTATAGGGGATCAGTTGTAGCCTCTTTCGATAAGTAAGAGTGTCGAACCCAACGAGGAGCTGAAGGTAGAACAAATATTCCCTCAAGTTCTGTCAACCACTGATACAACTCTACGCATGGTTAACGTTCGCTTTACCTAGAACAAGTATGGAACTAGAAGTACTCTGTAGGTGTTGTAGGATATGTTTGCAAGATAATAAAGAGCACGTAAGTAAAAACTAGGGGTTGTTTAGATAAAGAAACAATTATGTTAGTTTAAGAGTGCGGAAAAGTGGTGGTAGGAGTTGCGGAATTGCCCCTAAGCAATTGCCTATGTTACTAGACCGATAGCAAGTTTTATGTGGCAGAGGCCACTACTAGCATGTCATCCCGTACTTGGAATTCTATGCACTTATTATTGGAACTATTAGCAAGCATCCGCAACTACTAACGTTCATTAAGGTAAAACCCAACCATAGCATTAAGATATATTGGTCCCCCTTCAATCCCTTGTGCATCAATTTCTATGCTAGGCTGAAGCTGCCGTCATCCTTGCCCTCCAATACATAATCCTATCAACATACAACTAACCTTATGGTGTGATCCACACATGCGCTCATATGATGGGAACCAAAGGACAGCAACATAACCACAAGCAAATTAAACCAATCATAGCAATTCACCAATCACCGATAGGACAACAAAAATCTACTCAGACATCATAGGATGGCAACACATCATTGGATAATAATATGAAGCATAAAGCACCATGTTCAAGTAGAGGGTACAGTGGGTTGCGGGAGAGTGGACCGCTGAATATAGATGGGGGAAGGTGATGAAGATGTTGGGGAAGATGACAGAGGTGTTGGTGTAGATCGCCGTCACATGATGATTGCCCTGGCGGCGTTCCGGCACCACTGGGAGAGAGGGGGAGAGAAACCCCCTCCTTCTTCTTCTTCCTTGACCTTCCCCCATTTCCCCTCTGGTACATGGCCTCCATGGCGGCGGAGGGGCGGGAGCCCCTCCGAGATTGGATCTCTCTCTCTCTCTCTCTCTCTCTCTCTCTCTCTCTCTCTCTCTCTCTCTCTCTCTCTCTCTCTCTCTCTCTCTGCTTCCTTCTGTTTTTGCGTTCCCAGATTCTGGCCTTTCACCGTTTCTTAAATTCCTAGAGATCTGTAAGTCCGATTGGGCTGAAATTTTAACACGATTTTTATCCGGATATTAGCTTTCTTGCGATCGAAGAAGGGCACTAACCACCTTAAGGGGTGGCCACAAGGGCCCAGGACACGCCCTACCCCCCAGGGCACGCCCCCCTACCTAGTCGCCGCCTCAGGCATCGTATCGCGTTGATTCCACTTCCAAAAATTCACATATATTCCAAAATAATCTCTATAAGTTTTTATCCCGCTTGGACTCTATTTGATATGGATTTTCTTCGAAACAAAAAGCATGCAACAAACAGGAATTGGCACTGGGCACTAAATCAATATGTTAGTCCAAGAAAATCATATAAATTGTTGCCCAAAGTATGCAAAAGTTGTAGAATATTGACATGGAACAATAAAAAAATTATAGATACGACAGAGACGTATTAGCATCCGCAAGCTTAATTCCTGCTCGTCCTCGAGTAGGTAAATGATAAAAAAGATAATTTTTGATGTGGAATGCTACCTAGCATAATCTTGACCATATAATCTTATCATGGCATGAATATTAAGACACGAGTGATTCAAAGCAATAGTCTATCATTTGACATAAAGACAATAATAGTTCAAGCATACTAATAAATCAATCATGTCTTCTCAAAATAACATGGCCAAAGAAAGTTATCCCTACAAAATCATATAGTCTGGCTATGCCCCATCTTCGTCACACAAAGTATTTCATCATGCACAACCCCGATGACAAGCTAAGCAATTGTTTCATACTTTTAATGTTCTCAAGCCTTTTCAACTTTCATGCAATACATGAGCGTGAGCCATGGATATATCACTATAGGTGGAATAGAATATGATGGTGGAGGTTGTGTGGAGAAAACAAAAAAGGAGGAAGTCTCACATCGACGCGGCTAATCAACGGGCTATGGAGATGCCCATCAATTGATCACTACTGCAGGATACTGCTAACGCGACACTACGATCACAGACCCTTCGACGAAACTATGTGCGATGCAATAATCGTAAACGGTGGTTTAAAAGAACCGTAAAAATGTGCAAAACGTTTGTGATGGCGGAGCCATCAAACACGGTTCAGATTTTAGTTGCGTGTGCGATCCAGGGCATACGGTTCAATCCAATGAACTATTTGCGATGAGGCGGAACAAAAGAAACAGGCAGCCTGATGAAGGTGTGTGCGATATAGAGCATACAGTTCACTCGGATGAACTATTTGTGATTAGGCAACACAAAAGAAACAGTCAGCCAAATCAAGGTGTGTGTGATTGAGGGCATACACTTCAGAAGGATTAACTGTTTGCGATTAGGCAATAGAACAGAAACGGGTCAGCCAGATCGAAGTGTCTGAGATTGATGGCATACACTTCACATGGATGAACTGTTTGCGATTAGCCACAACAAACTGAAACAGTTAGATAGATCAACGTGTGTGCGCTAGACGGGCACACACATTCTAATTAAAAGAAGCATGCGCGATGGTAATAACGAGCGCGCATGGTTGTTGGAACAAGACGTGTGCCGACATTGCCTATTGCGGTGCACCCTATGGTGCAAACGCCACGTACGCGGCCGAGAAGGCGTACGTGCCCACATTACGCCTTCTGGGAATAGTGCCGCACTTATAACCGTCAGTAAATTTTGAGCATGCGTCCCGTCACAATTTTTTTAGAAGAACAGGGGGCCGTGTCCCGTCACATTCCAAATTGCAAAACTGTTCACACTAATCAAAACCTAAACGGTTTCCCACTTAGGAGTGTATTACTACACGGTAATAAATACTACTACTCTAAGATGACTGCACATTCCTCCGCAACTCCTCATCCACAAAAAGTCAAAAACAAACAAGTCATTCATCATCGTTCCCTTGCGTCCGCTGATATGTCCATTTTGCATCATGCTTTTATATCGATATTTATTACATTATGGGATGTTATTGCACATTATGTCACAATACTTATGCATATTCTCTCTTATTTTATAAGGTTTACACAAGGAGGAGAATGCCGTAAATGGAATTCAGAATTTGGAAAAGGAGCAAATATTAGAGACCTATTCTCGCACAACTCCAAAAGTCTCAAACTCCATGAAAGTCATTTTTGGAAATAATAAAAATATTGAGCGTAAGAAACGCCAGAGGGGACCCACCTGCCACGAGGTGGGGCGCCCTACCCCTGTATGCGCCCCGCCTCGTGGGCCCCTGTTGGCCCTCCGGTGGCCATCTTCGCTATATGAGTTCTTTCACGAGGAAAAATCACAAGCAACCTTTCGACGAGACTCACCGCCACGAGGCGGAACCTTGGCGGAACCAATCTAGGACTCGCAGAGCTGTTCTGCCGGGACACTTCCCCGGAGGGAAAATCATCGCCATCATCATCACCAACGCTCCTCTCATCGGGAGAGGGCAATCTCCATCAACATCTTCACCAACACCATCTCCTCTCAAAACCCTAGTTCATCTTTTGTATCCAATTCTTGTCTCCAAGTCCGGGATTGGTACTAGTAGGTTGCTAGTAGTGTTGATTACTCCTTGTAGTTGATGCTAGTTGGTTTATTTGGTGGAAGATCATATGTTCATATCCTTTATGCATATTAATACCCCTCTGATTTTGAACATGAATATGCTTTGTGAGTAGTTACGTTTGTTCCTAAGGACATGGGAGAAGTCTTGTGATAACCCACAAGTATAGGGGATCAATTGTAGCCTCTTTCAATAAGTAAGAGTGTCGAACCCAATGAGGAGCTAAAGGTAGAACAAATATTCCCTCAAGTTCTATCGACCACCGATACAACTCTACGCACGCTTGACGTTCACTTTACCTAGAACAAGAATAAAACTAGAAGTACTTTGTAGGTGTTTTTGGATAGGTTGCAAGGTAATAAAGAGCGCGTAAATAAAATCTAGGGGCTGTTTAGATAAAGACACAACTAAATTAGTTTTAGTAGAGAGCTTTTTGTTACGAGAAAGTTATTTGTCCCTAGGCAATCGATAACTAGACCGGTAATCATTATTGCAATTTTATTTGAGGGAGAGGCATAAGCTAACATACTTTCTTTACTTGGATCATATGCACTTATGATTGGAACTCTAGCAAGCATCCGCAACTACTAAAGATTCATTAAGGTAAAACCCAACCATAGCATTAAAGTATCAAGTCCTCTTTATCCCATACGCAAACAAACTACTTACTCGGGTCTGTGCTTCTGTCACTCACGCCACCCACCATAAGCAAATCATGAACATATTGCAAACCCTACAGCGGAGATCCCTCACGCTTGCACGACACGGAGAGCACCATAGGACAGCACCAATAATAAAACATGCAACTCAAACCAATCTTGATCATCAAATAGGCCATAGGACAAAACAGATCTACTCAAACATCATAGGATAGCCATAAATCATTGGGAAATAATATATAGCGTTGAGCACCATGTTTAAGTAGAGATTACAGCGGGTAAGAGAGAGGTTACACCGCTGAATAGAGGGGGGAAGAGTTGGTGATGATGGCAGTGAAGTTGTTGGTGAAGATGGCGGTGATGATGATGGCCCCGGCAGCGCTCTGGCGCCACCGGAAGCAAGGGGGAGAGGGCCCCCCTTATTATTCTTCTTCCTTGACCTCCTCCCTAGATGGGAGAAGGGTTTCCCCTCTGGTCCTTGGCTCCCATGGCGTGGGAGGGGCGAGAGCCCCTCCGAGATTGGATCTATCACTCTGTTTCTCTCTGTTTCTGCGTTCTGTTCTGCTGCCCTTTCACTGTTTCTGGTATATATGGAGATCCGTAACTCCGATTGGACTGAAACCTTCACCGTGATTTTTTACCAAAAATTTGCTTTCTTGCGGCCGAAGAAGGGCATCGACCGCCTTACGGGTGGCCCACGAGGGTGGGGGGCGCGCCCTCCTGGTACGGGCATGGGCCCCTGCCTCGTGGCCACCTCGGACACCGTTTCGCGTTGATCTTTCTCCGAGATTTTCCAAATATTCCAAAAATAAGATCCGTCCATTTTTATCCCGTTTGGACTATGTTTTATATGGATATTCTGTGAAACCAAAAACATGCAACAGACAGGAACTGACACTGGGTACTGGATCAATGTGTTAGTCCCAAAAATAGTATAAAAAGTTGCCAAAAGTATATGAAAGGTGAATAGTATTGGCATGGAACAATAAATAATTATAGATACGACGGAGACGTATCAGCATCCCCAAGCTTAATTCCTGCTCGTCCTCGAGTAGGTAAATGATAAAAAAGATATTTTTTGATGTGGAATGCTACCTAGCATAATCTTGATCATATGTCTAATCATGGCATGAATATTAAGACACGAGTGATTCAAGGCAATAGTCTATAGTTTGACATAAAAACAATAATACTTCAAGCATACCAACCAAGCAAGTATGTCTTATTGAAATAACATAGCCAAGGAAAGCTCATCCCTACAAAATCATATAGTCTAGCTATGCTCCATCTTCACCACATTAAATATTCACATCATGCACAACCCCGATGACAAGTCAAGCAATTGTTTCATACTTTTGACGTTTCTCAAACCTTTTCAACTTTCACGCAATACATGAGCGTGAGCCATGGACATAGCACTATAGGTGGAATAGAATATGAAGATGGGGGTTATGTGGAGAAGACAAAAAAGGAGAAAGTCTCACATCAACTAGGCGTATCAACGGGCTATGGAGATGCCCATTAATAGATATCAATGTGAGGAGTTGGGATTGCCATGCAACGGATGCACTAGAGCTACAAGTGTATGAAAGCTCAAACTGAAACTAAGTGGGTGTGCATCCAACTTGCTTGCTCATGAAGACCTAGGGCATTTGAGGAAGCCCATCGTTGGAATATACAAGCCAAGTTCTATAATGAAAATTCCCACTAGTATATGAAAGTGATAACTTAAAAGACTCCCTATATGAAGAACATGGTGCTACTTTTAAGCACAAGTGTGGTAAAAGGATAGTAACATTGCCCCTTCTCTCTTTTTCTCTCATTTTTCCTTTTTTTTCTTTTTTTTGGGCCTTCTCTTTTTTTTGGCCTTTCTCTTTTTTTTTCGTCCGGAGTCTCATCCCGACTTGCGGGGGAATTATAGTCTCCATCATCCTTTCCTCACTGGGGCAATGCTCTAATAATGATGATCATCATACTTTTATTTACTTACAACTCAATATTACAACTCGATATCTAGAACAAAGATATGACTCTATATGAATGCCTCCGGCGGTGTACCAGGATGTGCAATGATCTAGCGTAGCAATGACATCAAAAAAACGGACAAGCCATGGAAACACCATGCTAGCTATCATACGATCATGCAAAGCAATATGACAATGAATGCTCAAGTCATGTATATGATGATGATGGAAGTTGCATGGCAATATATCTCGGAATGGCTTATGGAAATGCCATAATAGGTAGGTATGGTGGCTGTTTTGAGGAAGATATAATGAGGCTTATGTGTGACAGAGCGTATCATATCACGGGGTTTGGATGCACTGGCAAAGTTTGCACCAACTCTCGAGGTGAGAAAGGGCAATGCACGGTACCGAAGAGGCTAGCAATGATGGAAGGGCGAGAGTGCGTATAATCCATGGACTCAACATTAGTCATAAAGAACTCACATACTTATTGCAAAAATATATTAGTCATCGAAAAAATGTACTACGCGCATGCTCCTAGGGGATAGATTTGTAGGAAAAGACCATCGCTCGTCCCCGACTGCCACTCATAAGGAAGGCAATCAATAAACACCTCATGCTCCGACTTCGTTACATAACGGCTCACCATACGTGCATGCTACGGGACTTGCAAACCTCAACACAAGTATTTATCAATTTCACAATTACTCAACTAGCACGACTCTAACATCACCACCTTTATATCGCAAAACTATTGCAAGGAATCAAACATATCATATTTAGTGATCTACAAGTTTTATGTAGGGTTTTATGACTAACCATGTGAATGACCAGTTCCTGTCATCTCTCTAAATAGATATAAGTGAAGCAAGAGAGTTTTAATTCTTTCTACAAAAGATATGCCCACGCTCTAACAAATATAAGTGAAGCAAAAGAGCATTCTACAAATGGCAGTTGTCTATGTAAAGAGAAACAAACAATCCAAACTTCAAATGATATAAGTGAAGCACATGAAGCATTCTATAAAGCCATACTCAAAGAATATAAGTGAAGTGCATAGAGCATTCTATAAATCAACCAAGGACCATATCATACCAGCATGGTGCATAAAAAATGAAAACTAAATGCAAAAGACGCTCCAAGATTTGCACATATCACATGAATGAAACGAATCCGAAAACATACCGATACTTGTTGAAGAAAGAGGGGATGCCTTCCGGGGCATCCCCAAGCTTAGACGCTCGAGTATCCTTGAATATTTACTTGGGGTGCCTCGGGCATCCCCAAGCTTGAGCTCTTGCCTCTCTTCCTTCTTCTCACATCGAAACCTTCCCGATCATCGAACACTTCATCCACACAAAACTTCAAAAGAAAACTCGGTAAGATCCGTTAGTATAATAAAGCAAATCACTACTCTAAGTACTGTTGCAAACCAATTCATATTTTGTTTTTTCATTTTGTCTACTGTAATATAACTTCTTCATGGCTTAATCCACTGATATAAATTGATAGTTTCATCAAAACAAGCAAAATATGCATCAAAAACAGAATCTGTCTAAAACAGAACAGTCTGTAGCAATCTGAACATTCACCATACTTATGATACTTGAAAAATTCTGAAAAAATGAGGAAAAATAAATAATTTGTATAGCAAGACATTGCAAAAAGAATCAAAACCATTTGACGTTCTAGTAATAAATTACAAACCGTGCACTACAGCCAAAGTTTCTGTCCTGCACCGCACAAACCAACAAGTATTGTAAACATCCTAAAGGCAAACCTTGACACATTATTTTTATAATACAATGGAATTGTACAAGGGGATAATTATTTTTGTTGAATAGTTTCTGTAATCAAGATTCACAAAGTTTCCGTGAGCATGAACGAAGTTCAAGGCTAGCTCCCACTTCAACAATGCTTGTCTTTCTCACTTTCGCTTTTCTTTTTGAAAATTTTTGGGTTCCCCTCTTTATTTTTGTTATTTTTAAACTATATGAAAGCACTCAACAGAAATAAATGACTCTCTAAAACTTCTGGGCTGTCTCCCTGGCAGCGCTTTCTTTAAAGCCATTAAGCTAGGCATATAGTGCTCAAGTAGTGAATCCACCCGGATCCCAAGGTATATCAAAGCCAATTTTAATTAGCAATGATTTGTAATTTAGTAGTGAGCAAAAAGTAACATATATCATGTAATGACGAAGTCTAACTCTCTTCCTATGCATCGGCATGTCATAAAAGAACAATTCATGCACACATAGTAAAGGCCAATGCATAGTTTAAACAGTTTCTTGCAATTTTATTGTATTGGAAACATAGAGAGGTGGAAATATAGTTCTCCTCTCATAATAATTGCAAGTAGGAGCAGCAAGCACATGCATATTAAATCTATCAAAATCATCATGTGCAACGGTAAAAGGCAACCCATCAATATAATCCTTAATAAGTGCAAACTTCTCCGATATAGTATAATCGGGAGAATTCAAAAAGATAATAGGACTATCATGCGTGGGTGCAATAGCAACAATTTCATGTTTAACATAAGGAACAATAGAAAGTTCATCTCCATAAGCATAATTCATATTGGCATCTTGGCCATAAGCATAGCAAGCATCATCAAAAAGGGATATTTCAAGAGAATTAATGGGATCACAATAGTCATCATAGCAATCATCCTTCGGTAAGCACGAAGGGGAATTAAACAATGTATGAGTTGAAGGGTTACTCTCATTAGAAGGTGGGCACGGGTGATCAATCCGCTCTTCCTCCTTTTGTTCTTCGCTCTCCTCCTCATCTTTTTCATCCAATGAACTCACAGTTTCATCAATTTCTTCTTCCATAGATTCCTGCAAAATATTAGTCTCTTCTTGGACAGCGGAGACTTTCTCAATAAGTGCATTAATATCGGAATTGTATTCATAATTCTCATAGCAATATTTGAGGATAGCTAAATTTTCAGATCTATAAACAGCATCATCAAAATCTTCAAACTCTTTACACATAGATTCAATTTCATAAGCACCCATAAAAGCAACAAATTCTTCTATTTGTTCCACATCATAGTAATCATATATACCATTAGCATAAGAAGCTAAGGTTTTATTATCATTAAATTTGCATGAAAAGGGAAGGTGTGGAGCCTTCATCCTAGAGCAACAAGTATAATCATAACTCACGCATAGTTGCCAAGCATACCACCTCAATATATGAATTTGATCCCATAATAGTTTCCCTTTTGTGTTAGCGATAATCCCTAAAGTATTCACGTTGATCCAAAGTTACTCCCATTACATAATTGAATGGGGTTTTCTCAGAGATTATTAAAGTAGTACATAATATCTTTCACATAACCAGCATCGAGGGTTTTAGGAGGTTCCCCATCTCCATGAGCAGCAAGTACACCTAATTTTTTTGGTATTTCGTGTTCCATATCCATAACTAAAGATAGAGAACAACTAAGAACAGCAAATAAAAATTACTTAGTGATAAAGCAAACAAGCACACACGAGAATATTCACCCCACGCTATGACTCCCCGGCAACGGCGCCAGAAAAAGGTCTTGATAACCCACAAGCATAGGGGATCAATTGTAGCCTCTTTCGATAAGTAAGAGTGTCGAACCCAACAAGGAGCTAAAGGTAGAACAAATATTCCCTCAAGTTCTATCGACCACCGATACAACTCTACGCACGCTTGACGTTCACTATACCTAGAACAAGAATAAAACTAGAAGTACTTTGTAGGTGTTTTTGGATATGTTGCAAGGTAATAAAGAGCGCGTAAATAAAAGATAGGGCTGTTTAGATAAATACACAACAAATTAGTTTTAGTAGAGAGCTTTTTGTTACGAGAAAGTTATTTGTCCCTAGGCAATCGATAACTAGACCGGTCATCATTATTGCAATTTTATTTGAGGGAGAGGCATAAGCTAACATACTTTCTCTACTTGGATCATATGCACTTATGATTGGAACTCTAGCAAGCATCCCCAACTACTAAAGATTCATTAAGGTAAAACCCAACCATAGCATTAAAGTATCAAGTCCTCTTTATCCCATACGCAAACAACCTACTTACTCGGGTCTGTGCTTCTGTCACTCACGCCACCCACCATAAGCAAATCATGAACATATTGCAAACCCTACAGCGGAGATCCCTCACGCTTGCGCTACACGGAGAGCACCATAGGACAGCACTAATAATAAAACATGCAACTCAAACCAATCTTGATCATCAAATAGGCCATAGGACAAAACAGATCTACTCAAACATCATAGGATAGCCATACATCATTGGGAAATAATATATAGCGTTGAGCACCATGTTTAAGTAGAGATTACAGCGGGTAAGAGAGGGGTTACACTGCTGCATAGAGGGGGGAAGAGTTGGTGATGATGGCGGTGAAGTTGTTGGTAAAGATGGCGGTGATGATGATGGCCCCGGCAGCGCTCCGGCGCCATCGGAAGCAAGGGGGAGAGGGGCCCCCTTCTTCTTCTTGTTCCTTGACCTCCTCCCTGAAGGAAATATGCCCTAGAGGCAATAATAAAGTTATTATTTATTTCCTCATATCATGATAAATGTTTATTATTCATGTTAGAATTGTATTAACCGGAAACATAATACATGTGTGAATACATAGACAAACATATAGTCACTAGTATGCCTCTACTTGACTAGCTCATTAATCAAAGATGGTTATGTTTCCTAACCATAGACATGTGTTGTTATTTGATTAATGGGATCACATCATTAGGAGAATGATGTGATTGACATGACCCATTCCGTTAGCCTAGCACTTGATCGCTTAGTATATTGCTATTGCTTTCTTCATGACTTATACATGTTCCGATAACTATGAGATTATGCAACTCCGCTTACGGAGGAACACTTTGGTGCTACCAAACGCCACAACGTGAATCGGGTGATTATAAAGGAGTACTACAGGTGTCTCCAAAGGTACATGTTGGGTTGGCGATTTCGAGATTAGGTTTTGTCACTCCGATTGTCGGAGAGGTATCTCTAGGCCTTCTCGTAATACACATCACATAAGCCTTGCAAGCATTGCAACTAATAAGTTAGTTGCTTGAGATGATGTATTACGGAACGAGTAAAGAGACTTGCGATAACGAGATTGAACTAGGTATTGATACCGACGATCAAATCTCGGGCATGTAACATACCGATGACAAAGGGAACAACGTATGTCGTTATGCGGTTTGACCGATAAAGATCTTCGTAGAATATGTAGGAACCAATATGGGCATCCAGGTTCCGCTATTGGTTATTGACCGAGAATAGTTCTAGGTCATGTCTACATAGTTCTCGAACCCGTAGGGTCCGCACGCTTAATGTTACGATGACAGTTTTATTATGAGTTTACAAGTTTTGATGTACCGAAGTTTGTTCGGAGTCCCGGATGTGATCATGGACATGACGAGGAGTCTTGAAATGGTCGAGACATAAAGATTGATATATTGGAAGCCTATATTTGGATTGGAATGGTTCCGGGTGAAATCGGGATTTTACGGGAACACCGGGGGTTACCGGAACCCTCCCGGGGGATAATGGGCCTTAGTGGGCCATGAGGGAAAAGAGGAGGGCGGCCAGGGGCAGGCGCGCGCCTCCCCTAGTCCGAATAGGACAAGGAGAGGGGGCGCCTCCTCCTTCTTTCCCTCCCCCTTTCCTTCTCCGACAAGGCAAGAGGGGTAAGTCCTACTCCCGGTGGTAGTAGGACTCCTCCAGGCGCACCCCTTGAGGGCCGGCCGCACCTCCCCCTCCCTCCTTTATATACGGGGGCAGGGGAGCACCCAAGAAGACACAAGTTGATCTTCGTGATCGTTCCTTAGCCGTGTGCGGTGCCCCCCTCCACCATATTCCACCTCGGTCATATCGTCATGGAGTTTCGGCGAAGCCTCGCGCCGGTGGAGCATCATCATCGCCTGCACGCCGTCGTCTTGACGGAACTCATCCCGACACTTTGCTGGATCGAGTCCGGGATCGCCATCGAGCTGAACGTGTGCTGAACTCCGAGGTGTCGTATGTTCGGTACTTGGATCGGTCGGATCGTGAAGACGTACGACTACATCAACCGTGTTGTCATAACGCTTCCACTTACGGTCTACGAGGGTACGTGGACAATACTCTCCCCTCTCGTTGCTATGCCATCACCATGATCTTGCGTGTGCGTAGGAATTTTTTTGAAATTACTACGTTCCCCAACAGTGGCATCCGAGCCTGGTTTTATGCGTTGATGTTATATGCACGAGTAGAACACAAGTGAGTTGTGGGCGATATAAGTCATCTTGCTTACCAAAGATGTCATACTTTGGTTCAGCGGTATTGTGAGATGAAGCGGCTGGACCGACATTACGCGACGCTTGCGCGAGACTGGTTTCACCGCTGCGAGCACTCGTTGCTTAAAGGTGACCGGCGGGTGTCTGCTCTCTCACTTTAGTTGAACCGAGTGTGGCTACGCCCGGTCCTTGCGAAGGTTAAAACAGCACCAACTTGACAAACTATCGTTGTGGTTTTGATGCGTAGGTAAGAACGGTTCTTGCTCAGCCCGTAGCAGCCACGTAAAACTTGCAACAACAAAGTAGAGGACGTCTAACTTGTTTTTGCAGGGCATGTTGTGATGTGATATGGTCAAGACGTGATGCTATATTTTATTGTATGAGATGATCATGCTTTGTAACCGAGTTATCGGCAACTGGCAGGAGCCATATGGTTGTCGCTTTATTGTATGAAATGCAAAAGCCATGTAATTGCTTTACTTTATCACTAAGCGGTAGCGATAGTCGTAGAAGCAATAGTTGGCGAGACGACAACGATGCTGCGATGGAGATCAAGGCGTCGCGCCGGTGATGATGGTGATCACGACGGTGCTTCGGAGATGGAGATCACAAGTACAAGATGATGATGGCCATATCATATCACTTATATTGATTGCATGTGATGTTTATCCTTTATGCATCTTATCTTGCTTTGATTGACGGTAGCATTTTAAGATGATCTCTCACTAAAAATTATCAAGACGTGTTCTCCCGAGTATGCACTGTTGCCAAAGTTCGTCGTGCCCGCACACCACGTGATGATCGGGTGTGATAAGCTCTCGTCCATCTACAACGGGTGCAAGCCAGTTTTGCACACGCAGAATACTCAGTTAAACTTGACGAGCCTAGCATATGCAGATATGGCCTCGAACACGGAGACCGAAAGGTCGAGCGTGAATCATATAGTAGATATGATCAACATAGTGATGTTCACCATTGAAAACTACTCCATCTCACGTGATGATCGGTTATGTAGCGACCAGACCCGAATGGATCAAGTCTCTGTGCTCAGGTGTCATCCTGGATCAGTAATGTCTTGACACCACACAAGATTTCAAGGATTTATAGCAGAGTAGCAATCACACACTTATTACAACGTTGTCCACAAGGGAACTTATTACAATAATATGGCTTAAGGCCATCTAATAATAACAGCGGAAGGCTTGGAAGATAAGTGAGTCCATCAACTCCATCGGCATCACTGAGTATAGAACCACGACCTAACACCTTACTCGTCGTCTGAAAAGTCTGCAACATGAAAGTTGCAGCCCGAAAACGGGTCAGCACATGGAATATGCTGGCAATGTAACACATAGAGAGTAATGAAGGAATAAGCCTATACTACATGCATATATGGCTGGTGGTAAAGCTCTACGGTTACATTTTTTGCATAAAGCTAGTTTTTCCCTACAACAAAGGAATAATTTTATTTAACTATCATGGTGGTTGTTAAACATTGAGAATGGTTGACAGCATCCTCAATCCCAGTTAAAAAGTACTCATTAAAAACCCAATAACATTTATTAGAAGTAACATGTTGAGATTCACATGATATTCAAGTACTAGATACTCAAAACGTCCATAACCGGGGACACGGCTAATCATGATTAGTTTATACACTCTGCGAGGGTTTGCGACTTTTCCCCACAAGACTCGATCGCCTCCGCTTGGTTCTCGCACTACATGGTGTTTGAGAAACGGATGACCGAGACACAATCTTTCAGAAGCACTAGCACCTTACATGTGGGTAGACCGTACCAACCTACATCCCCTACATCAGCTAGCCTACCCGTAAGAGTTCGCACAACTTACTCAACTATGCCAGAGCCCATATTGGCTTGTGGCTGCACACGGAAGTTTCTAGTTTAAATAATCTCATGATCCCTTAGAGCCGACGAACGGTTATCCAAACGGACGTTCGTTAACATAAACTAACCGACGAACACGTTCATTAAAACGAACGGGTCGGTGAATGTTCACTAAATAATAAAACCAAAAAAAATAAACCAATCTAGGTTTTTTTTTAAAAAAAAACCGAACAACGAAGGAAAAACCGGATCGGTTTTTTGGAATAAAACCGACGGGGTGGCGCGGCTGTGGCTACCTCCGCGAGTCGCCGGGGCTTGAACTCCGTGGGTGGGGCGACAGGCGGCGGGTGGCGGGTGGCGACGCCGGCGGCGGCGGGCGGCGACGGCAAGCGGGCGGCGGCGTCCTTCAAGCAGCAGGCTCGGGTTGGGGCGGCGGGCGCGTGAGGAGGAGAGGGGGGGGCTGGGGTTATAAAGGGAGGGGGTCCGTGCCTTGGGAAGGGGCACGGCGGGCGGGCGGCGTGGCCGAGCCGACTCAAGGGGGCGGCGGCGGCGGGACTCTCCCGAGCGGGAAGCGCCAGAGGGGAGGGCGGTGGGCAGGCTGGGCCTTTGGCCCAAAGGGCGCGGCACGTTTTTTTTTAAACAAAACAAAATGAATTAAAAATAAAACCAAACAAACTCCAAATTAAATAAAATTAATTTTCGCCGACTCCTAAAAATGAGCAAAATGAACTTTAAAACGGGGCAAAAATGCATATTTTTAAAATACTCATTTTTTTCCCTAAAGCAAATAAACTTTGAAAAACCAAAATTTGATTTATTTATTAAATCTTCATTTTTCCTAAATGTTGGGAAAATCATATTATTCCCTCTCTTATTTTTTTATAGGAAAAACTTATGAAGATAATTAAATAAATCCAATGATCCTATATTTTCAAAATTTGAGAAATCTCAAATATGAAAATAATGAAATCTCCAACTCTCTCCGAGGGCCCTTGAGTTGCGTGAAATTTTCTAGGATCGGAAAAATGCGAGAAAATATGATATGCATGATGACCTAATGTATAACATTCCAAATTGAAAATTTGGGATGTTACAAACCTACCCCCTTAAGATGAATCTCGCCCTCGAGATTCGGGTTGGCTAGAAAATAGGTGAGGGTGGTCCTTGAGCAAATCTTCCTCTCTTTCCCAGGTGGCTTCATCTTGATGTGGTGGCTCCAATCGAACCTTGCGTAACTTGATAACCTTGCTGCGAGTAACTCTGCTGGCATAATCGAGAATCTTGACTGGTTTTTCCTCATATGTTAAGTCATCCTTCAACTGAATTGCTTCCAGAGGCACTGTGTCTCTTAACGGTATCTCTGCTATCTCGGAGTGACATTTCTTCAGTTGAGAAACGTGGAATACATCATGAACTCCTGACAGTCCTTCTGGCAATTCCAGCTTATAAGCAACTTCCCCCATGCGTTGCAAAATCTTATACGGTCCAACAAAACGTGGTGCTAATTTTCCTTTAACTCCAAAACGCTTAACTCCTCGAAGCGGGGATACTCACAACTTCATATTCAATCGCTTTGCGCTTTGAATCTGCATAGCTCTTCTGTCTGGACTGGGCTACCTTGAGCCTGTCTCGAATCAGTTTAACCTTCTGCTCAGACTCCTTAATCAAATCTGGTCCAAACAATTGACGATCTCCGATTTCGTCCCATGACAACGGTGTCCTGCATCTCCTTCCATACAGAGCCTCGAAAGGTGCCATCTTCAAGCTGGTTTGGTAACTGTTGTTATAAGAAAATTCTGCATACGGCAAATTATCATCCCAACGGGATCCATAATCTAGTGCACAAGCTCTCAAAGATATCCTCCAAAATCTGATTGACTCTCTCGGTCATCCATCGGTGCTGTGGTGAAAAGCTGTCTTGAATTCCACCGGTTCCCAATGTTTCGTGCAACTGGTTCCAAAATTTTGAGGTAAATTGGGTTCCTCTATCCGATACAATACTCCTCGGAACTCCGTGTAAACACACAATTCTGGTCATGTATATCTTTGCCAACTTAGCACTGCTATAGGTAGTCTTGACTGGAATGAAATGAGCTACCTTCGTTAAACGATCGACTATAACCCATATCGAGTCATATCCTGAACGAGTCTTTGGCAAACCTGTGATGAAATCCATGCCTAATTTATCCCACTTCCATTCGGGTATCGGCAATGGTTGTAACAATCCTGCTGGCTTCTGATGTTCTGCCTTTACTCTCTGACATACATCGCAAACTGCTACATACTCCGCAATATCCTTCTTCATTCCGGTCCACCAGAAAGTATTCTTCAAATCCAAATACATCTTGGTATTTCCTGGGTGAATCGAATAGGGTGAATCATGAGCTTCTTGCAAAATCAACTTCCTGATCTCCGGGTTATTTGGTACATAAACACGGTCCTCAAACCATAGGGTATCGTGCTCATCCTCACGAAATCCTTTAGCTTTTCCTTTGATCATTTTCTCCTTTATAGAGGCAACTTCCTTATCTGCCTTTTGGGCTTGTCTGATTTTGTCCATCAGTGTAGATTGAATCTCCAATGCTGCTACATAGCCTCTCGGAACTATTTCCAAACATAGCTCTCGAAGGTCCTCGGCTAACTCATTTGGTATTCCTCCCATCATTAGGGTATTGACGTGGCTCTTACGACTCAATGCGTCTGCTACAACGTTAGCCTTTCCGGGGTGATAATGCAATCTCATATCATAATCCTTGATAAGCTCTAACCATCTCCTCTGTCTGAGATTTAATTCCTTCTGTGTGAAGATGTACTTCAAACTCTTGTGATCTGTGTATACTTCACAATGATTTCCAATGAGAAAATGTCTCCATGTCTTCAAAGCATGCACTACGGCTGCTAACTCCAAATCATGTGTGGCATAATTTAACTCGTGAGTCTTAAGTTGTCGTGAAGCATACTGAAACAACTCTTCCTTCCTGCATAAGCACGCTCCAAGTCCTCGACGTGAAGCGTGTAATACACCTCATAATCCTTGGTTTGATCCGCAATATTAAAACTGTGAGGTAACCAATCTTTTCTTCAACTCCCGAAAACTTGCCTCGCAGTCCTCAGTCCATATAAATTTGTTATCCTTCTTCAACAATTCTGTCATAGGCTTTGCAATCCTTGAGAAATTCTCAATGAATCTTCGTAGTATCCTGCGAGTCCAAGGAAACTCGAATCTCTCCAACTGTCGTTGGTGCTTCCCATTTGGTTACGGTCTCAACCTTTGTGGGGTCAATCGCTATTCCTTCTCTGGATATAACATGTCCAAGAAATCCAACTTCCTTTAGCCAAAACTCACACTTGCTGAACTTGGCATATAACTGGTGTTCCTCGCCTCAAAACCAATCGCAAATGTTCCTTGTGTTCCTCTTCATCCTTCGAGAAAATCAAAATGTCATCAATGAACACCACGATTTAACTTATCCAAAACTCCATAAACACTTTGTTCATCGTGTTCATGAAATAGGCTGGTGCGTTAGTCATCCAAATGACATAACGGTATACTCATACAGATCCATATCTCGTGGTAAACGCTGTCTTGGGTATGTCCTGCTCCCGAATCTTCAATCGATGGTACCACGATCAGAATCGATCTTGGAAAACACTTTAGCTCCTTGCAAACGGTCAAACAAATCATTTATCATTGGTAGTGGGTACTTGTTCTTGATTGTTACTTTATTTAATCCACGATAATCAACAACCATTCTTAGGGATCCATCTTTCTTCTCCACTAACGAGACGGGTGATCCCCAAGGTGAAGAACTTGGGCGAATAAAACCTTTGTCCAACAATTCCTTAATCGCTTCTTGATTTCCGCCAAATCCTGTGCGGGCATCCTGTATGGTCGCTTTGATATTGGTCCTGTTCTCGTAACAGCTCAATCAAAAACTCAATGTCTCTATCCGGTGGCATTCACCGCAACTCTTCCGAAATACATCAGAAAATCCTTTACCATCGGTACTTCTTCCCGCACCACCCCGATAAGCAATTTACTTGCGTTCTCCTCGGCTCGTGTCGAGATAATGCATTGATCCTTCTTCCTTCGGGGTGGTGAGCAAAATTGACTTTGTGGTGCAATCTATGTTCCCTCCATACTTCGATAACCAATCCATTCCTAATATTACATCAAATCCTTGGGATTCCAGAACTATTAGGTCTGAGGGGAAAACATAGTGTCCAATCCTCAATGGCAGTCGATCACACCATTTACTAGCCATGTATTCTGCTCCGGGTGAGGTTACTAGCATGGGTGACATAAGGGCTTGGGTCGGTAATTTGTACTTATCCACAAATCCCTTTGATATGTATGAATGCGATGCACCAATGTCGAAAAGAACAACTGCAGTAAATGACTTAACCAAAACTTACCGACATCGCATCGGGCTGATCTTCAACCTCCTCCACATCAATGTGGTTCACCCGTCCCCTGTTGAAAGGGTTGGGCTTCTTTCGAGCTTCCATTGCCATTTCCATTCTGCCTTACGGACAGTCATTTGCATAATGCCCATCTTGTGGCACTTAAAACAAGTGATGTGACTCAGTTCTACCTTGGATGGTGTTGACGGGTTGGTGCGATTCTGTCCATTGCTTCCTCCATTCCCTGCTCCCATTCTTAGTGCCATTATGGTTATGCTAATTACCTCCTCCATGGGTATGCTGAAACTGAATTCCTGATTTAGGGGTATAACGAGGCTTCGCTGAGCTCGAGTTATACTTTCCCTGTCCATACTTCCGCTTGCAGTTCTCAATTTGTCTGCTGCTTCCTTCAATCATGAGGGCTCGGTCTACCAACTCCCGGTAGCTGTTGAAACTTGCTACCATTAACGGCATGTCAACTCATCGCTCAGTCCTTCCAAACATCTCCGCTTAGCAGATCCGTAGCAACGCTATCCGGGGCATAACGTGCTAACTTGCTGAAATCATCCACATACCGCCAACAGTCCTTCCTCCTTGGCGTAAGTTGCGAAACTCACGCTTCTTCATGGCCATGGCTCCTGCTGAAACATGGGCAGTCTGAAAGCTTGCTGAAACCGATCCCATGTGGCGGTGTCTACGGGTAAGTGGCTATAAAATTCTCCCACCATGTGCTGCGGGTCCTTCAAGCTGATGTGCTGCAAACTTCACCCTTTCTCCATCTCGTGCATCCCGCAGTGGTCAACTCCTTCCTATCTTGCGGAGCCAATCATCTGCTACAATCGGCTAGGTGCTACATGAATACACCGGCGGATTCAGTCTAAGGAAACGAGTCAAGTGATCCGCGGGTGGTGGTGGTGGTGGGTTGTTGTTGTTGTTGTTGTTGTTGTTGCCACAGTTCTCGCACTAATGTTTGAATCAAGGTGTTCTGCTGCTGAATCAATTGGGTGATCTCTGGCGGGAAAACAAACCCGGGGTCGCGTCTCGGAGGCATCTGATGGGTTTAGAAAAGACGAGAAATTAAGAGTAGAATGGGGTCTAAGGAGAATCACTACCCAAATGCACATGAGCAAATGCACACAAAATCACTTCATTCAATCAAACAAAGGGCTTACAACGATCTAACTATCGCAAAAGTGCGTGTACTACAATGTTTACATGGAGGTAATACTACTAATATGTGGGGGGACTTCTACTAATTTGAACCGGTGGAAGACTCCATGATGTCTGCTCCAGCTTCGTCTTCAAAGTCGGGTTCACTTGGATCCGAATCGGTGTCGTCAATGATGATGTAGTCGCTTGGACAACCGACATACTGGTCTTCATTCTTGAGCACCAACTTCTTCTTGATTTCTTCGATCTCATACTTAAGATCGTTATTGTGTCTCGCTAGAGCTACGATCTCGTCCATGTAGTCCTTGCGTGTAGTCTTTAGTTCTTCTTCAAGTTCGATGATCCTTCCTTTTGCATTCTGCAACTCTAACATATCATTGCACATCTGGTTCTCCTGGCGTCGAATGTGCTGGTTTAACTCCTAGATGAAAGCTGCAATGGATCTATCCTTCTTGGTGTTGACTATGTCCCATTGTTCATCTCGGCGTCCGCAAATCTGGTAGATAGTGTCCTTGAGGTCTTCTTGACAAACTTCTCCAATGCGTCCCATGGTGATATGAGCTGCCATGCTCTTTCCCAGACTCCAAGTTGGTGCACTGAAAACACTATCTATAGGCTTGGTGATTGGAGCGAATGTCCTTCCCGGAACGTGAGCTTGAATTTTCCAGCGCTCCTCTTCAGGCAGAGTGACGTTGAAAGTCCCGGTGAAACTTGGTAGTCCAATGTTCAGGTATTTGGTGACTTCCTTCAAGTGAAATCCAAAAGGTGTGCCTTCATCTGGTTGGGCGTACTTGATCTTCGCGTCTGTCATCCTAAAGAGTAGAAAAGATGAGGAGTTAGAAAATGAGAAGAGAGTAGTGATCTATGGCTTTAACTTAGTGGTCGTGTCCTACGGTCAACAGTGTGCTCGATACCATCTCTCAGAGCGACCAGACCGAATGGATCAAGTCTCTGTGCTCGTGTGTCATCCCCGGATCGAATGTCGACACCACACAAGATTTCAAGGATTTATAGCGAGTAGCAATCACACACTTATTACAACGTTGTCCACAAGGGAACTTATTACAATAATATGGCTTAAGGCCATCTAATAATAACAGCGAAGGCTTGGAAGATAAGTGAGTCCATCAACTCCATCGGCATCATCGAGTATAGAACCATGACCTAACACCTTACTGTCGTTCTAAAAGTCTCGCAACATGAAAGTTGCAGCCAAAAACGGGTCAAGACATGGAATATGCCGCAATGTAACACATAGAGATTAATGAAGGAATAAGTCTATACTACATGCATATATGGCTGGTGGTAAAGCTCTCACGTTACATTTTTTGCATAAAGCTAGTTTTTCCCTACAACAAAGGAATAATTTTATTTAACTATCATGGTGGTTGTTAAACATTGAGAATGGTTGACAAAGATCCTCAATCCCAATTAAAAAGTACTCATTAAAACCCAATAACATTTATTAGAAGTAACATGTTGAGATTCACATGATATTCAAGTACTAGATACTCAAAACGTCCATAACCGGGGACACGGCTAATCATGATTAGTTTATACACTCTGCAGAGGTTTATGACTTTTCCCCACAAGACTCGATCGCCTCCGCTTGGTTCTCGTGACTACATGGTGTTTGAGAAACGGATGACCGAGACACAATCTTTCAGAAGCACTAGCACCTTACATGTGGGTAGACCGTACCAACCTACATCCCCTACATCAGCTAGCCTACCCGTAAGAGTTCGCACAACTTACTCAACTATGCCAGAGCCCATATTGGCTTGTGGCTGCACACGGAAGTTTCTAGTTTAAATAATCTCATGATCCCTTAGAGCACGGGTGGCGGTCCAAGAAATACAGTAAGTCTGATAGAAACCAGTGCCTCAATCCACCCAGATGTGTGTTTAGGTTGCCACCTTAGATAAACCATTAATTAACAATCTCACATCTGTCATGGATATTCACTCACCCAATCCACGTCTACTAGCATAGCATGGCATAATAAGCAAACGTAGAAGTAACTCCCAAGGTTTCATAAGTAAAACAGGTAATAGGTACTACCTCAATCTACTTCCCATCCCACAGTTTAAGTTGATCCTAAACATGCAAGTGTTTGAGGGTTTGATCTAATGCAATAAAACTGGGTAGTAGAAAAGATATGATCAAGTGTTACTTGCCTTGCTGATGATCCGCGAGACCTAGAGATTCGAAGTAACAAGCGGCGCACTCCGGGTGATCTAACGCAGACAAACAACAAGCATACAATAAGTACTCATCTAATGCACAGGGAAATCTAGAATAATAGATCTAACCAGAGAGTTCAACTTAAGAACCCTGGTTGCAAAAAGAATCGAATCAAATAAAGCATCGAAAGTCGAAAGTCGAGAGAAAACAACTCGGTTTTAGCAATTTGAAACTAGGTCAAAAATTACAGTAGCAAAACTTTGTTTAAGTGGGTTATTCGGAACGGCGGTTTCGAAACGAAACTCTAGGCGCTTGAATCACCTGATTCCGATAAACGAGCGAGAAAATAAACTGATTTCAAGATTGGATCGGAAATCAAATTCGGAAAATAACGGATTAAATCCGATTAAAAGAAAAACGACGAACGGTTATCCAAACGGACGTTCGTTAACAGAAACTAACCGACGAACACGTTCATTAAAACGAACGGGTCGGTGAACGTTCACTAAATAATAAACCGAAAAAAAACCAATCTAGGTTTTAAAAAAAAAACCGAACAACGAAAGAAAAACCGGATCGGTTTTTTGGAATAAACCGACCGGGTGGCGCGGCGGTGGCTACCTCCGTGAAGTCAAGGGGGCTTGGGCTCAAGGGAGGTCAAGCGACGGGCGGCGGTGGCGACGCTGGCGGCGGCGGCTCGGGTTGGGGCGGGCGCGGTGAGGAGGAGAGAGGGGCTAGGGTTATAAAGGGGGGGTCCGGTGCCTTGGGAAGGGGGGCACGGCGGGCGGCGTGGCCGAGCCGACTTCAAGCGGCGGCGGGCGGCGGCGGGACTCTCCCGAGCGGGAAGCGCGAGGGGGGGCGGTTGGCCAGCTGGGCCTTTAGCCCAAAGGGCGCTGCGCACGTTTTTTTTAAACAAAACAAAATGAATTAAAAATAAAACCAAACAAACTCCAAATTAAATAAAATTAATTTTCCCCGACTCCTAAAAATGAGTCGAACAAAATGAACTTTAAAACGGGCCAAAAATGCATATTTTTAAAATACTCATTTTTTTCCCCTAAAGAAAATAAACTTTGAAAAACCAAAATTTGATTTATTTATTAAATCTTCATTTTTCCTAAATGTTGGGAAAGTCATATTATTCCCTCTCTTATTTTTTTATAGGAAAAACTTATGAAGATAATTAAATAAATCCAATGATCCTATATTTTCAAAATTTGAGAAATCTCAAATATGAAAACAATGAAATCTCCAACTCTCTCCGAGGGTCCTTGAGTTGCGTGAAATTTTCTAGGATCGGAAAAATGCGAGAAAATATGATATGCATGATGACCTAATGTATAACATTCCAAATTGAAAATTTGGGATGTTACAGGTTATGGTTTAGTTGATTTGGATCACGTAATCACTTAGATGACTAGAGAGATGTCTATCTAAGTGGGAGTTCTTAAGTAATATGATTAATTGAACTTAAATTTATCATGAACTTAGTACCTGATAGTATTTTGCTTGTCTATGTTTACTGTAGATAGATGGCTCGTCTTTGTTGTTCCGTTGAATTTTAATGCGTTCCTTGAGAAAGCAAAGTTGAAAGATGATGGTAGAAATTACACAGATCGGGTCCGTAATTTGAGGATTATCCTCATTGCTGCACGTAAGAATTACATCCCGAAGCACCGCTAGGTGCCAGCCCTCTTCTGAGAGCAACGCCGAAGTTGTGAACGTCTGGCGAGCAAAGTCGATGACTACTCTATAGTTCAAGGTGCCATGCTTTACGGCTTAGAACCGGTCTTCAACGACGTTTTGAACGTCATGGAGCATATGAGATGTTCCAAGAGTTGAAGTTAATATTTCAAGCAAATGCCCGGATTGAGAGATATGAAGTCTCCAATAAATTCTATAGCTGCAAGATGGAGGAGAATAGTTCATCGGTGAGCATATACTCAAAATGTCCGGGTATAATAATCACTTGATTCAACTGGAGTTAATCTTCCGGATGATAGTGTCATTCACAGAATTCTCCAATCACGCCACCAAGCTACAAGAGCTTCGTGATGAACTATAATATGCAAGGGATGACCAAAAAATTCGAGCTCTTCGCAATGCTAAAAGCTGCGAGGTAGAAATCAAGAAAGAGCATCAAGTGTTGATGGTCAACAAGACCACTAGTTTCAAGAAAAGGGCAAAGGGAAGAAGAAGGAACTTCAAAAGAACAGCAAGAAAGTTGCTGCTCAAGAGAAGAAACCCAAGTCTGGACCTAAGCCTGAAACCGAGTGTTTCTACCGCAAGCAAACTGGTCACCGAAGCGGAATTGCCCCAAGTATTTGGCGGATAAGAAGGATGGCAAGGTGAACAAAGGTATATGTGATATACATGTTATTGATGTGTACCTTACTAGAGCTCGTAGTAGCACCTGGGTATTTGATACTGATTTTGTTGCTAATATTTGCAACTCAAAACAGGGACTACGGAATAAGCGAGCACTGGCAAAGGACGAGGTGACGATGCGCGTGGGAAACGGTTCCAAAGTCGATGTGATCGCGGTCGGCACGCTACCTCTACATCTACCTTCGGGATTAGTTTTAGACCTAAATAATTGTTATTTGGTGCCAGCGTTGAGCATGAACGTTATATCTGGATCTTGTTTGATGCGAGACGGTTATTCATTTAAATCATAGAATAATGGTTGTTCTATTTATATGAGTAATATCTTTTATGGTCATGCACCCTTGAAGAGTGGTCTATTTTTATTAAATCTCGATAGTAGTAATACACATATTCATAATGTCGAAGCCAAAAGATGCAGAGTTAATAATGATAGTGCAACTTATTTGTGGCACTCGCCGTTTAGGTCATATCGGTGTAAAGCGCATGAAGAAACTCCATCTTGATGGACTTTTGGAATCACTTGATTATGAATCACTTGGTACTTATGAACCGTGCCTCATAGGCAAGATGACTAAAACACTGTTCTCCGGTTCTATGGAGAGAGCAACAGATTTGTTGGAAATCATACATACAGATGTATGTGGTCCGATGAATGTTGAAGCTCGTAGCGGATATCGTTATTTTCTCACCTTCACAGATGATTTAAGCAGATATGGGTATATCTTCTTAATGAAGGATAAATCTGAAACATTTGAAAAGTTCAAAGAATTTCAGAGTGAAGTTGAAAATCATTGTAACAAGAAAATAAAATTTCTACGATCTGATCGTGGAGGAGAATATTTGAGTTACGAGTTTGGTCTACATTTGAAAAATTGCGGAATAGTTTCGCAACTAACGCCACCTGGAACACCATAGCGTAATGGTGTGTCCGAACGTCGTAATCGTACTTTACTAGATATGGTGCGATCTATGATGTCTCTTACCGATTTACCGCTATCGTTTTGGGGTTATGCTTTAGAGACGGCCGCATTCACGTTAAATAGGGCACCATCAAAATCCGTTAAAACGACTCCTTATGAACTATGGTTTGGCAAGAAACCAAAGTTGTCGTTTCTGAAAGTTTGGGGCTGCGATGCTTATGTGAAAAAACTTCAACCTGATAAGCTTGAACCCAAATCGGAAAAATGTGTCTTCATAGGATACCCAAATGAAACAGTTGGGTACACCTTCTATCACAGATCCGAAGGCAAGACATTCGTTGCTAAGAATGGATCCTTTCTAGAGAAGGAGTTTCTCTCGAAAGAAGTGAGTGGGAGAAAAGTAGAACTTGATGAGGTAACAGTACCAGCTCCCTTATTGGAAAATGGTTCATCATAGAAATCGGTTCCTGTGACACCTACACCAATTAGTGAGGAAGTTAATGATGATGATCATGAAACTTCAGATCAAGTCTCTACTGAACTACGTAGGTCAACTAGAGTAAGATCCACACCAGAGTGGTACGGTAATCCTATTCTGGAAGTCATGTTACTTGACCATGGTGAACTTACAAACTATGAAGAAGCGATGGTGAGCCCAGATTCCGCAAAATGGCTGGAAGCCATGAAATCTGAGATGGGATCCATGTATGAGAACAAAGTATGGACTTTGGTTGACTTGCCCGATGATCGGCAAGCCATTGAGAATAAATGGATCTTTAAGAAGAAGACTGACGCTGATGTAACTGTCTATAAAGCTCGACTTGTTGCAAAAGGTTTTCGACAAGTTCAAGGGGTTGACTACGATGAGACTTTCTCACCCGTAGCGATGCTTAAGTCTGTCCGAATCATGTTAGCAATTGCTGCATTTTATGATTATGAAATTTGGCAAATGGATGTAAAACTGCATTCTTGAATGGATTTCTAGAAGAAGAGTTGTATATGATGCAACCAGAAGGTTTTGTTGATCCAAAAGGTGCTTGACAAAGTGTGCAAGCTCCAGCGATCAATTTATGGTCTGTACAAGCCTCTCGGAGTTGGAATAAACGCTTTGATAGTGTGATCAAAGCATATGGTTTTATACAGACTTTTGGAGAAGCCTCAGATTTACAAGAAGGTGAGTGGGAGCTCAGTAGCATTTCGATATTATATGTGGACGACATATTATTAATTGGAAATGATATAGAATTTCTGGATAGCATAAAAGGATACTTGAATAAAAGTTTTTCAATGAAAGACCTCGGTGAAGCTGCTTACATATTGGGCATCAAGATCTATAGAGATAGATCAAGACGCTTAATTGGACTTTCACAAAGCACATACCTAGAAAAAGTTTTGAAAAGTTCAAAATGGATCGAGCAAAGAAAGGTTTTTACCAGTATTACAAGGTGTGAAATTGAGTCGACTCAATGCCCGACCACAACAGAAGATAGAGAGAAAATGAAAGATGTTCCCTATGCTTCAACCATAGGCTCTATCATGTATGCAATGCTGTGTACCAGACCTGACGTATGCTTAGCAATAAGCTTGGCAGGAAGGTACCAAACTAATCCAGGAGTGGATCACTGGACAGCGGTCAAAACATCCCGAAATACCGAAAAGGACTAAGGATATATTTCTCGTATATGGAGGTGACAAAGAGCTAGTCGTAAATGGTTACGTCGATGCAAGCTTTGACACTGATCCGGACGATTCTAAATCGCAAACCGGATACGTGTTTTTATTAAACAGTGGAGCTATCAGTTGGTGCAGTTCTAAACAAAGCGTCGTGGCGGGATCTACATGTGAAGCGGAGTACATAGCTGCTTCGGAAGCAGCAAATGAAGGAGTCTGGATGAAAGAGTTCATTTCCGATCTAGGTGTCATACCTAGTGCATCGGGACCAATGAAGATCTTCTGTGACAATACTGGTGCAATTGCCTTGGCAAAGGAATCCAGATTTCACAAGAGGACCAAGCATATCAAGAGACGCTTCAATTCCATTCGGGACCAAGTCCAAGTGGGAGATATAGAGATTTCCAAGATACATACGGATCTGAATATTGCAGACCCATTGACTAAGCCTCTTCCTCGAGCAAAACATGATCAGCACCAAGACTCCATGGGTGTTAGAATCATTACTGTGTAATCTAGATTATTGACTCTAGTGCAAGTGGGAGACTGAAGGAAATATGCCCTAGAGGTAATAATAAAGTTATTATTTATTTCCTCATATCATGATAAATGTTTATTATTCATGCTAGAATTGTATTAACCGGAAACATAATACATGTGTGAATACATAGACAAACATATAGTCAATAGTATGCCTCTACTTGACTAGCTCATTAATCAAAGATGGTTATGTTTCCTAACCATAGACATGTGTTGTTATTTGATTAATGGGATCACATCATTAGGAGAATGATGTGATTGACATGACCCATTCCGTTAGCCTAGCACTTGATCGCTTAGTATATTGCTATTGCTTTCTTCATGACTTATACATGTTCCGATAACTATGAGATTATGCAACTCCGCTTACGGGAGGAACACTTTGGTGCTACCAAACGTCACAACGTAATCGGGTGATTATAAAGGAGTACTACAGGTGTCTCCAAAGGTACATGTTGGGTTGGCGATTTCGAGATTAGGTTTTGTCACTCCGATTGTCTGGAGAGGTATCTCTAGGCCTTCTCGGTAATACACATCACATAAGCCTTGCAAGCATTGCAACTAATAAGTTAGTTGCGAGATGATGTATTACGGAACGAGTAAAGAGACTTGCGATAACGAGATTGAACTAGGTATTGGATACCGACGATCAAATCTCGGGCAAGTAACATACCGATGACAAAGGGAACAACGATGTCGTTATGCGGTTTGACCGATAAAGATCTTCGAGAATATGTAGGAACCAATATGGGCATCCAGGTTCCGCTATTGGTTATTGACCGAGAATAGTTCTAGGTCATGTCTACATAGTTCTCGAACCCGTAGGGTCCGCACGCTTAACGTTACGATGACAATTTTATTATGAGTTTACAAGTTTTGATGTACCGAAGTTTGTTCGGAGTCCCGGATGTGATCACGGACATGACGAGGAGTCTCAAATGGTCGAGACATAAAGATTGATATATTGGAAGCCTATATTTGGATATCGAATGGTTCCGTGAAATCGGGATTTTACTGGAACACCGGGGTTACTGAACCTCCCGGGGATAATGGGCCTTAGTGGGCCATGAGGGAAAAGAGGAGGGTCGGCCAGGGCAGGCCGCGCGCCCCCTCCCCCCTAGTCCGAATAGGACAAGGAGAGGGGCGGCGCCTTCTTTTTCCTCCCCTTTCCTTCTCCAACAAGGCAGAGAGGGAGTCCTACTCCGGTGGGAGTAGGACTCCTCCAGACGCACCCCTTGAGGGCCGGCCGCACCTCCCCTCCTCCTTTATATACGGGGCAGGGGAGCACCCGAAGACACAAGTTGATCTTCGTGATCGCTCCTTAGCCGTGTCGGTGCCCCCTCCACCATATTCCACCTCGGTCATATCGTCGCGAGTTTAGGCGAAGCCTCGCGCCGGAGAGCATCATCATCGCCACCACGCCGCCGTCTTGTGGACGGAACTCATCCCGACACTTTGCTAGATCGAGTCCGTGGATCGCCATCGAGCTGAACGTGTCTGAACTCGGAGGTGCCGTGACGTTCGGTACTTGGATCGGTCGGATCGTGAAGACGTATGACTACATCAACCGCGTTGTCATAACGCTTCCGCTTCGGTCTCACGAGGGCGTGGACAATACTCTCCTCTCGCTGCTATGCCATCACCATGATCTTGCGTGTGCGTAGGAAATTTTTGAAATTACTACGTTCCCCAACACTCCTAGATGGGAGAAGGGTTTCCCCCGGTCCTTGGGTCCCATGGCGTGAGGGGCGAGAGCCCTCCGAGATTGATCTATCACTCTGTTTCTCTCTGCTTCGTGTTCGCTCACGCCCTTTCACCGCTTTCGGTATATATGGAGATCCGTAATTCGATTGGACTGAAACCTTCGCCGTGATTTTTTACCAAAATTAGCTTTCTTGCGGCTGAAGAAGGGCATCAACCGCTTTACGGTGGCCCACGAGGGTGGGGGCGCCCTCTGTACGCAAGGCGTGGGCCCCACGCATCGTGGGCCACCTCGGACACCCTTTCGCTGATCTTTCTCCCAGATTTTCCAAATATTCCAAAATAAGCTCCGTCCATTTTATTCCATTTGGACTCCGTTTGATATGGATATTCCGCGAAACCAAAAACATGCAACAGACAGGAACTGGCATTGGGCACTGGATCAATATTTTAGTCCCAAAAGTAGTATATAAAGTTGCCAAAAAGTATATGAAAGTTGAATAGTATTGGCATGGAACAATCAAAAATTATAGATACGACGGAGACGTATCATCTTGCTATTAGTAGTCATGTGAATTTGGTAATCGTTCGATATTTTGATGAGATGTATGTTGTCTAGCCTCTAGTGGTGTTATGTGAACGTCGACTACATAACACTTCACCATTATTTGGGCCTAGAGGAAGGCATTGGGAAGTAATAAATAGATGATGGGTTTCTAGAGTTACAGAAGCTTAAACTCTAGTTTATGCGTTGCTTCGTAAGGGGCTGATTTGGATCCATATGTCTCATGCTATGGTTAGGTTTACCTTAATACTTTTGTTGTAGTTGCGGATGCTTGCAATAGAGGTTAATCATAAGTGGGATGCTTGTTCAAGTAAGAACATCACCCAAGCACCGGTCCACCCACATATTAAATTATCAAAGTACTGAACGCGAATCATATGAACGTGATGAAAAGTAGCTTGACGATATTCCCATGTGTCCTAGGGAGCACTTTTCCTTATATAAGAGTTTGTCCAGGCTTGTCCTTTGCTACAAAAAGGATTGGTCCACCTTGCTGCACTTTATTTACTTTTGTTACTTTTTTTCGTTACAAATTATCCTATCACAAAACTATCTCATACCACTTATTTCAAGATTTGCAGAGAATACCTTGCTGAAAACCGCTTATCATTTCCTTCGCTCCTCGTTGGGTTCGACATTCTTACTTATCGAAGGACTACAATAGATCCCCTATACTTGTGGGTCATCAAGACTCTTTTCTGGCGCCGCTGTCGGGAGTGAAGCGCCTTTGGTAGGTGGAATTTGGTAAGGAAAATTTATATAGTGTGCTGAAATTTATTGTCACTTGTTACTATGGAGAGTAATCCTCTGAGGGGCTTGTTCGGGTATCTTCACCCCACCAGAGAGCAAAGAGTTGCTCCTCAACCTACTGAACCTACTGAAAATGAAAATATTCCCTTTGAAGTTCCTTCGGGTATGTTAGAAAAACTGCTAGATAATCCTTTTGCAGGAGATGGAACAAAGCATCCTGATGAGCACCTAATCTATGTGGATGAAGTTTTTGGATTATTTAAGCTTGCAGGTATACCCGATGATGTTGTTAAGAAGAAGGTCTTCCCTTTATCTTTGAAGGGAGATGCATCGACATGGTATAGGCTGTGTGATGATACGAAGTCATGGAACTATAAACGAATGAAATTGGAATTTTATCAGAAGTATTATCCTATGCATCTTGTTCATCGTGATCGCAATTATATATATAATCGTGGTCGCTCAATCTTGGGGGAGGCTTAAATCAATGTTATATTCATGCCCCAATCATGAGATCCCAAGAGAAATAATTCTTCAAAGTTTTGATGCTCGGCTTTCTCATAATAATCAATACGTGCTCGATACTTCTTGTGCTCGCTCTTTTATGATGTAGACTATTGAATTCAAATGGAATTTATTGGATAGAATTAAACGCAACTCTGAAGATTGGGATCTCGACGAAGGTAAGGTGTCAGGTATGACACCTAAGTTTGATTGTGTTAAATCTTTTATGGATACCGATGTTTTCCGTAAATTTAGCACTAAATATGGACTTGACTCAGAGATAGTAGCTTCATTCCGTGAATCTTTTGCTACTTATGTTGATCTCCCCAAGGAGAAGTGGTTTAAATATCATCCTCTCATAGAAGTAAAAGTAGATGCACCTACTAAAGTTGAAGAAAAGACTATTACTTATGATCCTGTTGTTCCTACTTCTTATGTTGAGAAACCACCTTTCCCTGTTAGAATAAAGGATCATGCTAAAGCTTCAACCGTGGTTCGTAAAAGTAATATTAGAACTTATACGTCTCCTGAGCAAGTTAAAGTTGAACCTAATATTGCTATTGTTAAAGATCTCTTGGCTGATAATATTGATGGGCATGTTATTTATTTCTGCGGAGAAACTGCTAGAATTGCTAAACCTTGTGCTAAAGATAAACATAGACCTGTGGTAGGCGTGCCTGTTATTTCTGTTAAAATAGGAGATCATTGTTATCATGGCTTATGTGATATGGGTGCTAGTGTTAGTGAAATACCTATTGCCTTATACAATGAAATTAAGCATGAGATTGCACCTGCTGAGTTAGAAGATATTGATGTCACAATTAAACTTTCCAATAGAGATACTATTTCACCAATGGGAATTGTTAGAGATGTTGAAGTCTTGTGTGGGAAAACTAAATATCCTGCTGATTTTCTTGTTCTTGGTTCCCCACAAGATAGCTTTTGTCCCATTATATTTGGTAGACCCTTCTTGAACACCGTTAATGCTAAGATAGACTGCGAAAAGAATGTTGTTACTATTGGTTTGGGTGATATATCTCATGAGTTTAATTTCTCTAAATTTAGTAGACAACACCGTGAAGAGGAATTGCCTAGTAAGGATGAAATTATTGGTCTTGCTTCTATTGTTGTACCTCCTAGTGATCCTTTAGAACAATATTTGCTAGACCATGAAAATGATATGTTTATGAATGAAAGAAGGGAAATAGATGAGGTATTCTTTAAACAGGAACCTATTCTGAAACACAATTTGCCTGTTGAAATCCTAGGGGATCCTCCTCCACCCAAGGGTGATCCCGTGTTTGAGCTTAAACTGTTGCCTGATACTCTTAAATATGCTTATCTTGATGAAAAGAAGATATATCCTGTCATTATTAGTGCTAACCTTTCAGAGCATGAAGAAGAGAGATTATTGAAAACTCTGAAGAAGCACCGTGCTGCTATTGGATAGACTCTTGATGATCTTAAGGGCATTAGTCCCCTCTATGTCAACATAAAATAAATTTGGAGAAAGATGCCAAACCAGTTATTGATCATCAACGACGGCTGAATCCTAAAATGAAAGAAGTGGTAAGAAAGGAAATACTAAAACTCCTTCAGGCAGGTATAACTTATCCCGTTGCTGATAGTCAGTGGGTAAGTCCTGTCCATTGTGTCCCTAAGAAGGGAGGTATCACTGTTGTGCCTAATGATAAAGATGAACTGATTCCGCAAAGAATTATTATAGGTTATAGGATGGTAATTGATTTCCGCAAATTAAATAAGGCTACTAAAAAAGGATCATTACCCCTTACCTTTTATTGATCAAATGCTAGAAAGATTATCCAAACATACACATTTTTGCTTTACAGATGGTTATTCTGGTTTCTCTCAAATACCTGTGTCAGCCAATGATATATCAAAGACCACTTTTACATGCCCTTTTGGTACTTTTGCTTATAGACGTATGCCTTTTGGTTTATGTAATGCACCTGCTAACTTTCAAAGATGCATGATGGCTATATTCTCTGACTTTTGTGAAAAGATTTGTGAGGTTTTCATGGACGATTTTTCCGTCTATGGATCCTCTTTTGATGATTGCTTGAGCAACCTTGATCGAGTTTTGCAGAGATGTGAAGAAACTAATCTTGTATTGAAGTGGGAAAAGTGCCACTTTATGGTTAATGAAGGTATTGTCTTGGGGCATAAAGTTTCTGAAAGAGGTATTGAAGTTGATAAGGCCAAGGTTGATGCTATTGAAAAGATGCCATGTCCCAAGGACATCAAAGGTATAAGAAGTTTCCTTGGTCACGCCGGTTTTTACAGGAGGTTCATTAAGGACTTCTCCAAAATTTCTCGGCCTCTGACCAATTTATTACAAAAAGATATACCATTTGTCTTTGATGATGATTGTGTAGAAGCATTTGAAATACTTAAGAAAGCATTGATCTCTGCACCTATTGTTCAGCCACCTGATTGGAATTTACCCTTTGAAATTATGTGTGATGCTAGTGATTATGATGTAGGTGTTGTTCTAGGGCAAAGAGTTGATAAGAAATTAAATGTTATTCAATATGCTAGTAAAACTCTAGACAATGCTCAAAGAAATTATGCTACTACTGAAAAATAATTCTTAATAGTTGTATTTGCCTGTGATAAGTTCAGACCTTATATTGTTGACACTAAAGTAACTATTCACACTGATCATGCTGCTATTAAATATCTTATGGAAAAGAAAGATGCTAAACCTAGACTTATTAGATGGGTTCTCTTGCTACAAGAATTTGATTTGCATATTGTTGATAGAAAGGGAGCTGAGAACCCCATTGCAGACAACTTGTCTAGGTTAGAAAATGTTCTTGACGACCCACTACCTATTGATGATAGCTTTCCTGATGAGCAATTAAATGTCATAAATGCATCTCGTAGTACTCCGTGGTAAGCTGATTATGCTAATTACATCGTTGCTAAATTTATACCACCTAGTTTCACATACCAGCAAAAGAAAAAGTTTTTCTATGATTTGAGACATTACTTTTGGGATGACCCACATCTTTATAAAGAAGGAGTAGATGGTGTTATTAGACGTTGTGTACCTGAGCATGAACAGGAATAGATCCTACGCAAGTGCCACTCCGAAGCTTATGGAGGACACCACGCTAGAGATAGAACTGCACATAAGGTATTGCAATCTGGTTTTTATTGGCCTACTCTCTTCAAGGATGCCCGTAAGTTTGTCTTGTCTTGTGATGAATGTCAAAGAATTGGTAATATTAGTAGACGTCAAGAAATGCCTATGAATTATTCACTCGTTATTGAACCATTTGATGTTTGGGGCTTTGATTATATGGGACCTTTTCCTGCCTCTAATGGGTATACACATATTTTAGTTGCTGTTGATTACGTTACTACGTGGGTAGAAGCTATTCCAACTAGTAGTGCTAATCATAACACTTCTATTAAAATGCTTAAGCAAGTTATTTTTCCGAGGTTTGGAGTCCCTAGATATTTAATGACTGATGGTGGTTCACATTTTATTCATGGTGCTTTCCGAAAAATGCTTTCTAAGTATGATGTTAATCATAGAATTGCATCTCCTTATCACCCATAGTCTAGTGGTCAAATAGAATTGATTAATAGAGAGCTCAAATTAATTTTGCAAAAGACTGTCAATAGGTCTAGAAAGAATTGGTCCAAGAAACTTGATGATGCATTATGGGCCTATAGAACTGCATATAAAAATCCTATGGGTATGTCTCCATATAAAATGCTTTATGGAAAAGCATGTCACTTACCTCTTGAACTAGAACATAAGGCATATTGGGCTATTAAAGAGCTCAACTATGATTTCAAACTTGCCGGTGAGAAGAGGTTATTTGATATTAGCTCACTTGATGAATGGAGAACCCAAGCTTATGGAAATGCCAAGTTGTTTAAAGAAAAAGTTAAAAGATGGCATGACAAAAGGATACAAAAGCGTGAGTTTAATGTAGGTGATTATGTATTGCTATACAACTCTTGTTTAAGATTTTTTGCAGCAAAACTTCTCTCTAAATGGGAAGGCCCTTACGTTATCGAGGAGGTCTATCGTTCCGGTGCCATAAAAATCAACAACTTCGAAGGCACAAATCCGAAGGTGGTGAACGGTCAGAGAATTAAACACTATATCTCACGTAATCCTATAAATGTTGAAACCAATGTTATTGAAACCGTAACCCGGAGGAATACATATGGACACTTTCCTAACGCTTTGCACTCAAAAGGAATAGGTATGTGGTACGGTAAGTAAACCGACTCCAAAACAGTTTTAAGGCAATATTTCTCCGTTTTGGAATATGTAGAAAAATAGAAAAATAAGAAGCGGTCCGGGAAGGACACGAGGCCTCCACAAGGGTGGAGGGCGCGCCCTACCCCCCTGGGCGCGCCCCCCTACCTCGTGGGCACCTCGTGTGCCCTCCGGACTCCGTTTTCTTGCATGATACGTATTTTGGTCGGTAAAAATTCATTAAATATTCTCCCAAAGGTTTTGACTCCTGTATCACGCAATTATCCTCCGTTCTTGTTTCGAGCTGTCCTGCTGCAGATTAGAGCAACATGTCGTCCCAGGATTCAGAAGGAGAAAGCTATGTGGATGATTACCTTGCAAATCCTAAAGTCTATGGAGATGTGGAGCACGATGGTTGGACTAGGAAGAAGAAGAGGACTATGAACCCAAAAGAAAGGAGGAGACGAGCTCAGATGAAGATGAAGTCCCGATAACTCAACCTGGGGACATGCATGTGGAGTTCAAAAAGTCAAGCCTCCCTGATAGAGCAAAGAAACCTAAGATCGAGTTTATCCCTTTCGTCTCTTGCAGGAAAATAAGCAGGACCTATGCAAAAAGATATTAACCCTGGAGCAGGAGATTGATGATTTGAGGGATCAAAATTCTATCCTCAAGCGCAAATTGAGGGACAAGCCTATGCCATCAACTAAATCAACAATACCACCATCCTATTCACCAACAAAGGATATATAATCACATGGGTATGGGCACTCCCCTTGGCAACTGCCAAGCTTGGGGGAGGTGCCCCGGTATCGTATCACCAACACACTCCTATCTTTACCATTTTTCTTAGTTCGATCCTTTTAGTAGTATCTTGATCTAGTAGAATAAAGTTTATGGCATGATCTAGTTTTGAATTTTGCTTTATGATCCCTCTATATAATTGAGTCCGTGAGCTATATAATAAAGATTAGTGATGAGTCAAGGGCTTGATTATTTTGCCATGATCCTGAGTGAATAAGAGAAAAGAGAAAAGAATAAAAAGAAACAAAGAGATAATATTGATCTTATCGAGAGTAATGACTTCACATAGAAAGTGTATGATGATTAAAAATTGTTGAGAGTTGGCAAACATAGCTTTGGTCATTGTTGCAATTAATAGGAAGTAATAAGGAAAGAGAGGTTTCACATATAAATATACTATCATTGACATCTTTTATGATTGGGAGCACTCATTAAAATATGGCATGCTATAGAGTTGATGTTGGACAAGGAAGACAACGTAATGGGTTATGTTTTCCTATATCTGAGATAAAGTATATTGTCATGGATCATCCAACATGTTGAGCTTGCCTTTCCCCCTCATGCTAGCCAAATTCTTAGCACCAAGTAGAGATACTACTTGTGCTTCCAAATACCCTTAAACCCAGTTTTGCCATAAGAGTCCACCATATCTACCTATGGATTGAGTAAGATCCTTCAAGTAAGTTATCATCGGTGCAAGCAATAAAAATTGCTCTCTAAATATGTATGACTTATTAGTGTGGGAGAAAATAAGCTTTATACGATCTTGTGATGTGGAAGAAATAAAAGCGACGGACTGCATAATAAAGGTTCATGTCACAAGGGGCAATACAAAGTGACGTTCTTTCGCATTAAGATTTTGTGCATTCAACCTTGAAAGCGCATGGCAACCTCTGCTTCCCTCTGCGAAGGGCTTATCTTTTATTATTATCTTCCACCTTATGCAAGAGTCATGGTGATCTTCACCTTTCCTTTTTATTTTTATCCTTTGGCAAGCACAGTGTGTTGGAAAGATCCTAATAGATATATCTAATTGGATGTAGGGGAGCATGAGTTATTATTGTTGCATTACCCTTGAGGTAAAAGGTTGGGAGGCAAAACTATAAGCCCCTATCTTTATCTGTGTCCGATTAAAACTC
The DNA here is from genome assembly GCA_021605205.1 of Aegilops longissima. NCBI lineage: Eukaryota > Viridiplantae > Streptophyta > Magnoliopsida > Poales > Poaceae > Aegilops > Aegilops longissima. The sequence goes on along the minus strand of CM038680.1, from coordinate 264,926,081 downwards.
CGTAACCACAAGTATCGCGTGAGTGTTAGCAATTATGAAAGACTAAATGATAGTTGAGTATGTGGACTTACTATAAAGCTCTGACATAGACTCTTTCTGATGTTACGATAAATTGCAATTGCTTCAATGACTGAGACTATAGTTTGTTAGTTCTTAATAAAGTTTTTGAGTCATACTTTTGCATTGTGAACAGATTATTACTTGAGCATAAGTAATCATATGACAATATCCATATATGTTGCTGTTATGAGAATAATCATGATTCCCTCATGTCCGTATTTTATTTTATCAACACCTCTACCTCTAAACATGTGGACATATTTATCGTTATCGGCTTCCACTTGAGGACAAGCGAGGTCTAAGCTTGGGGGAGTTGATACGTCCATTTTGCATCATGCTTTTATATAGATATTTATTACATTATGGGCTGTTATTACACATTATGTCACAATACTTATGCCTATTCTCTCTTATTTTACAAGGTTTACACAAGGAGGGAGAATGCCGGCAGCTGGAATTCTGGGCTGGAAAAGGAGCAAATATTAGAGACCTATTCTGCACAACTCCAAAAGTCCCGAAACTCCATGAAAGTCATTTTTGGAAATAATAAAAAATATTGAGCGGAAGAAGCACGCAGAGGGGACCCACTGCCACAAGGGTGGGGTGCGCCCTAGCACCTGTATGCCCCTGCCTCGTGGGCCCCTGTTGGCCCTCCGGTGGCCATCTTCGCTATATGAGGTCTTTCGTCGAGGAAAAATCACAAGCAACCTTTCGACGAGACTCCGCCACGAGGCGGAACCTTGCGAACCAATCTAGGGCTCCGCAGAGCTGTTCTGCTGGGACACTTCCCTCCGGAGGGGGAAATCATCGCCATCATCATCACCAACGCTCCTCTCATCGGGAGAGGGCAATCTCCATCAACATCTTCACCAACACCATCTCCTCTCAAAACCCTAGTTCATCTCTTGTATCCAATTCTTGTCCCCAAGTCCGGGATTGGTACTAGTAGGTTGCTAGTAGTGTTGATTACTCCTTGTAGTTGATGCTAGTTGGTTTATTTGGTGGAAGATCATATGTTCAGATCCTTTATGCATATTAATACCCCTCTGATTTTCAACATGAATATGCTTTGTGAGTAGTTATGTTTGTTCCTGAGGACATGGGAGAAGTCTTGCTATTAGTAGTCATGTGAATTTGTGTAACATCCCAAAATTCTAAATTTTGGAATGTTATATTAAATAGATAGATTTTATTGATTGTTTGATTGATTGACTGAAAGTGAGTGAATTTGAAACTTTTGAAAGTTAAATGAGAGGGAATAAAAGGACTTTTCCAAACTTTCATTTTTGCTTTTATGCTCTCCGTGAATTCAAATTCTTTTCAACACAAAACCCTGGAGAGAAGATGGCATGACTTCTTCCATTTATTTAAATGACAAGGGGTGTTGAAAATATTTGAATTTCATTTGGGAAATATTTACAATTCCGAAACATTATGCAACTCAATGATTTTCATGAGCGAAGATAAAATAAATTCTTCAAAACATAAGAAATATGAGTTGGGAGTTTCAAAGAATTAAAATTCAAAGTTCTTTTGAATTTATTTTCAATTTGGAGTTATTTGAGTTTTATTCAAATTATTTTCTCCAAAAATAAAATATATGGAAAATAGGGTAACATGATTCCTACATCGAAAATTGGAGATAAATAAATTTGAATTAATTTTGGTATTTTTAAAATGATTTTGTTGGATTTTATTAGAGCAGTAGCACTCTTTGCTTTATTTGATTTTGTGTGGATTTTATTAGGCATTATAAAAATGTCCATATTGTAGAAAATCTTTTTCTGCAAATTTTGATATATTATATGCCTATATACTATATTTATTTGGTTTTATTATTTTATTTTCTTTGTAAATGATTAAAAAACTTTTCGCTCCGCCTTAACTGGGCTGCCCAACAGCCGCTGCCCAGCCAACCAAGACCGCCTTCCTCCCGAAGCGGAGTCCGCCAACACGCCGCCGGCCGTGTCCCGACTGACTCAGCGCCGCCTCAGCCCTCCCGCACGCCATTGCCTCCCCCCTGCCTTTAAAAGGCAGGCCCGACCCCGCCCCCTCTTTTCTCCTCCTCCGAGCCCCGCCAGAGCTTCGCCTTGCCAGCGCTGGCCATGGACTTCGCCGCTGCGCCGCCCGCCCGCCACCAGCCTTCGCCAGCCTCCCTCCGCCGCCTTGCCGCGCTCGCCTCAAGTCGCGTTGCTCACCCGCATCACCGAACACCACCGCCGCCCGGACGCCTTGCGCGGAGTTCGCCGGGCCGGATCCGCCCGCCGCCTGGCCCAAAACCGCCCGCCTGGTTTTCGTCGGAAAACCCGAACCGGTAATAAACCGTCCCGGTCCGTTATCCCTTTTAGGTTTTCTATGGTTTTCTTTTAGCGGTTTAATTTTTTTAGTTAGACTTATTTCTGAACGCCACTGGTTAGGTATTCACAAGTGAACGGTTTTTTGTTCGTTAGGGTTTCATAGCGAACGTTCGTACAGTAGAATGTTTTTTTCCCTTTTATTTATAGTTTTCTGCGAGGGACCTATCCGTAGTGTTATCTTTACAGATTAGTCCCCAATTTTCAAACGACCATAACTTTTTGCTCGTTAGTCGGAATTCAACGAAACCAACGCCCACTTCTTCGTTCGATCCCTCTTTCCAAAGAATCCAACTCAAACATGTTTTTGAAAGTTTTAAAATTTGAGTTCAAACAGATTTGTATTTGAACTTCGTTTGATCATAACTTGAGTTTCGTAACTCCGATTTAGTTGATTCTTTTTGCAAATCGAAGCTCTTGACCTAAACTTTCTGATAAGGCCAAATTCACATAATTTTGGTACTGTTAGAAATTGTTTTATGTTGCAAGAGTTATTTGCTTGGTTTTGATGTTTTCCGAATCGTTTTCTTCGTTCGGTCCGATGTTTTGATTGATTGCTTATGTGTGGCTGCTATTGCTTGATTACGATAGATTGACCGGAGTGCGCCGAGTAGAATCTATCAAGAGTTTTGAGTGCGAATCATCTTCATCAACATTGCAGGCAAGTAACACTTTGATCATACCTCTTCCCATACCCAGTTTTTATTGCATTAGATCAATCCTCAAACATTGCATGATTAGGATCTAATTAAATTGTGGGTTTTGGGAAGTAGATTGAGGTAGTACCTATTACCTGTTTTATTATCAAACCCTTGGGAGTTACTTCTACGTTTGCTTATTATGCTATGCTATGCTAGTAGACGTGGATTGGGTGAGTGTATCCATGACAGATGTGAGATTCTTATTTAATGGTTTACTTAAGGTGGCAACTTAAACACACATCTGGGTGGATTGAGGCACCTGGTTTCTATCAGGACTTGCCTATATTTCTTCGGACCGCCACCCAGGCTCAAAGGGATCATGAGATTTTTCAAACTAGAAACTTCCGTGTGCAGCCACAAGCCATTATGGGCTCTGGCATAGTTGATTAAGTTGTGCGAACTCTTACGGGTAGACTAGAAGATGTAGGGGAAAGTAGGTGTACCGGTCTACCCACATGTAAGGTGCTAGTGCTTCTGAAAGACTATGTCTCGGTCATCCGTTTCTCAAACACCATGTAGTGCGAGAAATCGAACGGAGGCGATCGAGTCTTGTGGGGAAAAGTGCGCAAACCTCTGCAGAGTGTATAAACTAATCATGGTTAGCCGTGTCCCCGGTTATGGACATCTTGAGTATCTAGTTCTTGGATTATCCTGTTGATCTCATCACGTTACTTAATATAATTAGTTTGGGTTTAATTGAGTACTTTTAATTGGGATTGAGAATGCTGTCAACCATTCTCAATGTTTCACAACCACCGTGATAATTAAATAAATTTATTCCTTTGCAGTAGGGAAAAATTGGCTTTTCGCAAAACCTTATAACCATAGAGCTTTTCCACCAGCCATATATGCATGTAGTATAGGCTTATTACTTCATTACTCTCTATGTGTTACATTGCCAAGCATATTCCATGTCTTGACCGTTTCGGCTGCAACTTTTCATGTTGCAGACTTTTCAGACGTCGAGTAAGTGATACATTAGGTTTACGATTTCTACACTCAACTTTGCCGTTGGTGTTGATGGGAATCCACAACCCTGTTGCTTCCGCTATATTTGGATTGAGGTAATAGTATTTACGCTACTTTATACATGTGATTTACCTCTGTTATAAATCCTCGAGTACTGTGTGTGTCAGGATACCGATCCAGGGATGACACTTAAGCACAGAGACTTGATCCATTCGGGTCGGGTCGCTACAAGATGGTATCAGAGCACATGTTGACTGTAGGACGTGACCCTAGAAACTGGCAAGCCCATAGGAAAAGATTTTCTCTACAACTTCTCTTTCAAAAAGATCTTTTACCTCTCCTCTCTTCTGAGCTTATTCAAATATCCCCTTTTAGTGAGACCATACCCCTTTTCCCTTTTGACCACTCAAAGATTTGACCGATGAGACCACTCCAAGAAGTACAAGATATCGGACAACTAAGACCATCTGGAATGAAGAGGATTTTACCGTGTAAATGGAAACTTCAACTGTTGAAGACTCCGAAGACTAGGAGATTTTGAAGGCTCTGAAGAATTCCCAGATTTTTATGACCTAGGAAGGTTACGCTTATGGAATTTGACAGACTATGGAAGTTATCAATACCCGAGATCAAGGTGTATCGGAGAAAGACCGGAATATGGAGCATCAGAACTCAAAGTTTTGTCAAGGAAACCCCGATGCAGGAGATATCAACTATGGAATGATAGCTCACGGAAAGGGCAAGAGCAAAAGCACAGCTATCCATGATGTCATCGCCCGTTTATGCTATTGTCACCGTGCTGAGTTAAGCATGCATATGCATGGAAGGATTGGATGGTAGAAGGATGATGGAGCACCTATCAGCAAGATGAAGTTTTAACCTTAGCTAGTGTATCACCAGGATCTGGAGTGTTACATCAAGAAGTTAAATGGACCTACAAGAAGCAATATTTTGACAAGAAGGCAATTGGTGAAGAACTCAGGAACCGGAAGCTGAAGTAGCCAAACTGGAGGAACAAAACCTCGAGATACCGGAGATTTGTCAGGAATTGGAGGACAGTAGGACCATGGTTCATGTCAAGGAAGTTGAAACCAGAAGTTTGGAATGCAACTCCAGAATATTAAAAGACGTCACGAGAGACTCTGTGTCAATAGAGATGATATTGCAAAAGAACTTGAGAAGGACAAGCATCATCAGAAGAAGCCATCGGAGACATGATCAAGACTAAAAGAGTTTGATGACTTTGAAGATTTATTGACCATTAGAAGACCAAACCCCTGTTACATACCTGTGTTAGATGCGACGTTTGTGAGCTGTCATTTGTTTGATGTTTTTCCGACAACCACAACAAAATCTGTCTTTTCAAAACTTTTGTTTGTATTGTGTGTATCCCTCTCTATCTCCCTTATCCCACCCCAATACCCATGGACCCAATAGAGGATGTATGGAGATGAGCTTGTATTTTCTGGATCGATGAGTCAATTGGAGATGGACCAATGGATTTAGAACTTGGAAGATCATATGGAGAATAACCCTATAGGTGGAAAGTATATGACCCAGCATGCTCTTCAGTGCTTTGAAAGAGGTGCTGCTATTTGGTAGAAGATGTACCAAACCATCAATGGGTGGCAAGGAGTAACCACTTGGAAGGAATTTAAGTGGACTTTGTTAAAGTCTTGGCTTGTGTCCCAGAAGTTGAGGCCTTATGGAAATGATATGAAGAAACCTTGCGCATGCAAGCTTTGTGGAGAAATAGGACACAACCATATAGAACACAAAGATGAATGCTCAAGTTGTGAAGGAAGTCACCCAGCTGAAGAATGCCCAACTAGGCAGATCACTTGTTTCTTGTGTGAAGGGACTACCCACTACCCTGCACATCGTCACATTTACCCCATGGTACAAAGAATCATCCAGCAGAAGAAAGAAGAAATGAAAGGAGCCCTCACGGAAGTTCTAGGAGAAGCTGTGATGAAGGAAGAGATGGAGGACACACCCAAAGAGGAACCAATTAAACCCAGCACCAAGTCTTGCTATTCATGTGGAGAAGAAGGACACATCTCCCAGAATTGTATGAATGGGGATCTAGTAGAATTCCCGACAGAGGAAGTAGAGTATGACCCACGTGAAATAGAAGCCCTGATTGGAATGGAAAAGTCCGAGAAGAGAAGTAGATTGGATTCCAGGAAGGATCTGAGTCATATCACCTGTTATAGGTGCAAGGAGTCAGGGCACTACCTCAGCAACTGCCCAAAAAGGAAGCCAAGTACCCAAGGAGGCTATATAATCACAAGGAAACCTCGAAACTTGTCAGAAGTAATATGTTTCCGTTGTAATGTAGCAGGGCACTTTGCCAGAGATTGTCCGAAGGAGAAGGAGACTGGTGAGAAATAGTTGATTTTGTAACAGAAGAAATGGAGTAGTAGAAGTGAGAGCTTTTTCTTTTATATTGAGGTGTTGAGTTGAGACAAGTAATGGAAAAGCGAGAGATTGTAATAATTTAAGAATCAATAAAGTTAGCAGTGTTGGTACTGCTTTGGATTTTATGAGTTACCCTATGAGGAAAGATGTTGACCAATTTCGAGGATATGAGAGATATGGTCTATGGAATATTGGAACATTTTAAGGGTGGTAGTACCCTGTAAGAACCGTTGACCCCTGGAAAAGATAAGGATACTCCACTGAATGGATTTCAGACAAAATGAATACGAGTTTTGTCCCGATATGTTTGATACCCCAAGAGTTTGTTGACGTTGGAGACCGTCAGTTGTTTGGATCAAATGTGATCAAGGAGTCAGAAGAGAATGTTAAGTTGATTCGAGATAGACTGAAGGTAGCTCAGTCCAGGCACAAGAGTTATGCAGACTCAGAAACGCAAGGAGGTAGTCTATGAAATTGGAGACGGAGCATGTCTTCATGTGTCCCCTCTGTGAGGAGTTAAACGATTTGGAGTTAAGGGAAAGTTAGCCCCGAGATTTGTAGGACCATACCGAGTTTGGAACATATGGGAGAATTGGCTAACAAGTTGGAGTCACCCGAAGGACTGTCAGGAGTTCATGATGTGTTTCACGATTCCCAGTTGAAGAAGTGCCATGCAGAGATGGCCAATATTCCCCTGTAAGGACGCTTGACCCTGGAAAGGATAATGATGTTCCACGAAGTGGAGTATGGACTTCATAAGTATAAGTTTTATCTTGGCAGGTGGGATATCCCACGAGGATGAAGATATGAATTACTATTGGATATAAAGGAGGTATGATGTTGGAAGTATGGATCAATGGAAATTCCATGATGAGTCTGAGTAATCACTTCCTAGTTTGGTGCCAATAGAAGGAAGGAAGACAGAACAATTGGATGGATTTAAGAACACTAGGAAGTTGGAAGTTGGAATAATGATCAGAATCCCGAGGATAAGTTCAAGGACTACAAGTGATGAGATGGGCCATAACCCACAGGCTCCAGGACCTGCCAAGAAGCAAGCGCATTCTTGCTGAAGGAAAAACCCTGGAAGAGGATATGCCCTTATCAACCGACGATTCTATAGGAGTTTACGCAAAACCTGAGAGTTGTTAAGGAACGATATATGTTTGTTTGGCTTGCAGAATCAATGGATTTTCTGAACTTGGTTCGTCGAAAGAGAAATTCTGCAATGCTTGTGAGGATGACCGAGTGTTAGAATGCGAGATTTGCTAAACCATGTACAAGGTAATGATTTGGGTGCGGGGTGGATTGATCACCATACCGACTTACTCTTATTATTCGCTTTGCTATATGAGATGGTAAGTCTGAGTGACCTACCTATAGTAGAGTGACGACGATCTAAACCTTGTTTGAACCTTAGAATGGTATAGGTATTTTCCCTTGTACAAGGCAGTTGTTGCCAACCGTAGGTTATACGGTGAGGTTCAACCCAGACCCATTTCCTGCAGGACAAACCATAAATTGATGACCACCATGAGATATTGATAGTTGTTTAGAATTGGCGCCAGACCCATCAGCTATGAAGACCCAATCTCGGAATAACCTTACCAAGAGGAAAGGACAAAAGAATTGAGGAAAAGGTTATGCCACTACCGGAAGATTCAGAGAAGGAATTATCCTTAAAGATCTGAGAAGACCGACACTGTCAGTAATAAGGATGGAGTATATGAGTTTTGTTGGAACCATAACCATGTTTCTAAGGGTGGTAGCACCCCAGACACCTGTGGTGATCGATGGATTTTTGAGAAGACCCCCAAACCCTAACCTTTTTCTTTCTAGCCTCTCCGAATATCGAGGACGAGATTCATTTTAAGGGTGGTAGTTTGTAACATCCCAAAATTCTAAATTTTGGAATGTTATATTAAATAGATAGATTTGATTGATTGTTTGATTGATTGACTGAAAGTGAGTAAATTTGAAACTTTTGAAAGTTGAATGAGAGGGAATAAAAGGACTTTCCCAAACTTTCATTTTTGCTTTTATGCTCTCCGTGAATTCAAATTCTTTTCACCACAAAACCCTGGAGAGAAGATGACATGACTTCTTCCATTTATTTAAATGACAAGGGGTGTTGAAAATATTTGAATTTCATTTGGGAAATATTTACAATTCCGAAACTTTATGCAACTCAATGGTTTTCACGAGCGAAGATAAAATGACTTCTTCAAAACATAAGAAATATGAGTTGGGAGTTTCAAAGAATTAAAATTCAAAGTTCTTTTGAATTTATTTTCAATTTGGAGTTATTTGAGTTTTATTCAAATTATTTTCTCCAAAATAAAATATATGGAAAATAGGGTAACATGATTCCCTACATCGAAAATTGGAGATAAATAAATTTGAATTAATTTTGGTATTTTTAAAATGATTTTGTTGGATTTTATTAGAGCAGTAGCACTCTTTGCTTTATTTGATTGTGTGTGGATTTTATTTGGCATTATAAAATGTCCATATTGTAGAAAATCTTTTTCTGCAAATTTTGATATATTATATGCCTATATACTATATTTATTTGGTTTTATTATTTTTATTTTTGCCTGGTAAATGATTAAAAAGCTTTTCCCTCCGCCGCTTGAACTGGGCGGCCCAACAGGCATGCTGCCCAGCCACCACCGACCGCTTCCTCCCGAAGGAGTCCGCCGCCAACACGCCGCGGCCGTGTCCCGACCGGACTCACCGCCTCAGCCCTCCCGCACGCCATCGCCTCCCTGCCTTTTAAAAGGCACGCCCGACCCAGCCCTCTTTTCTCCTCCTCCCGAGCCCGCCAAGATTTCGCCGCCAGGCCAGGCGCCAGCTGGACTTCGCCGCTGCGCCGCCCGCCGCCGCCGCCACGCTCAAGGCCACCGCCGCCTCGCCAAGCCTCCTCTCAGCGTCGCGTCGCTTCGCCCGCTTCAACGAACGCCACCGCCGCCCGGACGCCCGCTCCGGAGTTCGCCACCGGCCGGATCCGCCCCACCGCCCGTCCAAAACCGCCCGCCCTGGTTTTCGTGGGAAAACCCCGAACCGGTAATAAACCGTCCTGGTCCGGTTATCCCTTTTAGGTTTTCTACGGTTTTCTCTTTAGCCGGTTTAATTTTTTTTAGTTAGACTTATTTTACGAATGCTCACTGGTTAGGTATTCACAGTGAACGGTTTTTCGTTCGTTAGGGTTTCATAGCGAACGTTCGTACAGTAGAATGTTTCTTTTTCTTTTTATTTATAGTTTTCTGCCAGGGACCTATCCGTAGTGTTATCTTTACAGATTAGTCCCCAATTTTCAAACGACCATAACTTTTTGCTCGTTAGTCGGAATTCAACGAAACCAACGCCCACTTCTTCGTTACGATCCCCTCTTTCCAGTAATCCAACTCAAACATGTTTTTGAAAGTTTTAAAATTTGAATTCAAACAGATTTGTATTTGAACTTCGTTTGATCATAACTTGAGTTTCAGAATCTCGATTTAGTTGATTCTTTTGCAAATCGAAGCTCTTGACGTAAACTTTCGATAAGGCAAAATTCACATAATTTTGGTACTGTTAGAAATTGTTTTATGTTGCAAGAGTTATTTGCTTGGTTTTGATGTTTTCCTAATCGCTTTTCTTCGCTTCGACCGATGTTTTGATTGATTGCTTATGTGTGGCTGCTATTGCTTGATTACGATAGATTGACCGGAGTGCGCCGAGTAGAATCTATCAAGAGTTTTGAATGCAAATCATCTTCATCAACATTGTAGGCAAGTAACACTTTGATCATACCTCTTCCCATACCCAGTTTTTATTACATTAGATCAATCCTCAAACATTGCATGATTAGGATCTAATTAAATTGTGGGTTTTGGGAAGTAGATTGAGGTAGTACCTATTACCTGTTTTATTATCAAACCCTTGGGAGTTACTTCTACGTTTGCTTATTATGCTATGCTATGCTAGTAGACGTGGATTGGGTGAGTGTATCCATGACAGATGTGAGATTCTTATTTAATGGTTTACTTAAGGTGGCAACTTAAACACACATCCGGGTGGATTGAGGCACCTGGTTTCTATCAGACTTGCTCAGATTTCTTCGGACCGCCACCCGTGCTCAAAGGGATCATGAGATTTTTCAAACTAGAAACTTTCGTGTGCAGCCACAAGCCATTATGGGCTCTGGCATAGTTGATTAAGTTGTGCGAACTCTTACGGGTAGACTAGAAGATGTAGGGGAAAGTAGGTGTACCGGTCTACCCACATGTAAGGTGCTAGCGCTTCTGAAAGACTATGTCTCGGTCATCCGTTTCTCAAACACCATGTAGTGCGAGAAATCAAACGGAGGCGATCGAGTCTTGTGGGGAAAAGTGCGCAAACCTCTGCAGAGTGTATAAACTAATCATGGTTAGCCGTGTCCCCGGTTATGGACATCTTGAGTATCTAGTTCTTGGATTATCCTATTGATCTCATCACGTTACTTAATATAATTTGTTTGGGTTTAATTGAGTACTTTTAATTGGGATTGAGAATGCTGTCAACCATTCTCAATGTTTCACAACCACCATGATAGTTAAATAAATTTATTCCTTTGCAAGAGGGAAAAATTGGCTTTTCAAAAACCTTATAACCATAGAGCTTTTCCACCAGCCATATATGCATGTAGTATAGGCTTATTCCTTCATTACTCTCTATGTGTTACATTGCCAAAGATATTCCATGTGTCGACCGTTTCGGGCTGCAACTTTTCATGTTGCAGACTTTTCAGACGTCGAGTAAGTGATACGTAAGGGTTACGATTTCTACACTCAACTTTGCCGTTGGTGTTGATGGGAATCCACAACCCTGTTGCTTCCGCTATATTTGGATTGAGGTAATAGTATTTACGCTACTTTATACATGTGATTTACCTCTGTTATAAATCCTCGAGTACTGTGTGTGTCAGCATACCGATCTAGGGATGACACTTAAGCACAGAGACTTGATCCATTCGGGTCGGGTCACTACAATTTGGTATTCGTTTGATATTTTGATGATATGTATGTTGTCTGGCCTCTAGTGGTGTTATGTGAACGTCGACTACATAACACTTCACCATTATTTGGGCCTAGAGGAAGGCGTTGGGAAGTGATAAGTAGATGATGGGTTGCTAGAGTGACATAAGCTTAAACCCTAGTTTATGCGTTGCTTCGTAAGGGGCTGATTTGGATCCATATGTTTCATGCTATGGTTAGGTTTACCTTAATACTTTTGTTGTAGTTGTGGATACTTGCAATAGAGGTTAATCATAAGTGGGATGCTTGTTCAAGTAAGAACATCACCCAAGCACCGGTCCACCCACATATCAAATTATCAAAGTACCGAACGCGAATCATATGAACGTGATGAAAACTAGCTTGACGATATTCCCATGTGTCCTCATGAGCACTTTTCCTTATATAAGAGTTTGTCCAGACTTGTCCTTTGCTACAAAAAGGATTGGGCCACCTTGCTGCACTTTATTTACTTTTATTACTTGTTGCTTGTTTCAAATTATCCTATCACAAAACTATCTATTACCACTTATTTCAGTACTTGCAAAGAATACCTTGCTGAAAACCGCTTATCATTTCCTTCTGCTCCTCGTTGGGTTCAACACTCTTACTTATCGAAAGTACTACGATAGATCCCCTATACTTGTGAGTCATCATCCGCCATGGCCAGCGTGAGTTCTGGGTCGAGAGATTGCCACCAGGGAGAGGCGAGCCTGGAAGCGGAAGCACGAGAGATGTCCCGCCTCACCGCGGAAGTAGCCAACATGTCCCGCCGCACGGCCGTAGCAGCACAGAGGTCCCGCCACGCCGCCGAAGCAGCATGGAGGTCCCGCCGCGCCGTTGATGCAGCAGACTTGACCGGTCGCGCCGCAGATGCAGAAGAGATGTCCCGCTGCGCCGCGAATGCAACAGAGATGTCCCCCTGTGCCGCAGCAGCCTGGGAAAATGTCTCGCGGGCAGGTGATGACTTTTACAGGCGCATGCGTGCCCTCATCCTTAGGCAGATGGATCAGATCTCCAGGTGGGAGAGGTTGCAGGATGACCTGAAAGCCTCGTTTGAACAGTCTACAGACGTTATCCGACAACTAAATGAGAGCAATGCGAAGCTCTAGGCCGAGCGCGACCTGCTGAGGGCGAAGATCGTCGGAAGTGCGGAGCAGCAGGAGCAGACCACTGCCTTGTTGAAGAGGACCGACGTCATCTTCAAGAAACTTATGGACGAGAATGCCATGATGCGCATCGAGCGCAGAAGGCTGGTGGAGGAATCCGTGGATGCTCTCAAGCAGCAACTTGAGGAAAAGAAAGAGCTTGTCTCCGCTCGTTGCGGAGACTAGTTCCCGCGGCCTGCAGCAACGCATCAAGAAAGTAGAGATCAGCGAGCTAGATCGTTGTCTTCCTTCTTCTTTTGCCCTTGTGTATTTCGGGCATTGCCGCATGTGCCTTTTTTAGTTATTTTCTAAATATGTAAGCCAATTATTATCCACTGTCATCGTCCTTATATTCGTCATGCTTGCCATAAGTCACAGTCGATTCTATATAGGTCCGTCAGATCTTACATCAAGATCCGTGCAAAACTTTCTTTTCAGATTTTGTTTTTTCTCTCTTAAATCTCAGTCCAGTGAGACATATAGCCACGCCGTAGAACAGGTGCTCGGGCGCCATTAATGGAGACGTTGGGTGGGAGGTGTGCGGCGGGTAGAGGTCAAAGGGCTCTCCTCCGGATGAGCACGCGCAAGGGTCTGATCGCACGCCTCCCGTACTCAAATAGCTACCCCGCACGACACCTCCTAGCTAATAAAAGAGGGGACGCGTGGCCACACATAATTGGTAAGTAGAACGCCCAGGTTTCAATAATCCTTGTGTTTCCGATTTGTAACATGAGAGCACTTGTTCCAAAATGACTTTGTTGATTGTTAATGTGTGTGCCTTTGCAAATCGGAAAGAAAAATTACCACAACATGTTGGTGCCATGTCATGACATCATGCCAAGTTTCATGATTTTCAGGCGTGTTTTGGAATTACATGAATTGAACAACCAAGTTTCTCAATCTTTCCAGCCGAGCCACGATGCCCAGATGTTTGAATTTCACTCACATCTCTTGCATGTGAGCTAGAAATTCACCCAAGGACACACATATGATTTTTCAAATAACTTTGGTGCACTGGAGCCTGTGCTTGTAGTTCAAATTTGAATTATGCACAATAAATACCCAGAAACTCAATTAATGTATAAAAAAGGCCAAACGAACCCGGAATAATTACAAAATTTAGCACGATACTTCTATTTGGTCTAATCTGCCTGTGTAAAAAATTAAGGCGGGAGAAGGCAGTGTACGTATGTTATTTCGCACACGGAGGTGACACGTTCCCTCTCGGAACCACGAGCCTTCTTGAGGGAAGCTCCTGTTTGCAAGAAGCTTACACCAAAGCTTGTCCCAATTCGGCTAAAAAAATTGCCGCAGCATGTTGCTGCCATGTCATGACACCATGCCAAGTTTCATGATTTTCAGGCGTGTTTTGGATTTACAGGAATTAAAAAACCAACTTTCTCAATCTTTCTAGCCGAGCCACGACGCCTAGATGTTTGAATTTCACTCCCATCTCTTGCATGGGACCTAGAAATTCACCCAAGGAAGCACATGTGATTTTGCAAACAACTTTGGTGCACTGGAGCCTGTGCTTGTAGTTCAAATTGGAATTATGCACATTAAATGCGTAGAAACTCAATTAATGCATAAAAAGGCCAAAGGAACCCGGAATAATTCCAAACTTTAGCACGGTACTTCTATTTGGTCTAATCTGCCTGTGTAAAAAAATTAAGGCGGAAGAAGGCAGTGTACGTATGTCGTTTCGCACACGGAGGTGACACGTCCCCTCTCTGAACCACGAGCCTTCTTGAGGGAAGCTCCGGTTTGCAAGAAGCTTACACCAAAGCTTGTCCCAATTCGGCCAAAAAAATTACCACAACATGTTGGTGCCATGTCATAACACCATGCGAAGTTTCATGATTTTCAGGCGTGTTTTGGATTTACAGGAATTAAAAAACCAAGTTTCTCAATCTTTCTGGCTGAGCCACGACGCCTAGATGTTTGAATGTCACTCCCATGTCTTGTATGGGACCTAGAAATTCACCCAACGACATACATGTGATTTTTCAAACCACTTTAGTGCACTGGAGCATGTGCTTGTAGTTCAAATTTGAATTATGCACATTAAATACGCAGAAACTCAATTAATGCATAAAAATGGCCAAACGAACCTAGAATAATTCCAAAATTAGAACGGTACTTCTATTTGGTCTTATCTGCCTGTGTAAAAAAATTAAGGCGGGAGAAGACAGTGTACGTATGTCGTTTCGCACACGGAGGTGACACATTCCCTCTCGGAACCACGAGCCTTCTTGAGGGAAGCTCCGGTTTGCAAAAACCTTACACCAAAGCTTTTCCCAATTTGGCCAAAAAATTACCGCATGATGTTGGTGCCATGTCATGACACCATGCCATGATTTTCAGGCGTGTTTTGGCTTACAGGAATTAAAAAACCAAGTTTCTCAATCTTTGCGGCAAAGCCACGACGCCTAGATGTTTGAATTTCACTCCCATCTCTTGCATGGGACCTAGAAATTCACCGAAGGACACACATGTGATTTTTCAAACAACTTCGGTGCACTGGAGCATGTGCTTGTAGTTAAAATTTGAATTAATCACATAAATGCCCAGAAACTCATTTAATGCATAAAAAGGCCAAACGAACCCGGAATAATTCCAAAATTTAGCACGGTACTTCTATTTGGTCTAATCTGCATGTGTAAAAAATTAAAGCGCGAAAAGGCAGTGTACATATGTCGTTTCGCAAACGGAGGTGACACGTTCCCTCTCGGAACCACGAGCCTTCTTGAGGGAAACTCCGGTTTAAAAGAAGCTTACACCAAAGCTTGTCCCAGTTCGGTCAAAAAATTACCGCATCATGTTGGTGCCATGTCATGACACCAATGCCAAGTTTAATGATTTTCAGGCGTGTTTTGGATTACAGGAATTAAAAAACCAAGTTTCTCCATCTTTCCGGTTGAGCCACGACGCCTAGATGTTGGAAGTTCACTCCCATCTCTTGCATGGGACCTAGAAATTCACCCAAGGACACAAATTTTTCAAACAACCTTGGTGCCCTGGAGCCTGTGCTTGTAGTTCAAATTTGAATTATGCAAATTAAATGCGCGGAAACTCAATTAATGCATAATAAGGCCAAAGGAACCCGGAATAATTCCAAACTTTAGCACGGTACTTTTATTTGGTCTAATCTGCCTGCGTAAAAAAATTAAGGCGGAAGAAGGCAGTGTACGTATGTCATTTCGCACACAGAGGTGACACGTCCCCTCTTTGAACCATGAGCCTTCTTGAGGGAAGCTCCGGTTTGCAAGAAGCTTACACCAAAGCTTGTCCCAATTCGGCCAAAAAAATTACCGCAACATGTTGGTGCCATGTCATAGAACCATGCCAAGTTTCATGATTTTCAGGCGTGATTTGGATTTACAGGAATTAAAAAACCAAGTTTCTCAATCTTTCTGGCCGAGCCACGACGCCTAGATGTTTGAATTTCACTCCCATGTCTTGTATGGGACCTACAAATTCACCCAAGGACACACATGTGGTTTTTCAAACCACTTTAGTGCACTGGAGCATGTGCTTGTAGTTCAATTTTGAATTATGCACATTAAATACGCAGAAACTCAATTAATGCATAAAAATGGCCAAACGAACCCAGAATAATTCCAAAATATAGAACGATACTTCTATTTGGTCTTATCTGCCTGTGTAAAAAAATTAAGGCGGGAGAAGACAGTGTACGTATGTCGTTTAGCACACGGAGGTGACACGTTCCCTCTCGGAACCACGAGCCTTCTTGAGGGAAGCTCCGGTTTGCAAGAAGCTTACACCAAAGCTTTTCCCAATTTGGCCAAAAAAATTACCGCAGGATGTTGGTGCCATGTCATGACACCATGTCATGATTTTCAGGCGTGTTTTGGATTACAGGAATTAAAAA
This sequence comes from Aegilops longissima, assembly GCA_021605205.1. NCBI lineage: Eukaryota > Viridiplantae > Streptophyta > Magnoliopsida > Poales > Poaceae > Aegilops > Aegilops longissima. The sequence goes on along the minus strand of CM038680.1, from coordinate 264,909,500 downwards.
ACCAAGTTTCTCAATCTTTGCGGCCGAGCCACGACGCCCAGATGTTTGAATTTCACTCCCATCTCTTGCATGGGACCTAGAAATTCACCCAAGGACATACATGTGATTTTTCAAACAACTTTGGTGCACTGGAGCCTGTGCTTGTAGTTCAAATTTGAATTATGCACATTAAATGCACAGAAACTCAATTAATGCATAAAAAGGCCAAACGAATCCGGAATAATTCCAAAATTTAGCACGGTACTTCTATTTGGTCTAATCTGCCTGTGTAAAAAATGAAAGCGCGAAAAGGTAGTGTACATATGTCATTTCGCACACAGAGGTGACACGTTCCCTCTCAGAACCACGAGCCTTCTTGAGGGAAACTCCGGTTTAAAAGAAGCTTACACCAAAGCTAGTCCCAGTTTGGTCAAAAAATTACCGCATCATGTTGGTGCCATGTCATGACACCAATGCCAAGTTTAATGATTTTCAGGCGTGTTTTGGATTACAAGAATTAAAAAACCAAGTTTCTCAATCTTTCCGGCCGAGCCACGATGCCCAGATGTTGGAATTTCACTCCCATCTCTTGCATGGGACCTAGAAATTCACCCAAGGACACAGATTTTTCAAACAACTTTGGTGCCCTGGAGCCTGTGCTTGTAGTTCAAATTTGATTTATGCAAATTAAATGCGCAGAAATTGCAATAAGCTTACTCCAACGCTTTGTCCCGATTCATTAATATTACTGGTAGATGTTGGTGCCATGTTATGACACCATGCCAAAGTTTCACCGATTTTCGAGGTGTGTTTGGGTTCTGAGGATTAAAAAAACAGGTTTCTCAATCTTTCCGGCCTGAGAGCCACAACGCCCAGATGTTTGAATTTCACTCCCATCTTTGCATGGGACCTAAATTTACCCAAAGACACATATGTGATTTTTCAGAACAACTTTAGTGCACTTGAGCATGTGCATGTAGTTCAAAATGAGTTATGCATATTAAATATGCAGAAACTAAATTAATGCATAAAAAAGGCCAAACAGACCCGAATAATTCCAAAATTTAGAACGGTGCTACTATTTGGTCTTATCGGCTGTGTAAAAAAAATTTACATGAAAGAAGTCACTATATGTATGTCATTCCGCTTACGTAAGAGGTAACATCGCTCCCTCTCAACGTCGAAGTTTCCTCTTGAGGGAAGCTCCGGTGAAACTAAATTAATGCATAAAAGGCCAAACGAACCGGAATATTTCCAAAATTTAGCACGGTACTTCTATTTGGTCTAATCTGCTGTGTAAAAAATTAAAGGCGGGAGAAGGCGGTGTCGTATATCGTTTAGCACGAGGTGACATGTTCCTCTCGAAGCGAGAGCCTTCTTGAGGGAAGCTCCGGTTTGCAATAAGCTTACTCCAACGCTTGTCCCGATTCGGCCAAAAATATTACCGCAGCATGTTGGTGCCATGTTATGACACCATGCCAAGTTTCACGATTTTCAGGTGTGTTTTGGGTTTACAGGAATTAAAAAAAACAAGTTTCTCAATCTTTCCGGCCGAGCCACAACGCCCAGATGTTTGAATTTCACTCCCATCTTTTGCATGGGACCTAGAAATTTACCCAAAGACACACATGTGATTTTTCAAACAACTTTAGTGCACTTGAGCATGTGCTTGTAGTTCAAAATTGAGTTATGCACATTAAATACGCAGAAACTCAATTAATGCATAAAAAGGCCAAACGAACCCAGAATAATTCCAAAATTTAGAACGGTGCTACTATTTGGTCTTATCGGCCTGTGTAAAAAAATTTAAGGCGGAAGAAGTCACTATATGTATGTCATTCCGCACACGTAGGTGACACGTTCCCTCTCGGAATCACGAGCCTTCTTGAGGGAAGCTCCGGTTTGCAAGAAGCTTGCACCAAAGCTTTTCCCAATTCGGCTAAAATAATTACCGCAACATGTTGGTGCCATGTCATAACACCATGTCAATTTTCAAGATTTTCAGGCGTGTTTTGGATTTACAGGAATTAAAAACCAAGTTTCTCAATCTTTTTGGCCGAGCCACGACACCCAGATGTTTGAATTTCACTCCCATCTCTGGCATGGGACCGAGAAATTCACCCAAGGACACACATGTGATTTGAAACAACTTTGATGCACTGGAGTGTGTGCTTGTAGTTCAAATTTGAATTATGCACATTAAATGCACATAAAGTCAATTAATGCATAAAAAAGGCCAAACAAACCCGGAATAATTCCAAATATTAGCACGGTACTTCTATTTGGTCTAATCTACTTGTGTAAAAAATTAAGGCGGGAGAAGGCAGTGTACATATGTCGTTCCGCACACGGGGTGACACGTTCCCTCTCGGTACCACGAGCCTTCTTGAGGGAAGCTCCAGTTTGCAAGAAGCTTACACCAAAGCTTGTCCCAATTCGGCCAAAACAATTACCGCAGCATGTTGGTGCCATGTCATGACACCATGCCAAGTTTCATGATTTTCAGGCATGTTTTGGATTTACAGGAATTAAAAAACCAAGTTTCTCAATCTTTGCGGCCGAGCCACGACGCCCAGATGTTTGAATTTCACTCCCATCTCTTGCATGGGACCTAGAAATTCACCCAAGGACACACATGTGATTTTTCAAACAACTTTGGTGCACAGGAGCGTGTGCTTGTAGTTCAAATTTGAATTATGCACATTAAATGCCCAGAAAATAAATTAATGTATTAAAAAGGCCAAACGAACCCGGAATAATTCCAAAATTTAGCATGGTATCTGTCAAAGAATTAAGGCGGGAGAAGGCAGTGTCGTGAGGTCGTTTCAAGACACGGAGGTGACATGTTCCTCTAGGAACCACGAGCCTTCTTGAGGGAAACTCCGGTTTGCAAGAAGCTTACACCAAAGCTTGTCCCAATTCGGCCAAAAACATTACCGCAACATGTTGGTGCCATGTCATGACACCATGCCAAGTATCATGATTTTCATGCGTTTTTTGGATTTACAGGAATTAAAAAACCAAGTTTCTCAATCTTTCCGGCCGAGCCACGACGTCTAGATGTTTGAATTTCACTCCCATCTCTTGCATGGGACTTAGAAATTCACCCAAGGACACACATGTGATTTTTAAAACAACTTTGGTGCACTGGAGCCTTTGATTGTAGTTCAAATTTGAATTATGCACATTAAATGCGCAAAAACTGAATTAATGCATAAAAAGGCCAAACGAACCCATAATAAATCCAGAATTTAGCATGGTACTTCTATTTGGTCTAATCTACCTATGTAAAAAAATAAGGCGGGAGAAGGCAGTGTAAGTATGTCGTTTCGCACACAGAGGGAAGCTCCGGTTTGCAAGAAGCTTACACCGAAGCTTGTCCCAATTCGGCTAAAAAAATTACCGCGACATGTTGGTGCCATGTCATGACACCATGCCAAGTTTGATGATTTTCAGGCGTGTTTTGGATTTACAGGAATTAAAAAACCAAGTTTCTCAATCTTTCCGGTCGAGCCACGACGCCCAGATGTTTAAATTTCACTCCCTTCTCTCGCATGGGACCTAGAAATTCACCCAAGGACACACATGTGGTTTTTCAAACAACTTTGGTGCATTGGAGCATGTGCTTGTAGTTCAAATTTTAATTATGCACATTAAATGCCCAAAAACTCAACTAATGCATAGAAAAGGCCAAACGAACCTGGAATAATTCCAAAATTTAGCATGGTACTTCTATTTGGTCTAATCTGCCTGTGTAAAAAATTAAGGCGGGAGAAGGCAGTGTACGTATGTTGTTTCGCACACAGAGGGAACCTCCGGTTTGCAAGAAGCTTACACCGAAGCTTGTCCCAATTCGGCCAAAAAAATTACCGCAGCATGTAGGTGCCATGTCATGACACCGTGCCAAGTTTCATGATTTTAGGCGTGTTTTGGAATTACAAGAATTGAAAAACCAAGTTTCTCAATCTTTCCGGCCGAGCCACGACGTAAAGATGTTTGAATTTCACTCCCATCTCTTGCATGAGATCTAGAAATTCACCCAAGGACACACATGTGATTTTTCAAACAACTTTGGTGCACTGGAGCCTGTGCTTGTAGTTCATATTTGAATTGTGCACATTAAATGCCCAGAAAATCAATTAATGCATAGAAAGGCCAAACGAATCCGGAATAATTCCAAAATTTAGCACGGTACTTCTATTTGTTCTAATCTTCCTGTGTAAAAAATGAAAGCGCGAAAAGGTAGTGTACATATGTCATTTCGCACACGGAGGAGACACGTTCCCTCTCGGAACCACGAGCCTTCTTGAGGGAAAATCCGGTTTAAAAGAAGCTTACACCAAAGCTAGTCCCAGTTTGGTCAAAAAATTACCGCATCATGTTGGTGCCATGTCATGACACCAATGCCAAGTTTAATGATTTTCAGGCGTGTTTTGGATTACAGGAATTAAAAAACCAAGTTTCTCAATCTTTCCGGCCGAGCCACGATGCCCAGATGTTGGAATTTCACTCCCATCTCTTGCATGGGACCTAGAAATTCACCCAAGGACACAGATTTTTCAAACAACTTTGGTGCCCTGGAGCCTTTGCTTGTAGTTCAAATTTGAATTATGCAAATTAAATGCGCAGAAACTCAATTAATGCATAAAAAGGCCAAACGAACCCGGAATAATTCCAAAATTTAGCACGGTACTTCTATTTGGTCTAATCTGCCTGTGTAAAAAAATTAAGGCGGGAGAATGCAGTGTATGTATATCGTTTCGCACACGGAGGTGACACGTTCCCTCTCGGAAGCATGAGCCTTCTTGAGGGAAGCTCCGGTTTGCAATAAGCTTACTCCAACGCTTGTCCCGATTTGGCCAAAAATATTACCGCAACATGTTGGTGCCATGTTATGACACCATGCCAAGTTTCACGATTTTCAGGTCTGTTTTGGGTTTACAGGAATTAAAAAAACAAGTTTCTCAATCTTTCCGGCCGAGCCACGACGCCCAGATGTTTGAATTTCACTCCCATCTTTTGCATGGGACCTAGAAATTTACCCAAAGACACACATGTGATTTTTCAAACAACTTTAGTGCACTTGAGCCTGTGCTTGTAGTTCAAAATTGAGTTATGCACTTTAAATATGCAGAAACTCAATTAATGCATAAAAAGGCCAAACGAACCCAGAATAATTCCAAAATTTAGAACGGTGCTACTATTTGGTCTTATCGGCCTGTGTAAAAAAATTTAAGGCGGAAGAAGTCACTTTATGTATGTCATTTCGCACACGTAGGTAACACGTTCCCTCTCAGAATCACGAGCCTTCTTGAGGGAAGCTCCGGTTTGCAAGAAGCTTACACCAAAGCTTTTCCCAATTCGGCCAAAATAATTACCGCAACATGTTGGTGCCATGTCATAACACCATGTCAAGTTTCAAGATTTTCAGGCGTGTTTTGGATTTACAGGAATTAAAAACCAAGTTTCTCAATCTATTCGGCCGAGCCACGACACCCAGATGTTTGAATTTCACTCCCATCTCTGGCATGGGACCGAGAAATTCACCCAAGGACACACATGTGATTTGAAACAACTTTGATGCACTGGAGTGTGTGCTTGTAGTTCAAATTTGAATTACGCACAATAAATGCGCAGAAATTCAATTAATGCATAAAAAAGGCCAAACGAACCTGGAATAATTCCAAAATTTAGCATGGCACTTCTATTTGGTCTAATCTGCCTGTGTAATAAAATTAAGGCGGGAGAAGGCAGTGTACGTATGTTGTTTCGCACACAGAGGGAACCTCCGGTTTGCAAGAAGCTTACACCGAAGCTTGTCCCAATTCGGCCAAAAAAATTACCGCAGCATGTAGGTGCCATGTCATGACACCATGCCAAGTTTCATGATTTTTAGGCGTGTTTTGGAATTACAGGAATTGAAAAACCAAGTTTCTCAATCTTTCCGGCCGAGCCACGACGTAAAGATGTTTGAATTTCACTCCCATCTCTTGCATGAGACCTAGAAATTCACCCAAGGACACACATGTGATTTTTCAAACAACTTTGGTGCACTGGAGCCTGTGCTTGTAGTTCAAATTTGAATTATGCACATTAAATGCCCAGAAACTCAATTAATGCATAAAAAGGCCAAACGAATCCGGAATAATTCCAAAATTTAGCACGGTACTTCTATTTGGTCTAATCTGCCTGTGTAAAAAATTAAAGCGCGAAAAGGTAGTGTACATATGTCATTTCGCACACAGAGGTGACACGTTCCCTCTCAGAACCACGAGCCTTCTTGAGGGAAACTCCGGTTTAAAAGAAGCTTACACCAAAGCTAGTCCCAGTTTGGTCAAAAAATTACCGCATCATGTTGGTGCCATGTCATGACACCAATGCCAAGTTTAATGATTTTCAGGCGTGTTTCGGATTACAGGAATTAAAAAACCAAGTTTCTCAATCTTTCCGGCCAAGCCACGATGCCCAGATGTTGGAATTTCACTTCCATCTCTTGCATGGGACCTAGAAATTCACCCAAGGACACAGATTTTTCAAACAACTTTGGTGCCCTGGAGCCTTTTCTTGTAGTTCAAATTTGAATTATGCAAATTAAATGCGCAGAAACTCAATTAATGCATAAAAAGGCCAAACGAACCCGGAATAATTCCAAAATTTAGCACGGTACTTCTATTTGGTCTAATCTGCCTGTGTAAAAAATTAAGGCGGGAGAATGCAGTGTACGTATATCGTTTCACACACGGAGGTGACACGTTCCCTCTCGGAAGCATGAGCCTTCTTGAGGGAAGCTCCGGTTTGCAATAAGCTTACTCCAACGCTTGTCCCGATTCGGCCAAAAATATTACCGCAGCATGTTGGTGCCATGTTATGACACCATGCCAAGTTTCACGATTTTCAGGTGTGTTTTGGGTTTACAGGAATTAAAAAAACAAGTTTCTCAATCTTTCCGGCCGAGCCACGACGCCCAGATGTTTGAATTTCACTTCCATCTTTTGCATGAGACCTAGAAATTTACCCAAAGACACACATGTGATTTTTCAAACAACTTTAGTGCACTTGAGCCTGTGCTTGTAGTTCAAAATTGAGTTATGCACTTGAAATATGCAGCAACTCAATTAATGCATAAAAAGGCCAAACAAACCCAGAATAATTCCAAAATTTAGAACGGTGCTACTATTTGGTCTTATCGGCCTGTGTAAAAAAATTTAAGGCGGAAGAAGTCACTTTATGTATGTCATTCCCACACGTAGGTGACACGTTCCCTCTCGGAATCACGAGCCTTCTTGAGGGAAGCTCCGGTTTGCAAGAAGCTTACACCAAAGCTTTTCCCAATTCGGCCAAAATAATTACCGCAACATGTTGGTGCCATGTCATAACACCATCTCAAGTTTCAAGATTTTCAGGCGTGTTTTGGATTTACAGGAATTAAAAACCAAGTTTCTCAATCTTTTCGGCCGAGCCACGACACCCAGATGTTTGAATTTCACTCCCATCTCTGGCATGGGACCGAGAAATTCACCCAAGGACACACATGTGATTTGAAACAACTTTGATGCACTGGAGTGTGTGCTTGTAGTTCAAATTTGAATTACGCACAATAAATGCGCAGAAATTCAATTAATGTATAAAAAAGGCCAAACGAATCCGGAATAATTCCAAAATTTAGCATGGTACTTCTATTTGGTCTAATCTGCCTGTGCAATAAAATTAAGGCGGGAAAAGGCAGTGTACGTATGTTGTTTCGCACACGGAGGTGACACGTTCCCTCTCGGAACCATGAGCCTTCTTGAGGGAAGCTCCGGTTTGCAAGAAGCTTACAGCAAAGCTTGTCCCAATTCGGCCACAAAAATTACCTAACATGTTGGTGCCATGTCATGACACCATGCCAAATTTCATGATTTCCAGACGTTTTTTTATTTATAGGAATTAAATAACCAAGTTTCTCAATCTTTCCGGCCGAGCCACGACGCCCAGATGTTTGAATTTCACTCCCATGTCTTGCATGGGACTTAGAAATTCACCCAAGCACACACATGTGATTTTTCAAACAACTTTGGTGCACTGGAGCCTGTGTGCTTCTAGTTCAAATTTAAATTATGCATATTAAATGCACATAAAGTCAATTAATGCATTAAAAAAGGCCAAACAAACCCGGAATAATTCCAAACTTTAGCACGGTACTTCTATTTAGTCTAATATACTTGTGTAAAAAAATTAGGCGGGAGAAGGCAGTGTACATATGTCGTTCCGCACACGGGGTGACACGTTCCCTCTCGGTACCACGAGCCTTCTTGAGGGAAGCTCCAGTTTGCAAGAAGCTTACACCAAAGCTTGTCCCAATTCGGCCCAAAAAATTACCGCAGCATGTTGGTGCCATGTCATGACACCATGCCAAGTTTCATGATTTTCAGGCATGTTTTGGATTTAGAGGAATTAAAAAACCAAGTTTCTCAATCTTTGCGGTCGAGCGACGACGCCCAGATGTTTGAATTTCACTCCCATCTCTTGCATGGGACCTAGAAATTCACCCAAGGACACACATGTGATTTTTCAAACAACTTTGGTGCACAGGAGCGTGTGCTTGTAGTTCAAATTTGAATTATGCACATTAAATGCCCAGAAAATAAATTAATGTATTAAAAAGGCCAAACGAACCCGGAATAATTCCAAAATTTAGCATGGTATCTGTCAAAGAATTAAGGCGGGAGAAGGCAGTGTACGTAGGTCGTTTCGCACACGGAGGTGACATGTTCCCTCTAGGAACCACGAGCCTTCTTGAGGGAAACTCCGGTTTGCAAGAAGCTTACACCAAAGCTTGTCCCAATTCGGCCAAAAACATTACCGCAACATGTTGGTGCCATGTCATGACACCATGCCAAGTATCATGATTTTCAGGCGTGTTTTGGATTTACAGGAATTAAAAAACCAAGTTTCTCAATCTTTCCGGCCGAGCCACGACGCCTAGATGTTTGAATTTCACTCCCATCTCTTGCATGGGACTTAGAAATTTACCCAAGGACACACATGTGATTTTTCAAACAACTTTGGTGCACTGGAGCCTTTGATTGTAGTTCAAATTTGAATTATGCACATTAAATGCGCAGAAACTGAATTAATGCATAAAAAGTCCAAACGAACCCATAATAAATCCAAAATTTAGCACGGTACTTCTATTTGGTCTAATCTACCTATGTAAAAAAATAAGGCTGGAGAAGGCAGTGTAAGTATGTCGTTTCGCACACAGAGGGAAGCTCCGGTTTGCAAGAAGCTTACACCGAAGCTTGTCCCAATTCGGCTAAAAAAATTACCGCGACATGTTGGTGCCATGTCATGACACCATGCCAAGTTTGATGATTTTCAGGCGTGTTTTGGATTTACAGGAATTAAAAAACCAAGTTTCTCAATCTTTCCGGTCGAGCCACGACGCCCAGATGTTTAAATTTCACTCCCTTCTCTCGCATGGGACCTAGAAATTCACACAATGACACACATGTTGTTTTTCAAACAACTTTGGTGCATTGGAGCATGTGCTTGTAGTTCAAATTTTAATTATGCACATTAAATGCCCAAAAACTCAATTAATGCATAGAAAAGGCCGAACGAACCTGAAATAATTCCAAAATTTAGCATGGTACTTCTATTTGGTCTAATCTGCCTGTGTAAAAAAATTAAGGCGGGAGAAGGTAGTGTACGTATGTTGTTTCGCACACAGAGGGAAGCTCCGATTTGCAAGAAGCTTACACCGAAGCTTGTCCCAATTCGGCCAAAAAATTACCGCAGCATGTAGGTGCCATGTCATGACACCATGCCAAGTTTCATGATTTTTAGGCGTGTTTTGGAATTACAGGAATTGAAAAACCAAGTTTCTCAATCTTTCCGGCCGAGCCACGACGTAAAGATGTTTGAATTTCACTCCCATCTATTGCATGGCACATAGAATTCACCCAAGGACACACATGTGGTCTTTCAAACAACTTTGGTGCATTTTAGCATTTGTTTGTAGTTCAAATTTGAATTATGCATATTAAATGCTCAGAAACTCAATTAATGCATAAAAAGGCCAAACGAACCCGGAATAATTCCAAAATTTAGCACGGTACTTCTATTTAGTCTAATCTGCATGTGTAAAAAAATTAAGCCGGGAGAAGGCAGTGTACGTATGTTGTTTCGCGTACAGAGGTGACACGTTCCCTCTCTTAACCACGAGACTTCTTGAGTGAAGCTCTGGTTTGCAAGAAGCTTACACCGAAGCTTGTCCCGATTCGGCCAAAAAAATTACCACAGCATGTTGGTGCCATGCCATGACACCATGCCAAGTTTCATGATTTTCAGGCGTGTTTCGGAATTATAGAAATTAAAAAAACCAAGTTTCTCAATCTTTCTGGCCGAGCCACGATGCCCAGATGTTTGAATTTCACTCCCATCTCTTGCATGGCACCTAGAAATTCACCCAAAGACACACATGTGATTTTTCAAACAACTTTGGTGCACTGGAGCCTGTGCTTGTAGTTCAAATTTGAATTATGCACATTAAATGTGCAGAAACTCAATTAATGCATAAAAAAGGCCAAACGAACCCGGAATAATTCCAAAATTTAGCATGGTACTTCTATTTGGTCGAATCTGCCTGTGTAATAAAATTTAGGCGGGAGAAGGCAGTGTACGTATGTCGTTTCGCACACGGAGGTGACACGTTCCCTCTCGGAACCACGAGCCTTCTTGAGGGAAGCTCCGGTTTGCAAGAATCTTACACCAAAGCTTGTCCCAATTCGGCGAGAAAAATTACCGCAGCATGTTGGTGCCATGCCATGACACCATGCCAAGTTTCACGATTTCAGGCGTGTTTTGGATTTACAGGAATTAAAAAACCAAGTTTCTCAATCTTTCCGGCCGAGCCACGACGCCCAGATGTTTGAACTTCACTCCCATCTCTTGCATGGGACCTAGAAATTCACCCAAGGACACACACGTGATTTTTCAAACAACTTTGAAGCGCTGGAGCCTGTGCTTGTAGTTTAAATTTGAATTATCACATTAAATGCGTAGTAACTCAATTAATGCATAAAAACGGCCAAACGAACCCGGAATAATTCCAAAATTTAGCAAGGTACTTCTATTTGGTCTAATGTGCCTGTGTAAAAAAATTAAGGCGGGAGAAGGTAGTGTACGTTTGTCATTTCGCACACGGAGGTGACACGTCCCCTCTCGGAACCACAAGCCTTCTTGAGGAAGCTCCGGTTTGCAAGAATCTTACACCAAAGCTTGTCCCGATTTGGCCAAAAAAATTACCGCAACATGTTTGTGCCATGTCATGACACCATGCCAAGTTTCATGACTTTCAGGCGTGTTTTGGATTTACAGGAATTAAAAAACAAAGTTTCTCAATCTTACCGGCCGAGCCACGACGCCCAGATGTTTTAATTTCACTCCTATCTCTTGCATGGGACCTAGAAATTTACCCAAGGAAACACATGTGATTTTTCAAACAACTTTGGTGCACTGGAGACTGTGCTTGTAGTTCAAATTTGAATTATGCACATTAAATGCGCAGAAACTCAATTAATGCATCAAAAAGGCCAAACGAACCCGGAATAATTCCAAAATTTAGCATGGTACCTCTATTTGGTCAAATCTTCTTGTGTAAAAAATTAAGGCGGGAGAAGGCAGTGTACGTATGTCGTTTCGCACACGGAGGTGGCACATTCCCTCTCGGAAACACGAGCCTTCTTGAGGGAAGCTCCGGTTTGCAAGAAGCTTACACCAAAGCTTTTCCCAATTCGGCCAAAAAATTACCGCAACATGTTGGTGCCATGTCATGACACCATGCCAAGTTTCATGATTTTCAGGCATGTTTCGGATTTACAGGAATTAAAAAACCAAGTTTCTCAATCTTTCCGGCCGAGCCACGATGCCCAGATGTTCAAATTTCACTCCCATCTCTTGCATGGGACCTAGAAATTCACCCAAGGACACACATGTGGTTTTTCAAACAACTTTGGTTCATTGGAGCATGTGCTTGTAGTTCAAATTTGAATTATGCAAATTAATTGCCCAGAAATTCAATTAATGCATAAAAAGGCCAAACGAACCCGGAATAATTCCAAAATTTAGCAAGGCACTTCTATTTGGTCTAATATGCCTATGTAAAAAAATTAAGGCGGGAGAAGGCAGTGTATGTATGTAGTTTCGCACACGGGGGTGACACGTTCCCTCTCGGAACCACGAGCCTTCTTGAGGGAAGCTCCAGTTTGCAAGAAGCTTACACCAAAGCTTGTCCCAATTTAGCCAAAAAAAATTACCGCAACATGTTGGTGCCATGTCATGACACCATGCCAAGTTTCATGATTTTAAGGCGTGTTTTCGATTTACAGGAATTAAAAAATCATGTTTCTCAATCTTTCCGGCCGAGCCACGACGCCCAGATGTTTGAATTTCACTCACATCTCTTGCATGGGACCTAGAAATTCACCCAAGGACACACATGTGATTTTTCAAACAACTTTGATGCACTGGAGCTTGTGCTTGTAGTTCAAATTTGAATAATGCAAATTAAATGCGCAGAAACTCAATTAATGCATAAAAAGGCCAAACGAACCCGGAATAATTCCAAAATTTAGCACGGTACTTCTATTTGGTCTAATCTTCTTGTTTAAAAAAATTAAGGTGGGAGAAGGCAGTGTACGGATGTCGTTTCGCACACGGAGGTGACACGTTCCCTCTCGGAACCACGGGCCTTCTTGAGGGAAGCTCCGGTTTGCAGGAAGCTTACACCAAAGCTTGTCCCAATTCGGCCAAAGAAATTACCACAGCATTTTGGTGCCGTGTCATGACACCATGCAATGTTTCATGATTTTCAGGCGTGTTTTGGATTTACAGGAATTAAAAAACAAAGTTTCTTAATCTTTCCGGCCGAGGCACGACGCCTAGATGTTTGAATTTCACTCCTATCTCTTGCATGGGACTTAGAAATTCACCCAAGGACACACATGTGATTTTTCAAACAACTTTGCTGCACTGGAGCCTGTGCTTGTAGTTCAAATTTGAATTATGCACACTTAACGTGTGACATAGCCCACCTCAGGCCGTCGCTGTCGATGACCTCGATGTCATAGCCGGCGGCTAAGACATGCCCGCATACTCTAGCCCGCTGCTTGAGTGCCTGCCACTAGTAATGGTCGTCAGCTTCCTCGGCGACATCGGGCGAAGAGACCGCTATAAACCTCTTTTGGGACAGTCACTCCTCGAGCTCCACGTGAAGCGTAGCCGGGCTTAGGCTGCGACGCTCTGGAGTGGGGGATTGGGATGGGGATGGGATCTGTGTGAAAGGGGGCGTTTGGCAGGCGTCATCTAAGAACTTAGGGCGGCCTGGATATGGAGATCGGTGGGTAAGCTGCACGGGCAAACCGGCAGATGTTGACAATGGAGGCCTTGCGGCGGCGGCGGGGACCTTGCTAGGGTTTCGAGCGAGGGAGGGGGTGTGTGTGTGCGCACGCCCGAGGAGGTTTTGTGTGTGTGTGTGTGTGTGTGTGTGTGTGTGTGTGTGTGTGTGTGTGTGTGTGTGTGTGTGTGTGTGTTGTGTGTGTGTGTGGGGGGGGGGTATTTGAGGAAATGACGCGGGTACTGAAAATTTAATTACGCGGGAGTGAAATGCTGGGCTATTGAAATTTTTGATGATAGGTGCATCGCACACGCTCCGGAGATAACAATCGTGTGTTATGAAATAGAAAAACCCTCGAGGCGGGCCGATATTTTCTAGGGATGCAGGAGGGATTGGGAACAATAAACATCGCACACGGTCCGGAGATAAAAACCGTGTGTTATGAAATAGAAAAACCCTCGAGGCGGGTAAATATTTTCTAGGGATGCAGGCGGGATTGGGAACAAGAAACATCACAGACGGTCCAGAGATAACAACCGTGTGTTATGAAACAGAAAAACCCTCGAGGCGGGCAGATATTTTTGAGAGTGGGAGCCTCGTGTAGCCCAATGTACTGTGCGGACGTGTGCATGACAGGGCACCGGTGTGGCACACGATTAGTTTGAGTGAACCGTGTCTGTTGCATCATCCGACTTGTCTAATGTTCAAAAATTTGGCGAAAAATGATGTGGGAGAGGGTCAGAACACGAACATACTTGCATGTGGACCAAATTTATGTATGAAAAGGGTGGTTTGATTTTCAAATACCAAATGCAACTTCGATGTGGCACCTCTCTCGCAAAGCGCACGGTATTGCTTGCCCCCCCTCGTGGTCGGCACAAAGGGAATCCTAATCTATGAATGCATGCCCCTCCCCCAACCGAGGTTCACCTAGCAAAGTGCGAAGTAGCTAGCAGCCCCCCTCCCCCCTCATGTCCGCACGAAGGGAATCCTAAGCTATGAATGCATGCCCCCCAACCGAGGTTCACCTAGCAAAGTGCGAATTAGCTAGTAGCCCCCTCCTCCCTCGTGTCGGCACGAAGGGAAACCTAAGCTATGAATGCATGCCCCCCAACCGAGGTTCACCCTAGCAACGTGCGAAGTAGCTAGCAGCCCCCCCCCCCCTCCCTCATGTCGGCACGAAGGGAATCCTAAGCTATGAATGCATGCCCCCCCAACCGAGGTTCACCCTAGCAAAGTGCGAAGTAGCTAGCAGCCCCTCCCTCGTGTCGGCATGAAGGGAATCCTAAGCTATGAATGCATGTCCCCCCAACCGAGGTTCACCTAGCAAAGTGCGAAGTAGCTAGCAGCCCCCTCCCTCCCTCGTGTCGGCACGAAGGGAATCCTAAGCTATGAATGCATGCCCCCCAACCGAGGTTCACCTAGCAAAGTGTGAAGTAGCTAGAAGCCCCCTCCCTCGTGTCGGCACGAAGGGAATCCTAAGCTATGATTGCATGCCCCCCCCCCCAACCGAGGTTCACCTAGCAAAGTGTGAAGTAGCTAGCAGCCCCCCCTCATGTCGCCATGAAGGGAATCCTAAGCTATGAATGCATGCCCCCAACCTAGGTTCACCTAGCAAAGTGCTTGATAGCAACCCCCCCCACACACACTTTCAACATGGGGGCCGAGAGGCATATCTCACCAAGATGGATCGTAAAACGGACCAAGAATAATCCACCTTGGTCGTACAACCTCTCTCTTGTTGTTGGTCAAAGTGATGACTGTTCATGGGACCCCGGAGATGGGCTAGCTCGCCAATAATCACGCAAGTAGCTAGTCCCCGAAGACAACCACTGCATGCGTGTGGCCCAAACAAATGTATGGAGAGGTGTGTTTTTGAGTAACAATGGAACAACTTTGATGTGGCACTGTGATTTCGAACTAGAAATCCCCACACTGAGTGAGGGTTAGGTTGACGATGCATATGTATGTTACACCACACTTCAAGCCAACGACGGGGATTCATGCATGAATGCGTGCATAGTATATGCGCTCAAACTTAAGGTCTGAATCTCACCATGACCTATACTACGATAACACGAACCAAATGAAGAATCTACCTTGGTAACCTATCTTGTTGTTGGTCAAGGTGATCATGGATGTCCACGCGGGCCCACGAATATATAGGCTTGTCACCGATAACCACGCGAGGGACTGTACCGTTCGAAGGCAATCACTACATGCATATGTATGGAGGTGATGCGAGCATGCATGCTTGAATACCATTTCACAACATTGATGTGGCGCGTGCGTCAAAAATCATACACTAGCTCCCCACACAGAGCGAGATCGGTTCATGATGTGTCGTTGTACTAGCCACTTCGACTTGATGGGAGGGATTCATGCGTACACATGCATGTGTGTGTGCTCAAACTGTATCATGCATGTCATCCCAGAGCAAAAATAATAATCCCCTCCTAAGTCAAATTAACCTGTCTTGTTGTGAGGCAAAAAGTAGCGATGGACCAAGAGGGCCCATAGATGGAAAGCATCGATATCGTTGATAACCGCTTAAGTGGGTGCGAGAGGATAAGAACCACCGCTTTGCATGTGGGCCAAACATATATATGTTGAATACCCAAAATGCACAACTTTGATGTGCCACATGCCTCAAAAACCGTGAACCATGCACCCACATAGAGCGATGTTCATGAAGCGTACTACATATGATGGTCCCCTTCCCCCCTCTTCACCACATACTATATGCTCCTGTCGTAATATATGTACAACCCAAAAGAATCCTCATCGATGGTGAAATTAATTAACCTCTCCCAATGTAGGTCAAAGTGATGCATGCATGCATCGACGATGGCCTCATGGGCCCACAGATGGAAGCATCACACGTGAGTGTCCTAGCTAGGATAACCACCGCGTGCATCCATGTGGCCCAAAAAGGTGTTGTGTGATGTTTGAATAGCCAATTTCACAATTTTGATGTGGCACGTGCCTCGGAAACCAAAAAGTCCCGACGCTGAGTGAGGTGTACTTGTTCACGGACGAGTACGTATAGTATATATGCTAGTCCCCTCCCACCTCTTCGACGGGTACTATATACCACCATAACACAAACAAAAAAGATTCCACCTTGCTGGTCAAATTAACCTCACTGCCGGCTGTTCGTCAAAGTGATGGACGACGACCTCGTGGGCCCACAGAAAGCATCACACGCGAGTATCGAGTGTCGTGTAGGACAACCATCGACTGCATGTGGCCAAAACATGTATGTATGAAAGGCTCGTGTAATGTTTTAAATAACGATTTCACGACTATGATGTAGCACCGACCTGCCTAACAAAACGGCCAACGCACACGGTGGCTAACAACTCGTAGTGTACTGCGGGCCACCCGCCACCCCCAGACGCACACACCCACACACACACACCGCGAATCCACGGCAACTATGATGCATGTTAAATTAATTATCCCGTGGTGAACATATGTTACCAAAGGAGGGGCGTTTTAATTTCAAAAAATCAAAGAGATCATTAAGACGTTTTAGTACATTAATTGATTGATTTTCTACAGGTACAATGTGCAAAAATCAAATTTGAGCTACATGCACACGTGACAATTCACCTAAATGGATTGCAAAAACACATGTGTCTCACTGGGTGCATGTTTACTCCCCGGGCAACAAATTTCAACCATTGAGAATCTTGATTTTTAAATTCTAGTACATCCAAAACTTATTTGAAGTTCATGAAACTTGCCATGTTGTCATATGGACATCAATACAAAGTGGCATTGTACTTTTTTTGTCAAATTTGGGACCAGTTTTGATGTAATATTTATCTAGTTACAAATGGGAGATTATTATTAATTGGGAACCAATATCCCAAACGGATTATTTATTCAAACCGTGAGCGTTAGACCAACAATGGATACGTGACATGCTTCGGTTAAGCAATAAAGCGGCAACATTAATCATCCAAATAGAAAAACAATATGTGTGCCGCCGCGCGACCCGTGTGCCATGCGAGCAGGCGTGAGTTGACGGGACGTATGCGAGTAGTCCGCAGCGCAGGTAGACGGGGAGGCGTGCGTGCAGGTGTGTGAATTGACGGAGGCGTGCTCACTGTGCAGTGTAATCGGGAGGCGTGCGAGTAGCTGTGTGAAACTTTGGTAGGCATGCCAGCAGTCCGGTGCGCAGGCTCACCATGAGGCGAGCCATCGGTTTGACCGCCGCCCGCCTCTCTCCCACAACTCCCACTACTACATATTAATGGTGTACCCGAGCGGCCGCACCCCCCATCCTCGCCACACACACACACACACACAATCCTCTCTCTCCGCTTGCATCCTCGACGCCGCTCTCAGTCCTCAAAGCCGCCAGTGTATGAGGATGCCGCTGAAGCGCCCCATCGAAGGGAGTGGCGACGCCGGGGCTGCTAAAGCACCAGAGCATGGTGTGGAGATGGAGATAGAGGTTGCCATCACCGCCGTCAAGTTATTGCTGCACCCTGACGGCGTCGACGGCGTCGAGCTTCCACAGCCGGAGGCGGAGTTCCACACCGACTCTGGTGACGAACCCGGCGACGACTCCGACGACCACTCCGGCGCCGCCGCCGCCACCGACGGACAGCTGGTTAGTCATCTATACCCATTTATCTGTCAAAAAGATCATAGGGTTTCTCTAATTACTCTTGCCTCCCCCTTTTTGGAATAGAAATCCTATGGTTATGTTCTCCCAATCCATGAAATCTGAGTAAGTTTCGTTAGATCCGTGTAGTGTATTGATTGTTTAAATGGTACAAGTGATAAGTGATTAGTTGTTTCATTTGTGCAAATGATTGCTGCTAGTAATCCGACTAGGGTTTGTGTTCCTGCTAATAATTCCTAGCCAGGACTTGATAATTGATTTTGAATGAACTACATATGTTTGTGCCATTATTTTCTTCAAGATTGGTCTATACATAGATGACTGTGTTTAAAAATCAAACCATGATCTCTGGATATGTATAAATAAATAGCCATAAATTCCTAATCCTACTTCACTGCATGTAATCATTGATTTGATGCCAAATTTGTTTTACTATTTGTATAGGTGCTGACTGACATGTGGACAACAAGGATGAAGATGGCCAGAGGAGGTAACAAGAGGCAAATCCTGAGGGAGCTTTATGTGGGAATGCATAACAGGCGTATTAGGACCTGGAACGGCGGCTATCGATGCCCATTTTGCAACTTGAAGCTTCATGATGCGTATCTAAGTGTTCTGGCGCATGCAAGAGGATGGGCCGTTGGCTCCTTCAAGTAGAAGTATTCTCGCAGGGTGGCGCACGACGCGTACGCCGAGTACCTGGAGAAGTTTCAAGATCGTGCAGGCATGTGAGATGAGATGTGGGATGGATCGAACTATGTATGCTTCAGTATGCTTAATGACGGTTGAACTATATACTTCTGGTTGAGCTATGCTTATGTACGTGTACGCTTATTATCAATGTCTGAGTATGTTAAATATTTGGTCAAAAATTGGTAAACATTACAAAGGGGGACCAATAAACCAGGACGGAGGTAGTACGTCAATCACACATGATACCCAAAATTGGAACCATGTGCAATGACTTTCATTTTGCCTGTTGCATCAATCACACACGGTTCGCTCTAGCAAACTGTCGCCCCCAAAATTCTTTGTGGGATAGAAAACCCTCACCACCCAATTCAAAAAAGAAAAAAGAAAACCCTCACCATCCACACATCACAGAAACCCTCACCCCACCTGCCACCCCCTCCGATACGTTCCCCATTCACACATGCACAAGCTCCTCCGCTTCTATGCCATGGCACCGCCTATCGCGGTGGTAAACACTTAACTCGATGCCTGCAGCCGCCGCCAGGCTGCCGGCAAAGCCCACCGCATTTCGCCACTTTCGATTGCCGCCGCCTATCTCCATCGACTTTCTCGACGCTGCTCGCGGTTGACCCAACTCTGCTCGGTTGGGGAATCTACCGTACTGATGGTTCTTTCTCATGGACGACAAGGTAACTAATTTAATAAGATATTATCTCATCTCTTATCCCAGTTCATCTGCCTCCTTTAATCACCCGGCGGAAATCACCGTGAATTCATTTTTATTCAAGCTGATTTGAGGGTTTTCTTTCACTCATAGAATGTACAGTGCGCCGACACTTCAGGACTTTGCGACCTCCGCCAGAGATTCCATATCACCGTACCAGATAACTTGGGGACGTGCGCGGTATGTTCAATCTCACCCTAAATCGGTTGGCATGCCCTACTTTCCTGAACATATTCTAAATATTGCTACATTTGGATAAAAGGTGCCACATGCACCATATACGTCAAAGGGGATTTTTCCCCTCTTCTTTCTATATTAGGCAAATTAATGATGTATTGTTCTTTCGATTACTCTCATATTTCCATGACATCATGTTTACCCTATCTGTTTAGTTATAGATTTTTGTCCTTCGATTTCAACTATTGGACAGTTCTTTCAATTTGGGCCCATATTTGCATGTTACCATATTTTCTTTAACAATCCTACTATTTTCTGCAGCACTTCCCTTGCTATGCAACAGATTATGTAGTGCACAATTTTTCCCTTTACATAGATCAAGGTTGCACGGTTGTCATACTACATACAAACCATGGATTTACAATTGTTGCTACTGTAAGACTTCATGAACGTGGTGACTCCTATTTTGGCACTGGCTTTTTGAAAGAAATTTCTAAGTTTTATGTACTGAAAGCTGGCACTAAAATTGCACTGCACATAAAAGGGCCTGATCATGAGATATATGCTAACTTCCCCGACAAAATCATCTGTCCAGACTTTGTTCGAAGTAAGTTTTCTTTTCAACTATCTGCATGTTGACTTACCTAGCAATTGCAAATGAATTGTGTAGTATTTAAACAACCAATTGTTATTCCCTTTTCTTACTATATTCCTACCTAATAACTTCCAGTTACCAATACACTTTTCTATTGCCCTGTTTTAAATAAATATTCCCTGTACTCCCATTTCTATCAGGAAGCACCGTTGACAAGGAGACTCCGGAGGTGGAGAACGGGGCTGCCAACAAGCGGAGGCGGGGTGAGCTAGAACCGCAAGCGACTCCAGCAGGCCTAGACTTCATCAGCAGCCTCCCCGATAATATGTTGAGAGTCATCATCTCCCTCCTCCCAATCAAATATGGGGCGCGGACAACCCTCCTTTCCCGGCGGTGGCGCCCCCTATGGAACTCCAGCCCTCTCGACCTCATCGACACCCACGAGCTCTGCCATGGCTATCGCAAAAGGTTGGATGCGTTCTCCCAGATCCTCAGCAGTCACCTTGGCCCAACCAAAGGCCTTAGAATGGGCCAGTTCCGTTCCAACGGCAAGGACTAAGCCAAGATTGACGACTGGTTCCGATCCCCCGCCCTAGATCAGCTCGAGGAGCTCACTTTTGATGATGGGCATATGCGGTCACTGTCAACGTCTGCACTCCGCCTCGCGCCCATGCTGCGTGTCGCCAAGTTCAGGAACTGCCATCCCCCCTTAATGACAAGCCCGCTCTTATTCTACCACGACTGAAGCACCTCAAGCTCGTCGCCGTCTGCCTCTCAAACGGTGACATGGAGCGCCTGCTCCATGGTTGTACTCCACACGAGTACCTTTGTCTTCAGGCAATCAATGGGTTGCGTACCTTCCACGTCACCTCCATGACTCTCCGGACTATTTATGTGTGTTGCTGGTGCGGCAGGAAGACATCACAAGATGTGTACCACGGTATAGTCATTGAGGACACACATGCACTTGAGAGATTACTTGTAGTTGATCAAGAAGGTCCAACAAGAATCAATGTCATTTCTGCGCCGAAATTGACAGTGGTGGGCTACTCGTCTCACAAATACTTCGAACTTGTTATTGGATCCACACCCGTTCAGGCACAACAGCCGCCTTCTACCTCTCCTTCTACAAATTAACATTATTTCAAATTTATCGGCCCCAACCTGGAGCAAGTTGTCAGTTTCCTGAGATGCTTTCCGTGCCTGGAGAAGCTATATATCGAGGTGATGTTCCTTTCCTGTTAAATGTTAACCATAGGGGAGTTCAATTTGTGACACCTTTTTCCAAGTTTATAATGACAATGTACTACGATTTCCGAAGGTTCTTTTGGAGGATTTCAGTACATACATGCCCCCCATATTGGTTGCTTGATCCATATGGTTACAATTGATAACCCACAAGTGTAGGGGATCGCAACAGCTTTTGAGGGTAGAGTATTCAACCCAAATTTATTGATTCGACACAAGGGGAGCCAAAGAATATTCTCAAGTATTAGCAGCTGAGTTGTCAATTCAACCACACCTGGATAACTTAATATCTGCAGCAAAGTGTTTAGTAGCAAAGTAATATGATAGTGGTGGTAACGGTAACAAAAGTAAAGAAAGCAAAAGTAATATTTTTGGTGTTTTGTAGTGATTGTAACAATAGCGATGGGAAAGTAAATAAGCGTAAACCAGTATATGGAAAACTCGTAGGCATTGGATCGGTGATGGATAATTACGCCGGATGCGGTTCATCATGTAATAGTCATAACATAGGGTGACACAGAACTAGCTCCAATTCATCAATGTAATGTCGGCATGTATTCCGAATATAGTCATATGTGCTTATGGAAAAGAACTTGCATGCCATCTTTTGTCCTACCCTCCCGTGGCAGTGGGGTCCTAATGGAAACTAAGGGATATTAAGGCCTCCTTTTAATAGAGAACCAGAACAAAGCATTAGCACATAATCAATACATGAACTCCTCAAACTATGGTCATCACCGGGAGTGGTCCCGATTATTGTCACTTCGGGGTTGCCGGATCATAACACATAGTAGGTGACTATAGACTTGCAAGATAGGATCAAGAACTCACATAATTCATGAAAACATAATAGGTTCAGATCTGAAATCATGGCACTTAGGCCCTAGTGACAAGCATTAAGCATAGCAAAGTCATAGCAACATCAATCTCAGAACATAGTGGATACTAGGGATCAAATCCTAACAAAACTAACTCGATTGCATGAAAGATCTCATCCAACCCATCACCGTCCAGCAAGCCTACGATGGAATTACTCACGCACGGCGGTGAGCATCATGAAATTGGTGATGGAGGATGGTTGATGATGATGACGGTGACGAATCCCCCTCTCCGGAGCCCCGAACGGACTCCAGATCAGCCCTCCCGAGAGGTTTTAGGGCTTGGCGGCGGCTCCGTATCGTAAAACGCGATGATTTCTTCTCTTTTATTTTTTTCTCCCCGAAAGAAAATATATAGAGTTGGAGTTGGCGTCGGAGGAGCTCCAGGGGGCCCACGAGGTAGGGGGGCGCGCCCTAGGTGGGCCCACCCTGGTGGACAGGGTGTGGGCCCCCTGGTCTTCATCTTTGTCAAGGATTTTTTATTATTTTTAACTTGACGTTCCGTGGAGTTTTAGGTCATTCAGAGAACTTTTGTTTTCTGTACATAGAACAACATCATGGCAATTCTGCTGAAAACAACGTCAGTCCGGGTTAGTTCCATTAAAATCATGTAAGTTAGAGTCCAAAACAAGGGCAAAAGTGTTTGGAATAGTAGATACGACGGAGACGTATCAACTCCCCCAAGCTTAAACCCTTGCTTGTCCTCAAGCAATTCAGTTGATAAACTGAAAGTGATAAAGAAAAACTTTTACAAACTCTGTTTGCTCTTGTTGTTGTAAATATGTAAAGCCAGCATTCAAGTTTTCAGCAAAGATCATAACTAACCACTTTTGCAATAATTCTCAGGTCTCATGATTACTCATATCAATAGCATAATCAACTAGCGAGCGATAATAATAAATCTCGGATGACAACACTTTCTCAAAACAATCATAATATGATATAACAGGATGGTATCTCGCTAGCCCTTTCTGAGACCGCAAAGCATAAATGCAGAGCACCTTTAAAGATCAAGGACTGACTAGACATTGTAATTCATGGTAAAAGAGATCCAATCATAGTCATACCAACTATAAATTAACAGTAATGGATGCAAATGACAGCTGTGCTCTCCAGCTAGTGCTCTTTAATAAGAGGGTGATGACTCAACATAAAAGTAAATGGATAGGCCCTTCGCAGAGGGAAGCAGGGATTTGTAGAGGTGCCAGAGCTCGGTTTTGAAATAGAGATAAATAATATTTTGAGCGGTATACTTTCATTGTCAACATAACAACTAAGAGATGGCGATATCTTCCATGCCACACACATTATAGGCGGTTCCCAAACAGAATTGTAAAGTTTATACTACCCCTCCACCAACAAGCATCAATCCATGGCTTGCTCGAAACAACGAGTGCCTCCAACTAACATCAGGTCCCAGGGGAAGTTTGGTTTGCAATTATTTTGATTTAGTTTGCATAAAGCATGGGACTGGGCATCCCAGTGACCAGCCATTTTCTCGTGAGTGAGGAGCGGAGTCCACTCCTCTTGAGAATAACCCGCTTAACATGGAAGATAAGGGCAGCCCTAGTTGATACATGAGCTATTCGAGCATACAAAACAGAATGTTTATTTGAAGGTTTAGAGTTTGGCACATACAAATTTACTTCGAACAGCAGGTAGATACCGCATATAGGAAGGTATGGTGGACTCATATGGAATAACTTTGGGGTTTAAGGATTGGATGCACAGGCAGTATTCTCGCTTAGTACAAGTGAAGGCTAGCAAAAGATTGGGAAGTGACCAACTAGAGAGCGACAACAACCATGAACATGCATTAAAATTAATAAACATTGGATGAAAGCATGAGTAGGATATAATCGACCATGAACATAAATATCGTGAAGGCTATGTTGATTTTGTTCCAACTACATGCGTGAACATGTGCCAAGTCAAGTCAGTTTAAATCATTCAAAGGAGGATACCACCCCACTATACCACATCATAACCATTTCGATAGCATGTTGGCACGCAAGGTAAACCATTATAACTCATAGCTAATCAAGCATGGCATAAGCAACTATGATCTCTAATTGCCATTGCAAACATGTTTATTCATAACAAGCTGAATCAAGAACGATGAACTCATCATATTTACAAAAACAAAAGAGGTCGAGTTCATACCAGCTTTTCTCATCTCAGTCAGTCCATCATATATCATCATAATTGCCTTTCACTTGCACGACCGAACGATGTGAATAATAATAAGAGTGCACGCGCATTGGACTAAGCTGGAATCTGCGAGCATTCAATAAACAGGAGAAGACAAGGCAATATGGGCTCTGGGTTAAATCAACAATAATGCATATAAGAGCCACTTCAACAATTCAATCATGGTCTTCTCCTATCGAGCCCCAAATAAAAGAAAAGAAATAAAAAATATTTACACGGGAAAGCTCCCAACAAGCAAAAGAAGAACGGGAAATATTTTTGGGTTTTCTTTTTAATTATTACTACTACAGCAAGAAAAGTAAACTACTACTATTTTTTTTTGGTTTTTCTTAAGGTTTAACAAACACACAAGAAGAAAGCAGGAAAAGGAAAATAAACTAGCATGGATATTACAATGAAAGAGTATGAGCACCGACATCTAGCAATGAGTGTGTGTGAACATAAATGTAATGTCGGTGAGAAATACGTACTCCCCCAAGCTTAGGCTTTTGGCCTAAGTTGGTTTATTGCCAGGGATAGCCTGGAGGATACCCGTAGGTGTAGCTAGGGTCGTACTGCGACGAAGAATAGCTGGGGTCGTACTGTGATGAAGAAGACTCTGACTGCCATTGGCTGACAGCCATCTCCGGATCCCAAGAATAAACAGACTGTCGTGGAGGATCATCTTGTGGTTCTGGTTCCGGGGCTGGTGCAGGATTCCGGTAGGCTTGGACGGCAGCCCACGTAACGAGATAAGGTCCTTCAAAATTAAACAAGGAAGGAGCAGGCAAGGTAATAGTTTCAGGATGATGTTTATGAAAGAATAGTTTATATTTGAGCTCTCCTTCCCTGCCCTTAACAATAAAATCATGCGCTAGCATACTCTTATAATCTAAATAAGCACTAGGCAGCAAATTTTCTTCTTTCTCATGAAGCCTAATAGGTATGTTAAAATGTGCAGCGAGGCGTGAAGCATAAATGCCTCCAAAGATGGGACCCTTAGTACGGTTCAAACTTAACCATCTAGCAATAATTCCGCCCATACTAACAGTGTTATCGCGGTATAAACCATGGAACAAAATAATAATATCAGGAACACTAAGGTTTCCACAGTTTCCACGACTAGCAAATATGGCAAAATAGCGTAAAACAGGAAAATGTATGCTAGTGATTCTTGCATCAGAAACCTTCCTGGTTTCTCCCACAGTGATGGTGTTAATAAATGCTTCCACATCTTTATGGTGTGGTTCCTCTAAGGTGCCCTCAGGGGGTATGTTGCAAACCTTGCAAAATTAAGCTAATGGCATCTTTTTAACAATGTCATATAAATGAAACTCTACTGAAGGAGGTGATTCCTTAGGGAAAAAGTAGAAGTTTTGCACAAAAGTATTTGTGAGTAGGAGATACTGATGACGTTGGTCGTGGAGGAAGTCGGTGAGGCCAGCATTCTCAATCAATGAATAGAAATCCTCATAAATCCCGGCTTGTCTCAAGAAGTCATCGGAAGGCCATTCACACAGCCGGACCTCCACGGTACGAGGCAAATTATATTTGGGCCTATCTGCTTCTTCATTTTGCTTTTCCTTCGAGCTTCGACTAGATGAGCCCCTCAAAAGTATCTTCATTATTTTCTGAAATATTCTGAAATTTTTAGTAACTTCAAACAAAAGTGAACAAACCTCAACAAAATTAATAGCAACTACTCCTACGAGTGCCTAGAGCCTATATCAAGCATTAGAACTACTTGGAACCATATAAATTTGACATGCAAGATCAAGAACATGGTCACCTATGCAACACAAATTTGCAAAGAATAAAGCACTAGAACAAAAACTAATTGGACCAATGGAGGAGTCACATACAAAGGAACAATCTCCCCAAGCAGTTTTGCGAGAGGTGCTTTGAGCAAGGAGATCGAAAATCGCAGCAAAGTGAGCTAGAACTCGTGCTTGAGCTAGTTATTCGTGTTTGTGGGAGGAAGAAGAAGAGGATGGGTGCAGGAATAAGTGGAGGAGGGCCACCGTGGGCCCACGAGGCAGGGGGGGCGCCCTGGGGGGTAGGGCGCGCCCTCCACCCTCGTGGCTAGGTGGCAGCTCCCCCCACGGTGTTTTAAGTACCGTAAATCCTCAAATATTCCCAAAAAATCATATTAAATTGGCATGGCATTTGGAGGACTTTTATTTTCGGGATATTTTTATATTGCATGGATAAATCAGGAAACAAACATAAAATACTATTTTTACTTTATTTCAACTAAATAACAGAAAGTATAAAGAGGGTACAGAAGGTTGTGCCTTCTAGTTTCATCCATCTCATGCTCATCAAAAGGAATCCACTAATAAGGTTGATCAGGTCTTGTTAATAAACTCATTCCGAATAATCATGGAATCGGAGAAATTTCGAATAACACTATGTTACCTCAACGGGGATATGCACATCCCCAATAATAAGAATATCATATTTTTTTCTTGACAGTAGGAAGGGGAAATTCAAAACCTCCAAATATAATCGATGGACTTTTTCCAATAGAGTTGATACTATGAACTTGAGGTTGTTTCCTAGGAAAGTGTACCGTATGCTCATTACCATTAACATGAAAAGTGACATTGCCTTTGTTGCAATCAATAACAGCCCCTGCAGTATTAAGAAAAGGTCTTCCAAGAATAATAGACATACTATCGTCCTCAGGAATATCAAGAATAACAAAGTCCGCTAAAATAGTAACGTTTGCAACCACAACAGGCACATCCTCACAAATACCAACAGGTATAGCAGTTGATTTATCAGCCATTTGCAAAGATATTTCAGTAGGTGTCAACTTATTCAAGTCAAGTCTACGATATAAAGAGACAGGCATAACACTAACACTGGCTCCAAGATCACCTAAAGCAGTTTTAACATAGTTTCTTTTAATGGAGCATGGTATAGTAGGTACTCCTGGATCTCCAAGTTTCTTTGGTATTCCACCCTTAAAAGTGTAATTAGCAAGCATGGTGGAAATTTCAGCTTCCGGTATCTTTCTTTTATTTGTAACAATATCTTTCATATACTTAGCATAAGGATTCATTTTGAGCATATCAGTTAATCGCATACGCAAAAAGATAGGTCTAATCATTTCAGCAAAGCGCTCAAAATCCTCATCATCCTTTTTCTTGGATGGTTTGGGAGGAAAAGACATGAGTTTCTGAACCCAAGGTTCTCTTTCTTTACCATGTTTCCTAGCAACAAAGTCTTTTTTATCATAACGTTGATTCTTTGATTATGGGTTATCAAGATCAACAACAGGTTCAATTTCTACATCATTATCCTTACTAGGTTGAGCATCATCATGAACATCATCATTAGCATTTTCATTAGGTTCATGTTCATTACCAGATTGTGTTTCAGCATCAGACATAGAGATATCATTTGGATTATCAGGTGGTTCAGCAATAGGTTCACTGGAAGTTTGCAAAGTCCTATCATTTTTCTTTTTCTTCCTTTTAGAGGGACTAGGTGCATCAATATTATTTCTCTGAGAATCTTGCTCAATTCTCTTAGGGTGGCCTTCAGGATACAAAGGTTCCTGAGTCATTCTACCAGTTCTAGTAGCCGCTCTAACAGCATAATCATGTTTCTTACTATTCATTTCATTGAGCAATTCTTTTTGAGCTTTAAGTACTTGTTCTACTTGAGTGGTAACCATAGAAGCATGCTTGCTAACAAGTTTAAGTTCACCTCTAATATTAGCCATATAGTCACCCAAGTATTTAATCATATAAGCATTTTGTTTTAATTGTCTACCAAAATAAGCATTGAAGTCTTCTTGCTTAAACATAAAGTTATCAAACTCATCCAAGCACTGACTAGCAATTTTAGTAGGAGGGATTTCAGCTCTATCATATCTATAGAGAGAATTTACCTTTACTACCTGTGTCGGGTTATCAAGATCAGGAGGTTCTTTAATAAGTAATGGATCAAGATCATATGTTCCTTCAACAGGCGGTAAATTAAGGCCATGTATTTCTTCAATAGGAGGTAAATTATTAACATCTTTAGCTTTAATACCTTTTTCTTTCATAGATTTCTTTGCCTCTTGCATATCTTCGGGACTGAGAAATAGAACACCTCTCTTCTTCGGAGTTGGTTTAGGAATAGGCTCAGTAATTGGAGCGGGAGCTGGCTCAGGAGGTACCCAATTATTTTCATTTGCCAACATATTATTCAATAGAATTTCAGCTTCATCCGGTGTTCTTTCCCTGAAAAGAGAACCAGCACAACTATCCAGGTAATCTCTGGAAGCATCGGTTAGTCCATTATAAAAGATATCAAGTATTTCATTTTTCTTAAGAGGATGATCAGGCAAAGCATTAAGTAACTTGAGAAGCCTCCCCCAAGCTTGTGGGAGACTCTCTTCTTCAATTTGCACAAAGTTGTATATTTCCTTTAAAGCAGCTTGTTTCTTATGAGGAGGGAAATATTTAGCAGAGAAGTAATAAATCATATCCTGGGGACTACGCACACAACCATGATCAAGAGAATTAAACCATATCTTAGCATCACCCTTTAATGAGAACGGAAATATTTGAAGTATATAAAAGTAACGAGATCTCTCATCATTAGTGAACAGGGTGGCTATATCATTTAATTTAGTAAGATGTGCCACGACAGTTTCAGATTCATAGCCATGAAAAGGATCAGATTCAACCAAAGTAATTATATCAGGATCAACAGAGAATTCATAATCCTTATCGGGAACACAAATAGGTGAAGTAGCAAAAGCAGGGTCAGGTTTCATTTTATCTCTAAGAGATTCTTTACTCCATTTAATTAATAGCCTCTTGAGTTCACGACTATCTTTGCAAGCTAAAATAGCTGCGGAAGCTTCCATATCAAAAACATAACCCTCAGGAATAATAGGCCTATCTTCATCATCACTTTCATCAATATAATCAGATTCAATAATTTCTTTCTCTCTAGCCCTAGCAATTTGTTCATCAAGAAATTCACTAAGGGCATAGTATTATCAGGCATAGAAGTAGTTTCATCATAAGTATCATGCATAGCAGAAGTGGCATCATCAATAACATGCGACATATCGGAATGAATAGCAGAAGCAGGTTTAGGTGTCGCAAGCTTACTCATAACAGAAGGTGAATCAAGTGCAGAGCTAGATGGCAGTTCCTTACCTCCCCTCGTAGTTGAGGGATAAATTGTTGTCTTAGCGTCTTTCAAGTTCTTCATAGTGTCCAGCAGATATAAATCCCAAGTGACTCTAAGAATAGAGCTATGCTCCCCGGCAACGGCGCGAGAAATTAGTCTTGATAACCCACAAGTGTAGGGGATCGCAACATCTTTCGAGGGTAGAGTATTCAACCCAAATTTATTGATTCGACACAAGGGGAGCCAAAGAATATTCCCAAGTATTAGCAGCTGAGTTGTCAATTCAACCACACCTGGATAACTTAATATCTGCAGCAAAGTGTTTAGTAGCAAAGTAATATGATAGTGGTGGTAACGGTAACAAAAGTAAAGAAAGCAAAAGTAATATTTTTGGTGTTTTGTAGTGATTGTAACAATAGCAACGGGAAAGTAAATAAGCGTAAACCAGTATATGGAAAACTCATAGGCATTGGATCGATGATGGCTAATTATGCCGGATGCGGTTCATCATGTAACAGTCGTAACATAGGGTGACACAGAACTAGCTCCAATTCATCAATGTAATGTAGGCATGTATTCCGAATATAGTCATACGTGCTTATGGAAAAGAACTTGCATGACATCTTTTGTCCTACCCTCCCGTGGCAGCGGGGTCCTAACGGAAACTAAGGGATATTAAGGCCTCCTTTTAATAGAGAACCGGAACAAAGCATTAGCACATAGTGAATACATGAACTCCTCAGACTATGGTCATCACCGGGAGTGGTCCCGATTATTGTCACTTCGGGGTTGCCGGATCATAGCACATAGTAGGTGACTATAGACTTGCAAGATAGGATCAAGAACTCACATATATTCATGAAAACATAATAGGTTAAGATCTGAAATCATGGCACTCGGGCCCTAGTGACAAGCATTAAGCACAGCAAAGTCATAGCAACATCAATCTCAGAACATAGTGGATACTAGGGATAAAACCCTAACAAAACTAACTCGATTACATGATAGATCTCATCCAACCCATCACCGTCCAGCAAGCCTACGATGCAATTACTCACGCACGGTGGTGAGCATCATGAAATTGGTGATGGAGGATGGTTGATGATGACGACGGCGACGAATCCCCTCTCCGAGCCCCGAACGGACTCGGATCAGCCTCCCGAGAGGTTTTAGGGCTTGGCGGCAGCTCCGTATCGTAAAACGCGACGATTTCTTCTCTTTTATTTTTTTCTCCTCGAAAGCAAATATGTAGAGTTGGAGTTGGCGTCGGAGGAGCTCCAGGGAGCCCACGAGGTAGGGGGCGCGCCCTAGGGGGAGGCGCCCCGACCCTCGTGGACAGGGTGTGGGCCCCCTGGTCTTCATCTTTGGCAAGGATTTTTTATTATTTTAACTTGACGTTCCGTGGAGTTTCAGGTCATTCCGAGAACTTTTGTTTTCTGCACATAAAACAACATCATGGCAATTCTGCTGAAAACAGCTTCAGTCCGGGTTAGTTCCATTCAAATCATGTAAGTTAGAGTCCAAAACAAGGGCAAAAGTGTTTGGAAAAGTAGATACGACAGAGACGTATCAACAATCAATAAGCATTTATCCTTTGGATTCATTTGTACTAGTTTTCTTAGGGAACTTTTTACCACTCCAACCTCTTGTGAAGAAGGCTACATGTTTTTACAGATTAGTCCTTAGTCTTCAAACGGCCCGTTTATCCAAATCCAACGAAACCAACGCCCACTTCTTTGTTATGATCCCTTCTATCCAGTAAAACAACTTAAACATATTTTTAAAAGTTTTAAATTTTGAATTCATACAAATTTGTATTTGAACTTCGTTTGATCATAACTCGAGTTTTATAACTCCGATTTAGTTGATTCTTTTGGCAAATCGAAGCTCTTGACCTAAACTTTCAGATAAGGCCAAATACACATAATTTTGGTACTGTTAGAAATTGTTTTATGTTGCAAGAGTTATTTGCTTGGTTTTGATGTTTTCCAAATTGTTTTTTTCGTTCTTTTCGATCTTTTGAATGATTGCTTATGTGTGGTTACTATTGCTTGCTTACGATAGATTGACTGGAGTGTGACGAGTAGAACTATCAAGAGTGTTGAGTGCGAATCATCTTCATCAACATTGCATGCAAGTTCACCCTTTGGTCATATCCCTTTCATACCCAGTTTTTATGCATTAGTTTCACCCTCAAACATTGCATGGTTAGGAATTGATAACATGTGGGTATTGGGAAGTAGTTGATGAGGTAGAACCTATTGTCCTATATCAAATCCTGGGAGTTACTTATACGTTATGCTTATACTGCTATGCTACGCTCGTAGACATGGATTTGGTTGAGTGTATTCAAGACAGATGTGAGAGTTGATAATTAATGGTTAACTTAAGGTGGCTACTTTAATACACATCTAGGTGGCTGGTTGGGGCACCCTGGAGCACCCAGTGGTTTGCCCGGGCACCTGGAGGACCTAGTGCTTGCCCAAGGGGATCCTGGAGGACCCATGTGATCACCCTATAGAATGCCACCCAGGCTCAAAGGGATCATAATATTATTCATGCTAGAAACTTCCGTGTGCAGCCACAAGCTATTATGGGCTCTAGCATAGTTGAGTAGGTTGCTTGACCTCTTCCAGTGGTAGGCTAACAGGTGTAGGGGTTGTAGGTTGGTACTGTCTACCCAGGGTTAGAGTTAATGCTTCTGAAAGACTGTGTCTCGGTCATCCGTTTCTCAAACACCATGTAGTGCGAGAAATCCAACGGAGGAGATCGAGTCTTGTGGGGAAAAGTGCGCAAACGTCTGCAGAGTGTATAAACTAATCATGGTTAGGCGTGTCCCCGGTTATGGACATTTTGAGTATCTGGTTCTTGGATTATCATGTTGATCTCATCACTCTATATAATTAATTTGTTGGGTTGTTAATTTTTTAATTGGGATTGAGAGGGGGTTTACCTTCTCAATGTTTTCAACAAACTTTGTAGTTAAATAATATATATTCCTTTGGAGTAGGGAAAAATTGGATTTTCGCAAAAACATTATAACCATAGAGCTTTTCCACCAGCCAAATATGCATGTAGTGATAGCCATATTTCAGCATTGCTCTACAGTGTGAATTTGCCAGTACATTCAATGTACTGACCCTTTGTGGCTGCAACGTCTCATGTTGCAGGAATCTTACGACAAGTAAGTGATACGTTAGGGTTACGATTTCTACACTCAACTTTGCCGTTGGTGTTGATGGGAATCCACAACCTTGTTGTTACTTCCGCTTTTTGGACTGTGGTAATAGTATTTACGTTACTTTATACATGTGATTTACCTCTGTTATAAATTCTCGAGTACTTTGTGTGTCAGCATGCCGATCAAGGGATGACACTTAAGCACAGAGACTTGACTGTCTGAGGTCGGGTCGCTACAAGATGGTATCAGAGCACATGTTGACTGTAGGACGTGACCCCTAGAAACTGGCAAGCCCATAGGAAGGATTTTCTCTAAACTTTCTTTTTCAAAAAGATCTTTTACCTCTCTTCTCTTCTGAGCTTATTCAAATATTCCCTTCTAGTGAGACCATACCCCTTTCCCCTTTTGACCACGAAGATTCGACTGATGAGATCACTCCAAGAAGTACAAGATATCAGACAACTAAGACCACTTTGGAATGAAGAGGATTTTACCGTGCATTATAATGATGGAAACTACAACGATTGAAGACTCCGAAGACTAGGAGAATTGAAGGCTCTGAAAAATTTCTAGATTTGTATGACCTAGGAAGGCTACCCTTATGGAACTTGACAGACTATGGAAGCTGTCAATACCCGAGATCAAGGTGTGTTGGAGAAAGACCAGAACATGGAGCATTAGAACTCAAAGTTTTGTCAAGAAACCCTAAGGCAGGAGATAACAACTATGGAATGATAACTCATGGTAAAAACAAGGGAAGAAACACGGCTATCCATGAGGTTATCGGTCGCTTATGCTATTGTCACCGTGCTGAGTTAAGCGTGCATATGCATGGAAGGATTGGATGGTAGAAGGCTGATGGAACACCTATCAGCAAAAGATGAAGTTTTAATCTTAGATGGTGTATCACCAGGATCTGGAGTATCACCTGAAGAATTTTTAGATGGACCTTCAGGAAGCCGTATTTGACAAAGAAGTGTTTCGTGAAGAAGCCATTAGAGACATGGACAAGACTTGAAGATTTTGATGACTTTGAAGATTTATTGACCTTTAGAAGACCAAACCCCCTGTTATATACCTACGTTAGATGCGACGATTGTGAGCTGTCATTTGTTTGATGTTTTTTTCGACAGCCACAAATAAAATCTATCTTTCAAAAACTTTGTTTGTATTGTGTGTATCCCTCTCTATCTCTCTTATCCCACCCCAAACCATTGGACCCAATAGAGGATGAATGGAGATGAGCTTATATTTTCTGGACCGATGATCCAATTGGAGATGGACCGATGGATTCAGAACATGGAGGATCATATGGAGAATAACCCTATAGCCGGAAAGGATATGACCCAGCATGCTCTTCAGTGCTTTGAAAGAGGTGTTGCCACTTGGTGGAGGATGTACCAAACCACCAATGGATGGCAAGGAGTAACTACTTGGGAAGAATTTAAGTTGACTTTGCTAAGTTCTCGGTTTGTGTTCCAGAAATTGAAGCCTTCTAGAAAGGATATGAAGAAACCCTGTGCATGCAAGCTTTGTGGAGAAATAGGACACAACCATAATGAACACAAGGATGAATGCCCTAATTGTGAAGGAAGTCACCTAGCTGAAGAATGCCCAACAAGGCAGATCACTTGTTTCTTGTGTGAAGGGACTACCCACTACCCTGCTCAGTGTCACATTTACCTCATGGTACAAAGAACCATCCAGGAGAAGAAAGAAGCAATGAAAGGAGCCCTCATGGAAATTTTAGAGGAATCTGTGATGAATGAAGAAGTGGAGGACACACCCAAAGAAGACCCAATTAAACCCTGCACCAAGTCCTGCTATTCATGTGGATAAGAAGGGCACATCTCCCAGAATTGTATGAATGGGGATCTAGTAGAATTTCCGATAGAGAAAGTAGAGTATGACCCACAGGAAATAGAAGCCCTGATTGGAACAGAAAAGTCCAGGAAGAGAAGTAGATTGGATTCCCGGAAGGACCTGAGCCATATCACCTGTTACAGGTGCAAGGAGTCAGGGCACTACCTCAGCAGTTGCCCAAAAAGGAAGCCGAGGACCCAAAGAGGCTATGTAGTCATAAGGAAACCACGAGACTTGTCAGAAGTAATATGTTTTCGCTATAATGAAGCAGGGCACTTTGCCAAGGATTGTCCCAAAGAGAAGGAGGCTAGTGTTAAATAGTTGTGTATGTAAGAAGTATAGTAGTAGGAGTGGGAGCATTCCTTATATTATTAAGGTGTTGAGTTGAGGCATGTAATGGAAATGCAACAGATTGTATCCATTTGAGAATCAATAAAGTTAGCATCGTTAGTACTGATTTGGATTTTATGAGTTGTTACTATGTGAAGAAAGGTTTTGACCATTTTCGAGGATATGAGAAATATGGTCTATGGATGACTTTGTGCATTTTACCCTGTGAGGAGATTTGACCCCTGGAAAGGATAAGGATATTTCACGGAGTGGATTTCGGAAAAAATAAGTATGAGTTTTATCTCGATATGTTGGATACCCCAAGAATATGAAGGGATGAAGTACTGTTGGATATAAAGGTGGTAGAATGTTGGAAATATAGAGTAATTGTGACTCTATGATGAGTTTGAGTAATGACGTCTTGGTTTGGTGCCAATGGAAGGAAGAGAGAGAATACAATTGGATGGATTTTAAGTATGCTAGGAAGCTGGAAGTTGGATGTTGGATTGAAGATCATTTGCCCCGAGGATGAGTTCAAGGTTTACAAGTGATGAGATGGGCCATAACCCACAGGCCCCAGGACCTGCCAAGAGGCAAGCACAATCTTGCTGAAGGAAGAACCCTGGAAGAAGTTACGATTTTATCGACAGACGATCTTATAGGCGTTTACGCAAAACCTGAGAGTTAAGGAATGATAGTTGTTTGTTTGGCTTGCAGAATCAATGGATTTATCTGAACTTGGTTCGTCGACAAGAGAAATTTTGCAATGCTTGTGAGGATGACCGAGTGTTAGAATGCGAGATTCGCTAAACCATATACAAGGTAATGATTTGGGTGCGGGATGGATTGATCGCCATACCGACTTACTCTTATTATTCGCCTTGCTATATGGGATGGTAAATATGAGTGAATTACCTATAGTAGACAGACGACGATCAAAACCTTGTTTAAACCTTAGAATGGTATGACAATATTTTCCCTTGTACATGGCAGCTGCTGCCAACCGTAGGTTATATGGTGAGGTTCAACCCAGACCCATTTCCTGCAGGAGAAAACCATAAATGGTTGACCACCATGAGATATCGATAGTTGTTTAGTATTGGTGCCAGACCCGTCAGCTAAGAAGACCCAGTCCCAGAATAACCTTACCAAGATGAAAGGACAGAAGAATTGAGGAAAAGGTTATGCCGCTACCGGAAGAGCCAGAGAAGGAATTATACTGAGGATCTGAGAAGACCGGCCCTGTCAAGAATAAGGATGGAGTATATGAGTAGTGATGGGACCGTAACCATGTTTTTAAGGGTGGTAGCACCCGAGACCCCGGAAATGATCGATGGATTTTGAGAAGACCCCAAACACTAACTTATTTCTTGCTAGCCTCTCCGAATCTCGAGGACGAGATTCATTTTAAGGGTGGTAGGTTTGTAACATCCCAAAATTCTAAATTTTGGAATGTTATATTAAATAGATAGATTTGCTTGATTGTTTGATTGATTGATTGATTGACTGAAAGTGAGTGAAATTCGAAACTTTTTGAAAGTTAAATGAGAGGGAATAAAAGGACTTTCCCAAACTTTCATTTTGCATTTATGGTCTCCGTGAATTCAAATTCTTTTCATATCAAAACCCTGGAGTGAAGATAATATGACTTCTTCCATTTATTTAAATGAAAAGGGTTTTTGAAAATATTTGAATTTCATTTGAAAATATTTTCCAATTCAGAAACTTCAAGCAACTCAATGATTTTCATGAGAGAAGATAAAATGACTTCTTCAAATTATATGAAATATGAGTTGGGAGTTTAAAAGGATCAAATTCAAAGTCCTTTTGAAGTTATTTTTCAATTTGGAGTGATTTGGCTTTTATTCAAATTAATTTTTTCCAAAAATAAAATACATGGAAAATAGGGTAACATGATTCCCTACATCAAAAAATTGGAGAGAAATAAATTTGAAATCATTTTGGTATTTTTAAGATGATTTTTACTGGATTTTAGTAGGGCAGTAGCACTCTTTGAATTATTTGAATTTTCTCGATTTTATTTGACTAGACAAAAATGTTCACGTTGTAGAAAATCTTTTTCTGAAAATTTTGATATATTATATGCCTATTTAATATTTTTATTTATTTATTTTTATTATTTTTGTTTACTAGAAAAAGGGTTTGTTTTAAAAAAAACTTTTCCCCGACTAGGCCGGCCCAGCCCAGCGCGCCACCTCCCTCCCGTTCCCGACCGGGACTCCTCCCGAGTCCACCGCCGCACCGCCATGCTCGCCGTGCGCCTCCCGGCCTCCTCCTGCCCCCTTCTCCACGCACCGAGGCCGACCCCCCATATAAAGCCGCAGCTCCGCCGCCCCTCTCCTCCTCTCGCTTCGCCGTCGCCTCGCCTCGCATCCGAGCCGCCGCCGCCGCCTGCTTTCTGCTCTGCCGTTATTCTGCCGCCACAAGACGCCTTGCCGCCTCGCCTTGCCTTGCCCCCGCTGCCGACACCCGTAGCCGGACTCGCCGGAGCCGCCTCCGCTGTTCGCCCTCTCGCCGGCGGTTTTCTCCGCCTAAACCACCAAGCCAGTCGAACCAGTATAACCCCTATCCGGTTCTTTTTTAAGTTTTCAGTTTTTCTTTTTAGTCCGGTTTAGTTTTTTTAGTTAGATCTATTCAATGAACGTTCTCTATTTAGAACTAGTTAACGAACGTTCGCTTTTTTAGGTTTTTCCTTTTCTGTTATTTTTTTCGTCAGGGACCTATCTGCGATTAAAAGTTTTTACAAATTAGTCCTTAGTCTTCAAACGACCACATCTTTTTACCCGTTTATCCAAATCCAACGAAACCAATGCCCACTTCTTCGTTATGATCCCTTCTATCCAGTAAAACAACTTAAACATATTTTTAAAAGTTTTAAAATTTGAATTCAAACAGATTTGTATTTGAACTTCGTTTGATCATAACTTGAGTTTTATAACTCCGATTTAGTTGATTCTTTTTGCAAATCGAAGCTCTTGACCTAAACTTTCTGATAAGGCCAAATGCACATAATTTTGGTACTGTTAGAAATTGTTTTATGTTGCAAGAGTTATTTGCTTGGTTTTGATGTTTTCCAAATTGTTTTTTTTTGTTCTTTTCGATCTTATGAGTGATTGCTTATGTGTGGTTACTATTGCTTGCTTATGATAGATTGACTGGAGTGTGATGAGTAGAACTATCAAGAGTGTTGAGTGCGAATCATCTTCATCAAAATTGCAGGCAAGTTCACCCTTTGATCATATCCCTTTCATACCCAGTTTTTATGCATTAGTTTCACCCTCAAACATTGCATGGTTAGGAATTGATAACATGTGGATATTGGGAAGTAGTTGATGAGGTAGAACCTATTGTCCTGTATCAAACCCTGGGAGTTACTTATACATTATGCTTATACTGCTATGCTACGCTCGTAAACGTGGATTTGGTTGAGTGTATTCATGACAGATGTGAGAGTTGATAATTAATGGTTAACTTAAGGTGGCTACTTTAATACACATCTGGGTGGATTGGTTGGGGCACCCTGGAGCACCCAGTGGTTTGCCCGGGCACCTGGAGAACCCAGTGCTTGCCCAAGGGGATCCCGGAGGACCCGTGTGATCACCCTATGGAATGCCACCCAGGCTCAAAGGGATCATAAGATTGTTCATGCTAGAAACTTCTGTGTGCAGCCACAAGCTATTATGGGCTCTAGCATAGTTTAGTAGGTTGCATGACCTCTTCTAGTGGTAGGCTAGCAGATGTAGGGGGTGTAGGTTGGTACTGTCTACCCAGGGTTAGACTTAATGCTTCTGAAAGACTGTGTCTCGGTCATCCGTTTCTCAAACACCATGTAGTGCGAGAAATCCAACGGAGGAGATCGAGTCTTGTGGGGAAAAGTGTGCAAACCTCTGCAGAGTGTATAAACTAATCATGGTTAGCCGTGTCCCCGGTTATGGACATCTTGAGTATCTGGTTCTTGGATTATCATGTTGATCTCATCACTCTATATAATTAATTTGTTGGGTTGTTAACTTTTTAATTGGGATTGAGAGGGGGTTTACTTTCTCAATGTTTTCAACAAACTTTGTAGTTAAATAAAATATATTCCTTTGCAGTAGGGAAAAATTGGCTTTTCGCAAAAACATTATAACCTTAGAGCTTTTCCACCAGCCAAATATGCATGTAGTGATAGCCATATTTCAGCATTGCTCTACAGTGTGAATTTGCCAGTACATTCAATGTACTAACCCTTTGTGGCTGCAACTTCTCATGTTGCAGGAATCTTATGACGAGTAAGTGATACATTAGGGTTACGATTTCTACATTCAACTTTGCCGTTGGCGTTGATGGGAATCCACAACCTTGTTGTTACTTCCGCTTTTTGGACTGAGGTAATAGTATTTACGTTAGTTTATACATGTGATTTACCTCTGTTATAAATCCTCGAGTACTGTGTGTGTCAGCATACTGATCCAGGGATGACACTTAAGCACAGAGACTTGACCATCTGAGGTCGGGTCGCTACAAAGGTATTTTTGTATTTTTGGTTTAATAGATCTGAAAATAAATGCAAGGAAAAAGTAGATCGCAAAATATATGAGAAAGAGACCCGAGGGCCGTAGGTTTCACTAGTGGCTTCTCTCGAGAAAAATAGCAAATGGTGGGTGAACAAATTACTGGTTGGCAATTTATAGAACTTAAAATACTCATGACGATATCCAGGCAATGATCATTATATAGGCATCACGTCCAATATTAGTAGACCGACTCCTGCCTGCATCTACTACTATTACTCCACACATCGACCGCTATCCAACATGAATCTAGTGTATTATGTTCATGGAAAAACAGAGTAATGCAATAAGAACGATGACATGATGTAGACAAGATCTATCTATGTAGACATAGACCCCATCGTTTTATCCTTAGTAGCAATGATACATATATGTCGGTTCCCCTTCTGTCACTGGGATCAAGCACCGTAAGATCGAACCCATTAGAAAGCACCTCTTCCCATTGCAAGATAAATAGATAAAGTTAGCCAAACAAAACCCAAATATCAGAGAAGAAATACGAGGCTGTAAGCAATCATGCATATAAGAGATCAAAGAAACTCAAATAACTTTCATGGATATAAAAAGATAGATCTGATCATAAACTCAAAGTTCATCGATCCCAACAAACACACCGCAAAAGAGTTACATCATATGGATCTCCAAGAGACTATTGTATCGAGAATTCAGAGAGAGAGATGAAGCCATCTAGCTACTAACGTGGACCCGAAGGTCTACAAAGAACTACTCACGCATCATCGAAGAGGCACCAATGGAGGTGGTGAACCCCATCCGAGATGGTGTCTAGATTGGATCTGGTGGTTCTGGAATCTGTGACGGATGGAAGAATATTTCGTCGACTCCCCTAGGGTTTTGGGAATACTAGGGTATTTATAGAGCGAAGAGGCGGTCTGAGGGGCACCCGAGGTGGTCACAACCCACCAGGGCGCGCCTAGGCCTCCTGGCGCGCCCTGGTGGGTTGTTCTCTCCTCGGAGCACCCCCCCCCCAGGCGTAGCCAGGGCCCATTATGTTCCTTCTGGTCCAAAAAAATCTCTGTGAAGTTTCGTTCTGTTTGGACTCCGTCTGATATTGATTTGCTACGATGTAAAAAACATGCAGAAAACATCAACTGGCACTTGGCACTATGTCAATAGGTTAGTACCAAAATGATATAAAATGATTATAAAACATCCAAGATTGATAATATAACAGCATGGAACAATCAAAAAATATGGAGAAGTTGGAGACATATCAATTACTTGTTTTGCACGGTAAAAATTCATTATATAAACTACCGGAGGTTTTGACCATCGTATTATGACAATATCCTTTGTTCTTGTTTCAGATGTTTTCTAACACATCTAGATCGCCATGGCGTCTCCAAGTTCCTCCAAGGACAAGTTCTACAAGAAGGTCATTAACCCCTACCTTTCAGAGGTGATGAAACACCATCAAACCATTGAGATGCGTGAGAGGGTGATTCACATCCGGGATGTTCAAGGGCCAAAGAAGACCGGAAGCATGGAGACCATGCTCGAGGAGGTGGAGCAGGAGATCTTCAAGTGCCAAGGGATGATGGAACGCGGATTCAATACCAACCACTCCTTGATCACGGAATTCACCCGTGATCACAAGGTGGACAAGAAAATTTTGAAGAGGCCATATTCAAGCTTCACGAGCGAATCGAGCACCTCCAAGCACAGATCTATGAATTACAAAACCAAAACTATGAGTATGAGTCCAGATTTAAGGGGATGAATTTAGCTGCAGATTTCAGGATCCCGGAGACTCGTTCATCCTTCTATGATGGGGAGCCTATGACTTGGAAGACGGAGGATGAGCTTCCCACATCATCAACTTCATCATCGCCACCTCCGGAGAAGGAGACTTGAGTACACGAGTATGGGCACTCCCGTTGGCTTGTACCAAGCTTGGGGGAGGTGCCCCGGTATCGTATCACCTTCAAATCTTTACTATTATCATTTATCTTAGTTCGACCCTTTTGGTTAAATCGTGATTTTGTAGAATAAAACTTTTAGTATGATCTAGTCTTTGACCTCTCGCTTCTTGATCTATCTATATAATCAAGTATGAGAGTTATATAATAAAGATTAGTTTTGAGTTGAGTGTTTTTACTTTCTTTCTTTGATCTTGGAGATGAAAAAGAATAAAGGAAATAGAAGATTATATAATAATCTTATGGAGAGTGATGACTTCACATATAAGAAGTATAACGATGAAATTTGTTGAGGATTGACAAACATAGTATTGGTCATTGTTGCAATTAATGACAAGTAATAAGCAAAGAGAGGTTTCACATATAACTATACTATCTTGGACATATTTTATGATTGTGAGCACTCATTAAAATATTATATGCTAATAAGTTGATGTTAGACATGGAAGACAACGTAATGGGTTATGCTTTCTTATATCCGAAAAGAAGTTATATTGTCATGGACCCTCCAACATGTTGAGCTTGCTTTTACCCCATTCTAGCCAAAATTCTGCACCAAGTGGAAATACTACTTGTGCATCCAAAAACCATTAACCCAGTTTCATGCCATGAGAGTCCACTATAACTACCTATGGATTGAGTAAGATCCTTCAAGTAAGTTGTCATCGGTGCAAGCAATAAAAATTGCTCTCTAAATATGTATGATGTTTT
The DNA here is from genome assembly GCA_021605205.1 of Aegilops longissima. Taxonomy (NCBI): domain Eukaryota; kingdom Viridiplantae; phylum Streptophyta; class Magnoliopsida; order Poales; family Poaceae; genus Aegilops; species Aegilops longissima. The sequence goes on along the minus strand of CM038680.1, from coordinate 264,867,261 downwards.
AGTGTGAGGAAAATAAGCTTTGTACGAAGTTGTGATGTGGAAGAAATAAAAGCGACGGACTGCATAATAAAGTTCTCAATCACAAGTGGCAATATAAAGTGATGTTCCTTTGCATTAAGATTTGGTGCATCCAAATAAAGAGCGCATGGCAACCTCTGCTTCCATCTGTGAAGGGCCTATCTTTTATTTTAATACCTACTTTTATGCAAGAGTCATGGTGATCTTCACCCTTCCTTTTATGTGTTGGGGAAAGATCTATACATACATATCCACTTGGATGTAGGTGATCATGAGTCATTATTGTTGACATTACCCTTGAGGTAAATGGTTCGGAGGCGAAATATAAGCCCCTATCTTTCTATGTGTCTGACGGAAGCTTTAATCTCATAAGTATCACGTGAATGTTAGCAATTATGAAAGACTAAATGATGGTTGAGTATGTGAACTTGCTAAATAAAATCTCTTACATTGACTCTTTCTGACATTATGACAAATTGCAATTGCATCAATGACTGAGATCATAGTTTGTTAGTTTTGAATGAAGTTTATGGTTCATACTTTACCTTGTGAACTAACTATAACTTTAGCATGAGAAATTATTGAAGGAAATATTCCCTAGAGGCAATAATAAAGTTATTATTTATTTCCTTATTTCATGATAAATGTTTATTATTCATGCTAGAATTGTATTAACCGGAAACATAATACATGTGTGAATATATAGACAAACAGTATGTCACTAGTATGCCTCTACTTGACTAGCTTGTTAATCAAAGATGGTTATGTTTCCTAACCATGAACAAGGAGTTGTTATTTGATTAACAAGGTCACATCATTAGTTGAATGATCTGATTGACATGACCTATTCCGTTAGCTTAACACTTGATCGTTTAGTATGTTAATGCTTTCTTCATGACCCATACATGTTCCTATAACTATGAGATTATGCAACTCCGTTTACGGAGGAACACTTTGGTACTACCAAACGTCACAACGTAATCGGGTGATTATAAAGGAGTACTACAGGTGTCTCCAAAGGTACTTGTTGGGTTGGCGTATTTGAGATTAGGTTTTGTCACTCCGATTGTCGGAGAGGTATCTCTAGGCCTTCTCGGTAATACACATCACATAAGCCTTGCAAGCATTGCAACTAATGAGTTAGTTGTGAGATGATGTATTACGGAACGAGTAAAGAGACTTACCGGTAACGAGATTGAACTAGGTATTGGATACCGACGATCGAATCTCGGGTAAGTAACATACCGATGACAAAGGGAACAACGTATGTAGTTATGCGGTTTGACCGATAAAGATCTTCGTAGAATATGTAGGAACCAATATGGGCATCCAGGTTCCGCTATTGGTTATTGACCAAGAATGGTTCTAGGTCATGTCTACATAGTTCTCGAACCCGTAGGGTCCGCACGCTTAAAGTTTTCGATGACAGTTATATTATGAGTTTATGAGTTTTGATGTACCGAAGGAGTTCGGAGTCCCGGATGAGATCGGGGACATGACGAGGAGTCTCGAAATGGTCGAGACGTAAAGATCGATATATTGGACGACTATATTCGGAGTTCGGAAGGTTCGAATGATTCGGTATTTTTCGAGTACCGGAGTTACGGAATTCGCCGGGAGAAGTATTGGGCCTTATTGGGCCTGCGAAAGAGAGAGGGCTGCCTAGGGCAGGCGCGCACCCATGGCCTAGTCCGAATTGGACTAGGGGAGGGGCCGCACCTTCCCTCTTCCCCTTCCCCAAGTCCTAGTCCAACTAGGAGAGAGGGGGAGAGTCCTACTCGGTGGGAGTAGGACTCCTCCAGCGCCTCTCTAGGGCCGGCCGCACCCTCCCTTGCTCCTTTATATCTGAGGGGCAGGGGGCACCCCATAACACACAAGTTGATCTACGGATCTTTCCTTAGCCGTGTGCGGTGCCCCTTCCACCATATTCCACTTCGGTCATATCGTCATGGAGCTTAGGCGAAGTCCTGCGCGGAGAAGTCATATCGTCGCGGAGCTTAGGCGAAGCCCTCGTCGGTGGAGCATCAACATCGTCCCACGCCGTCGTCTTGACGGAACTCATCCCGACACTTTGCTGGATCGAGTCCGGAATCGTCATCGAGCTGAACGTGTGCGAAACTCGGAGGTGCCGTCGTTCGGTGCTTGGATCGGTCGGATCGTGGAGACGTCGACTACATCAACCGCGTTGTTTTAACGCTTCGCTTTCGGTCTCACGAGGGCGTGGGCGGACACTCTCCCTCTCGTTGCTATGCCATCACCATGGTCTTGCGTGATCGTAGGAAATTTTTTGAAATTACTACGTTCCCCAACAATGGTATCGAGCCTGGTTTTATGCGTTGATGTCATGTGCACGAGTAGAACACAAGTGAGTTGTGGGCGATACAAGTCATACTGCCTACCAGCATGTCATACTTTGGTTCAGCGGTATTGTGAGATGAAGCGGCCCGGACCGACATTACGCGTACGCTTACGCGAGACTGGTTTCACCACTCCGAGCACTCGTTGCTTAAAGGTGACCGGCGGGTGTCTGTCTCTCTCACTTTAGTTGAACCGAGTATGACTACGCCCGGTCCTTGAGAAGGTTAAAACGGAGTCAATTTGACGAAGTATCGTTGTGGTTTTGATGCGTAGGTAAGAACGGTTCTTGCTCAGCCCGTAGCAGCCACGTAAAACTTGCAACAACAAAGTAGAAGACGTCTAACTTGTTTTTGCAGGGCATGTTGTGATGTGATATGGTCAAGACGTGATGATATACTTTATTGTATGAGATGATCATGTTTTGTAACCGAGTTATCGGCAATCGCGGCAGAGCCATATGGTTGTCGCTTTATTGTATGAAATGCAATGCCATGTAATTGCTTTACTTTATCACTAAGGAGTAGCGATAGTCGTAGAAGCAATAGTTGGCGAGACGACAACGATGCTACGATGGAGATCAAGGTGTCGCTACCGGTGACGATGGTGATCATGACGGTGCTTGGCGATGGAGATCACAAGCACAAGATGATGATGACCATATCATATCACTTATATTGATTACATGTGATGTTTATCCTTTATGCATCTTATCTTGCTTTGATTGACGGTAGCATTATAAGATGATCTCTCACTAAAAATTATCAAGAAGTGTTCTCCCTGAGTATGCACCGTTGCCAAAGTTCGTAGTACCCAGACACCACGTGATGATCGGGTGTGATAAGTTCTACGTCCATCTACAACGGGTGCAAAACAGTTGCACACGCGGAATACTCAGGTTAAACTTGACGAGCCTAGCATATAACAGATATGGCCTCGGAACACGGAGACCGAAAGGTCGAGCGTGAATCATATAGTAGATATGATCAACATAGTGATGTTCACCATTGAAACTACTCCATCTCACGTGATGATCGGACATGGTTTAGTTGATTTGGATCACGTAATCACTTAGATGACTAGAGAGATGTCTATCTAAGTGGGAGTTCTTAAGTAATATGATTAATTGAACTTTAATTTATCATGAACTTAGTCCTGGTAGTATTTTGCAGATTATGTTGTAGATCAATAGCTCGCGTTGTTGCTTCCCTGTGTTTTTATATGTGTTCCTAGAGAAAATTGTATTGAAAAATGTTAGTAGCAATATTATGATTGGATCCGTGATCTGAGGTTTATCCTCATTGCTGCACGTAAGAATTATGTCCTTAATGCACCGCTAGGTGATGACCTATTGCAGGAGCGGATGCGAGGCGTTATGAACGTTTGGCTAGCTCAATATGATGACTACTTGATAGTTTAGTGCACCATGCTTAACGGATTAGAATCGGGACTTCAAAGACGTTTTGAACGTCATGGACCATATGAGATGTTCCAGAATTGAAGTTAATATTTCAAGCAAATACCGAGTTGAGAGATATGAAGTCTCCAACAAGTTCTATAGCTAAAAGATGGAGGAGAATCGCTCAACTAGTGAGCATGTGCTCAGATTGTCCGAGTACTTCAATCGCTTGAATCAAGTGGGAGTTAATCTTCCGAGATAAGATAGTGATTGACAGAATTCTCTAGTCACCATCACTAAGTTAGTAGAACTTCGTGATGAACTATAGTATGCAAGGGATGACGAAAAGATTCTCGAGCTCTTCGCGATGCTAAAATCGGCGAAGGTAGAAATCAAGAAAAACATCAAGTGTTGATGGTTGACAAGACCACTAGTCTCAAGGAAAATGGCAAAGGGAAGAAGAGGAACTTAAAAGGAACGGCAAGCAAGTTGCTACTCGAGTGAAGAAGCCCAAGTCTAGACCTAAGCACGAGACTGAGTAATTTTGCTGCAATGGAACTGGTCACCGAAGCGAAACTACCCCTGAATATTTGGTGGATAAGAAGGATGGCAAAGTGAACAAGGTTATATTTGATATACAGGTTATTGATGTGTGCCTTACTAGTGTTTATAGTAGCCCCGAGTATTTGATACTGCTTAGGTTGCTAAGATTAGTAACTCAAACAGGAGTTACTGAATAAACAGAGACTAGTTGAAGGGAAGTGACGATGAGTGTTGGAAGTAGTTCCAAGATTGATATGATCATCATCGCACACTCCCTATAATTTCGGGATTAGTGTGGAACCTGAATAAGTGTTATTTGGTGTTGAGCATAAAATATGATTTGATCATGTTTATTGCAATACGGTTATTCATTTAAGTAAGAGAATAAATTGTTGTTCTGTTTACATGAATAAAACCTTATATGGTTACACACCCAATGAAAATGGTTCATTGGATCTCGATCATAGTGATACACATATTCATAATATTGAAACCAAAAGATGCAAAGTTAATAATGATAGTGCAACTTATTTGTGGCAATCGCCGTTTAGGTCATATTGGTGTAAAGCGCATGAAGAAACTCCATGCTGATGGGATTTTGGAATCACTTGATTATGAATCACTTGATGCTTATAACCATGCCTTATGGGCAAGATGACTAAAGACTCTGTTCTCCGGAACAATGGAGCAAGCAAATGACTTATTGGAAATAATACATACTGATGTATGCGGTCCGATGAGTGTTAAAGCTCACGGCAAGTATCGTTATTTTCTGACCTTCACAAGATGATTTGAGCAGATATGAGTATATCTACTTAATGAAGCACAAGTCTGAAACATTTGAAAAGTTCAAATAATTTCAGAGTGAAGTGGAGAATCATCGTAACAAGAAAATAAAGTTTCTGCGATCTGATCGTGGAGATGAATATTTGAGTTACGAGTTTGGTCTTCAATTAAAACAAAGTGGAATAGTTTCACAGCTCACGCCACCTGGAACACCACAACGTTATGGTGTGTCCGAACGTCGTAACCGTACTTTATTTTGATATGGTGCGATCAATGATGTCTCTTACCGATTTACCAATATCGTTTTGGGGTTATGCATTAGAGACAGCTGCATTCATGTTTAATAGGGCACCATCTAAATCCGTTGAGACGACACCATATGAACTATGGTTTAACAGTAAACCTAAGCTGTCGTTTCTTAAAAATTTGGAGTTGTGATGCTTATGTGAAAAAGTTTTCAACTGATAAAGCTCGAACCCAAATCGGAGAAGTGCGTCTTCATAGAATACCCAAAGGTAACTATTGGGTACACCTTCTATCACAGATCCGAAGGCAAGTTATTCGTTGCTAAGATGGATCCTTTCTAGAGAAGAAGTTTCTCTCGAAAGAAGTGAGTGGGAGGAAAGTAGAACTTGATGAGGTAATTGTACCTTCTCCCTTATTGGAAAGTAGTTCATCACAGAAATCAGTTCCAGTGATTCCTACACCAATTAGTGAGAAAGTTAATGATGATGATCATGAAACTTCAGATCAAGTTGCTACCAAACCTCGTGGGTCTTCGAGTAAGTTCCGCACTGTGTGGTACGGTAATCATGTTCGGAAGTCATGTTACTAGACCATGATGAACCTACGAACTATGAGGAAGAGAAGATGAGCCCAGATTCGCGAAATGGCTTGAGGCCATGAAATCTGAGATAGGCTCCATGTATGAGAACAAAGTATGGACTTTGATTGACTTGCTCTATGATCAGCAAGCCATGTTAAATAAATGGATCTTCAAGAGGAAGATGGACACCGATAGTAGTGTTACTATCTACAAAGCTCGACTTGTTGCAAAAGGTTTTCGACAAGTTCAAGGTGTTGAATACGATGAAATTTTCTCACTCAGAACGACGCTTAAGTCTATCCGAATCATGTTAGCAATTGCCACATTTTATGAAATCTGGCAAATGGATGTCAAAACTGCATTCCTTAATGGATTTATTAAACAAGAGTTGCATATGATGCAACCGAAGGTTTTGTCAATCCTAAAGATGCTAACAAAATGTGCAAGCTCCAAATGATCCATCTATGGACTGGTGCAAGCATCTCGAGTTGGAATATATGCTTGATGATTTGATCAAAGCATATGGTTTTGTACAGACTTTTGGAGAAGCCTGTATTTACAAGAAAGTGAGTGGGAGCACTATAGCATTTCTGATAAGTATATGTGAATGACATATTGTTGATCGGAAATAATGTAGAATTATTCGCAAAGCATAAAGGAGTGTTTGAAAGGAGTTTTTCAAAGAAAGACCTCGGTGAAGCTGCTTACATATTGAGCATCAAGATCTATAGAGATAGATCAAGGCGCTTGATAAGTTTTTCAATGAATACATACCTTGACAAGATTTTGAAGTAGTTCAAAATGGAACAGTCAAAGAAAAGTTCTTGCCTGTGTTACAAAGGTGTGAAATTGAGTAAGACTCAAATCCCGACCACAGCAGAAAATAGAAAAGAGAATGAAAGTCATTTCCTATGCCTCACCATAGGTTCTATAAAGTATGCTATGCTATGTACCAGACCTATTGTATACCTTGCTCTGAATTTGGCAAGGGAGTACAATAGTGATCTAGGAGTAGATCACTGGACATTGGTCAAGAACATCCTTAGTGAGGACTAAGGAAATATTTCTCGATTATGGAGGTGATAAAAGAGCCCGTCGTAAAGAGTTACATCGATGCAAGCTTTTTACACTAATCCAGATGACTCTAAGTCTCTATCTGGATACATATTGAAAGTGGGAGCAATTAGCTAGGGTAGCTCCGTGCAGAGCATTGTAGACATAGAGTATTTGCAAAATACATACGGCTCTGAATGTAACAGATCCGTTGACTAAGCTTCTCTCACGAGCAAAACATGATCATACCTTAGTACCCTTTGGGTGTTGGTCACATGACGATGTGAACTATGGGTGTTAATCACATACAGATGTGAATATTAGTGTTGAATCACATGATGATGTGAACTAGATTATTGACTCTAGTGCAAGTGGGAGACTGAAGGAAATATGCCCTAGAGGCAATAATAAAGTTATTATTTATTTCCTTATTTCATGATAAATGTTTATTATTCATGCTAGAATTGTATTAACCGGAAACATAATACATGTGTGAATATATAGACAAACAGTATGTCACTAGTATGCCTCTACTTGACTAGCTTGTTAATCAAAGATGGTTATGTTTCCTAACCATGAACAAGGAGTTGTTATTTGATTAACAAGGTCACATCATTAGTTGAATGATCTGATTGACATGACCTATTCCGTTAGCTTAACACTTGATCGTTTAGTATGTTAATGCTTTCTTCATGACCCATACATGTTCCTATAACTATGAGATTATGCAACTCCGTTTACGGAGGAACACTTTGGTACTACCAAACGTCACAACGTGAATCGGGTGATTATAAAGGAGTACTACAGGTGTCTCCAAAGGTACTTGTTGGGTTGGCGTATTTGAGATTAGGTTTTGTCACTCCGATTGTCGGAGAGGTATCTCTAGGCCTTCTCGGTAATACACATCACATAAGCCTTGCAAGCATTGCAACTAATGAGTTAGTTGTGAGATGATGTATTACGAACGAGTAAAGAGACTTACCGTAACGAGATTGAACTAGGTATTGGATACCGACGATCGAATCTCGGGTAAGTAACATACCGATGACAAAGGAACAACGATGTAGTTATGCGGTTTGACCGATAAAGATCTTCGTAGAATATGTAGGAACCAATATGGGCATCCAGGTTCCGCTATTGGTTATTGACCAAGAATGGTTCTAGGTCATGTCTACATAGTTCTCGAACCCGTAGGGTCCGCACGCTTAAAGTTTTCGATGACAGTTATATTATGAGTTTATGAGTTTTGATGTACCGAAGGAGTTCGGAGTCCCGGATGAGATCGGGGACATGACGAGGAGTCTCGAAATGGTCGAGACGTAAAGATCGATATATTGGACGACTATATTCGAGTTCGGAAAGGTTCGAATGATTCGGTATTTTTCGAGTACCGGAGAGTTACGGAATTCGCCGGGAGAAGTATTGGGCCTTATTGGGCCCTGCGGGAAAGAGAGAGGGCTGCCTAGGGCAGGCCGCGCACTTCCCATGGCCTAGTCCGAATTGGACTAGGGGAGGGCCGCACCCTTCCCTCTTCCCCTTCCCCAAGTCCTAGTCCAACTAGGAGAGAGGGGGAGAGTCCTCTCCTGGGAGTAGGACTCCTCGGCAGCGCCTCTCTAGGGCCGGCCGCACCCTCCCTTGCTCCTTTATATACGGGGCAGGGGCACCCCATAACACACAAGTTGATCTACGGATCTTTCCTTAGCCGTGTGCGGTGCCCCTTCCACCATATTCCACTTCGTCATATCATCGCGAGCTTAGGCGAAGTCCTGCGCCGGAGAAGTCATATCGTCATGAGCTTAGGCGAAGCCCTGCGTCGGTGGAGCATCAACATCGTCACCACGCCGTCGTGCTGACGAACTCATCCCGACACTTTGCTGGATCGGAGTCCGGGATCGCCATCGAGCTGAGCGTGTGCGTAACTCGGAGGTGCCGTCGTTCGGTGCTTGGATCGGTCGGATCGTGGAGCGTCGACTACATCAACAGCGTTGTTTTAACGCTTCGCTTTCGGTCTCACGAGTGCGTGGGCGGACACTCTCCCTCTCGTTGCTATGCCATCACCATGGTCTTGCGTGATCGTAGGAATTTTTTTTTGAAATTACTACGTTCCCCAACAATTATATGACAAAATATATTGCTATTCTAATGATAACCATGATGCTTTCATGTCTGTATTTTGTTTTATCGACACCCCTATCTCTAAACATGTGGTCATGATTATCGATTTTGGTTTTCGCTTGAGGACAAGCGAGGTCTAAGCTTGGGGAGTAGATACATCCATTTTACATCATGTTTTTATGTTGACATTACTGCACTATGGGCTGTTATTACACATTATGATGAAATTCTCATGCCTTTTCTCTCTTATTTTGCAAGATTTACATAAAGAGGGAGAATACGACAGCTGGAATTCTAGACCGGAAAGGAGCAAATCTGAGATCCCTATTCTGCACAACTCCAAATGTCCTCTTTACGGAGAATTGTTTTGGAATATATAAAAAATATTGGGCGAAGAAATACTAGAAGGGGACCCACCAGGTGGCCACAAGCCTGGGGGGCGCCCTACCCCCCAGGGCACACACCCTGAGTTGTAGGGCCGATGGTCAGCCTACGGTGACCATCTTCTGCTATATGAAGTGTTTTCACCTAGAAAAAATTAAGAGAAGGCTTTCGGGACGAAGCATCGCCCTCTCGAGGCGGAACCTGGGGAGAAGCAATCTAGGGCTTTGGCGGAGCGATTCCACCAGGGAAACATCCCTCCGTGAGGGGAAAATCGAGGCCATCGGCATCACCAACGATCCTCTCATCGTGGGAGGACCAATCTTCATCAACATCTTCACCAGCGCCATCTCATCTCAAACCCTAGTTCATCTCTTGTATTCAACCTTTGTCTCAAAACCTCAGATTGGTACATGTGGGTTGCTAGTAGTGTTGATTACTCCTTGTAGTTGATGCTAGTTGGTTTATTTGGTGGAAGATTATATGTTTAGATCCTTAATGATATTCAATACCCCTCTTATCTTGAACATGAATATTCTTTGTGAGTAGTTACTTTTGTTCCTGAGGACATTGGAGAATCTTGTTATAAGTAATCATGTGAATTTGGTATTCGTTCGATATTTCGGTGAGATGTATGTTGTCTTTATGATGTCTACGACACAACCTTCTTCTTGTAGACGTTGTTGGGCCTCCAAGTGTAGAGGTTTGTAGGACAGTAGCAAATTTCCCTCAAGTGGATGACCTAAGGTTTATCAATCTGTGGGAGGCGTAGGATGAAGATGGTCTCTCTGAAACAACCCTGCAACCAAATAACAAAGAGTCTCTTGTGTCCCCAACACACCCAATTCAATGGTAAATTGTATAGGTACACTAGTTCCGCGAAGAGATGGTGATACAAGTGCAATATGGATGGTAGATATAGGTTTTTATAATCTAAAATTATAAAAACAGCAAGTTAACTAATGATATAAGTGAGCGAAAACGGTATTGCAATGCGTTGAACCAAGGCCTAGGGTTCATACTTTCACTAGTGCAAGTTCTCTCAACAAGCATAACATAATTAGATCATATAACTATCCCTCAACATGCAACAAAGAGTCACTCCAAAGTCACTAATAGCGGAGAACAAAGGAATAGATTATTGTAGGGTACGAAACCACCTCAAAGTTATTTTTTCCGATCAATCCATTGGGCTATTCCTATAAGTGTCACAAACAGCCCTAGAGTTCGTAGTAAAATAACACCTTAAGACACAAATCAACCAAAACCCTACTGTCACCTACACTACAAGAATCAGCTACTTTGCCATCTGCCACGGCGGACGGAAAAGGCATGGATGGCGGACGACAAATGATAGAGGCAAAGGTGTCCCGTCTTTCGATGAGATGATGGATATCGCTTTGGTGGAAATCGACTTTGACGATCCGACTACGAACGTGCGAGGACGTCGCGCCTTAGCAATCGCTAAACCAATTCCGAGAGGTTATCGACCACGCCGGAGCACGATCAACCTGACCACGAAGGTCTGTTTCCTGCGAGCAAACGAAGAACAAGCAAGAAACTGAGATTGCAATCTGGATATTGCGAATATAAGATAAAAGCTTTATTGATCAAGGTGGGGTTCTGTGACGCCTTTGTCTGGTCATTGAACACAAACGAAGTACGCAAAGTTGCAGCTATGGCGAACTTTTAATCTAAACAAAACCCAAAGTCTAAACGGTGCCCTAAGGGCTGTATATATGGAGGAAGAGGGGGGAATTTCGTGGCCCTTGGGGAAGGGGTCCAAACCAACCCTATCTCTTGTTTCCCCACATATACGGACTCTAAAAACAGCCTATACTTATGTATTTCAAAATTACATGGGCCTGGCCCAATAATAAGGTGACGCAGCACCTAGAATAGCCTCTGGACGAAATTTATGAAGTGGCATCTTGTATATTTCGTCCAAGGCTTCATTCACTCCTTATGGTGGCTTCAAAGTCCTGAAATCATCACTTGTAACTCCGTTCTTGTTCCCCTTAGCATGCCATCAACTCCATGCTTGTTCTTGCTCCAATGTTCATCCTTCTCCAAGCTAGGCCCTTCATTTGTAAGCAAAACAAATGTATCCAATTTAGGCAGCATCATATTCTCATGAACATTAGAATCATTACCAAGAAACGGAAGTACCTGGTAATTTAATTGGCGTGCACGAGCTCTAGTAATTGGTCCATTATATGTAATAGTAGGGGCTATGGGTGTAACAATGGTATTGATGTCCTCATCAACAAAGGTCTTTGCCGTCCGCCGCGGACGGCAAAAGGGGACGGCAAAGTACGGGACGGCTAAGAGCTACGTTGTCGTCTGCTTCGGGCGGCTGACGGCAAAGGACTCTTTGCCATCAGCAGCGGACGGCAAAGAATGCAGACGACAATAAATGCGCTGTTACTCCGTTAGGTGGTTAACGGCAGGCCTTTGCCGTCCGCCGAATGATGTCAGCCGACGTCACTACATGGCAGGCGTTTGCCGTCCACCGCTGTAGGCAAAGTTTTTTCTCTTTGCCGTCACCGTAAGACAAACCGACCAAATTGGTCGATCTCCCGAAGCACGATTGCCTGCCATGTGGCCTCTTTGCCGTCCGCTGCTGATGGCAAAAGAGCCCTTTCAGTCGGTGGCGACGGCAAAGAGCCCGCATATTGGCTCTTTTTCTATTTTTAAATCCAACAATTTTCATAGCAAATATATATGACATATATAGATATATTTCACAGGGCTATTTAACAGCACATAAGTTTCATCGTACATACATATATAGTTCCATCCATTCATACATAGCAAGTTGCACATACACATAAGTTGCAACCATTAGGAAGTTGCACATACATATTACAATGCAAAGTTTCATCAAGATAGCAAGTTCCATCGTAGCAAGCTAGAAGAATACTAGAAGAGAATGAAATAAAAAACAAGCACTCCATCATAGCAAGCTAGCTTCCGAGAAGTGAATGAAATCTGCAAAATGGCAAATAAGAAAGTTAGGAAAAGGTGACTAGAAGAAGAAGACTAGAAGAAGAAGCACGCCATCGTTTGTGAGGTAACTTAGGTGAAATGGATCGTTTATGAGCTAAGTTAGGTAAAATGCATCATTTTAGAGCTAACGTAGGTAAAATGGATCGTTTATGAGCTAACTAAGCTAATTATGCCGTTTTTTACGTAAGTAAGCTAAGTACATGTCATTATTGAGCAAACCTAGTTAACTAAGCATATTATAACTAACTTAGGTCATTTTGGAGGAAACAAAGCTAAGTATAGATCGTTTTAGAGCTAACTTAGGTAAAATGGCTGGTTTTGGAGGTCAGTAAGCTTATTAAGTCATTTTGGAGGAAAACAAGCCAACTCTAGGTCATTAAGGTAAGCATATTGGAGGAAATAAAGCTAAGTCTAGGTCTTTATGCATTTGTTAAGCAAAAAACTAGAGAAACTTACCTTGATCATGGAGGTGTTGGAGCGGGCTGGCTCGTGCCAGTAGCTGAGAAGGATCGTGTGATGCTTGTGTGGAGTTACGCTGCACCAAAGATCATTTCCAATGTTTCGTTAGCATGATGACACTCAAATGTTAAGACTAGCAAGTAACGTCCATTCAAATTAAACTCACCGTGGTCTCAGGAGCAATCTCTGGATCAATGGCTATGGAGCCACGGGACCTCCCGCCACTAGATATCATCACCTTTCTCTGATTGTAGGGAATCTGGCTCGGGTTAAACTCCTACCCTTTCCTCGCCTTCCCCTTGACTTGCTTGTAAGAGGCAGTGTGGGCCATGGCATACAGGTCGTACCCCTCTGGCACCTTATCGGTCTTATTGTAGCATGCCTGAAAGAGAGAAACAAAGTAAATTAGTAATTAAGGGGCTCAAGCTAGCATGATGAATGAATTGCATTAATCATGAAGCAAACCACATACCCAATTCACTTGAACTGATATAAGTTGGAGCTACCTTGATGGTGTGGCACACCTTCAATTTGGGCACGTTGTCCTTGGCCTCGATGGCTCCCCTTCCATCTTTCAACACCTGCCATAACAAAGAGTAAAGGAAATTAGTACAACATAAAAAAATACCGACATGAATAATAATATGTATATCACTTAAGTGTATCATCATCAAGTACAACATAAAAAATTGAATACCCGACACTACTAATAATCTCGATCAAGATCATCAATAAATGCATAATCATCATCATCACTATAATCAATGACGGGCTCATAGGGTTCGATGGCATCAACATGTGGAAGGCCACCTTTACGTGTCGGTCAAGCATTGAGAGGTCATCCGCAGCGATAACCTCTTCTTGTTCCGGCTCTTCTTGTTCCTCCTCGGGGTGATGTGGGATTCACTGTCTCTGTCTACTTCAATGTTTTGGGGTGAAGTATACGGTTCTTGAAACGCTTTTTGGAAGACGTGTCTCTTGGAAGAATTCTCCTTCATATGTATCAGGTTAATGTGAGGTTCATAATCCTCTTCCTTTGGGGGAGATAGTCTAGCACGTGGAGGCACTTCATAAACGACATCCCAACCTTTCAGATTTGGATTAGTTTGGCAGGCCCACGGTAGATAGAATACTTGGGTCGCCTGTTGAGCCGTAATATAGACATCAGGAACATCTAAATGGGTGCTTTGGTTGATTTCAACTAGCCCTATATGTTCATGAGTCCTTCTAGTCTCCTAAGGGTGAAACTAATAACATTTGAAGACTACGACATTCGGTGGGTTTTCACCATAGAATAGAAGTTCATAAATTGCTTCAACTCTGCCATAATACTCGGTACCTCCTTCGCCCATAGCGGATACACAAAAATTTGTAGACTTTCGGTTGGCCATAGATAGCTCTTTGCCATAAGTACGAAAGCGATACCCGTTGATGTCGTATTTGTCAAATGAACGGACCTTATAGTCAAAACCATTAGCGACTTGTCTCAATTCGGCGTCCATAGACTCTGAATTAGCCTACAAGTTTAATATGAAAGGATTGTTGCATTACACACAAATTAGCGAATGAAATGAAATTGTCAAATAGAATTTACCATTTGTTTGAACCAAGAGATGAAACCGGGATAGCCGCCTCCTTGCTTTGCAAGAAGCTCATACTCTTCGACGGAATCCTTTTGGATCACCGCTCCATACGAGAATAGGGCGACGTATCGACTGTATGAAATATCCAGGAATAAGAGCAGTTCAAAGGAAATAGAAGTTGCGAAACAATGTACCGAGAACTTACTCGATGTACGGCCGCACTTCTATCAGGTTGTTGAAGATATACAACGAAATGGTCCGCCCATTCTTCGTTATCCAAAGATACTGGATTTGAAACACTGGCTGGTGCGAGATTCCCTTTGAATAGACTGAGGTTGGATCCACCCTTTTTAGGATCGTCGACATTGTACCGAGGCTTGGATTATGCAAATGACGATTTTTGGTTTCAGAGTGTGCTGTCACGAAGTTTGCCGCCTCCTCGATGATGAATGCCTCAGCCATCGGCGCTTCAATTCTACGTTTATTTTACATTTTTCTCGAGCGTCTTCGCATCCTCTCGGTTGGGTAGCACCAACGATTTTGCACGCCCCCCAATCTTGCCTCGGTCGGGAGATGCAAAATCAAATGTTGCATTGGATTAAAGAAGCCCGGTGGAAAGATCTTCTCTAACTTGCAGATCAACTCCGGCGCCAACTCTTCCATTTCTTCTAGCACGCCAGGCGATAGTTCTTTCGCACAAAGAACACAGAAGAAATAGCTGAGTTCTACCAGTACTAGCCATTCATCCTCAGGGATGAAGCCACGCAACATCACCGGCATTACCCGCTCAATCCGTATGTGCCAATCATGACTCTTGAGACCAAATATCTTCAATTTATCAAGACTCGCTCCCCTCTTTCGATTCGCTGCATACCCATCGGGGAACATCAACTGCATTTTCACCCACAAGATAATTTCCCTCATAGCTGGCCTTCCAAGATTGAACCATGCCTTTGGCTTCGTCTAGTTCTGCTTTCCTTTCGGTTCTTTCATGTTTTGTAACGGCCTATCACATAGCGCCTCTAGATCGACTCTAGCCTTAGTATTATCCTTTGACTTCCCATCTATGCCGAACAATGTACCAAAAAGTGCATCGGCGATATTCTTCTCAGTGTGCATCACGTCAATGTTGTGTGGGCAAAGGAGGTCTTTGAAGTAAGGCGGATCCCATAAGCATGTTTTGTGAGTCCAGGCGTGCTTAGAATTATACCCCTTGAAGTACCACGGGCGCTTTGGATCTGCTCGAGAGTGTTTAACTGATCCGAGGTGCATTGGCCTATCAACGCAGGTGGTGCGAGTTTTTTACAACTCTACCTCTAATGAAGTTCTTCTTGTCTTTCCTGAACTTATGGCGAGGATCCAGGAACTGTCTATGCATGTCGAAGCAAGAAAACTTGCGACCGGCCTGAAGCCAACGAAACTCAAGAGCTCCCTTGCATGTGTGGCACGGGAACCTTCCATGCACACACCAGCCAACGAATAGCGCATACGCCGGCAAGTCATGCGTCGAGTACATGTACCAGACACGCATTATGAAGTTTTGTTTGCTATAGGCGTCGTATGTCTTGAACCCATTATCCTGGCTTCTTGCAATTCGTCCTAAGCGGCTACATGTACACATTCATATTTTTCCCGGATAGTTGGGCCTGGAATTATCAACGTCGGAAAATGTTCTTTCTTTGCATAATCTGTCAGGGGGTGATTGAGTGGAAAGACAAATCACGGGCCAACAAGCTGTATTGGGCTGCCGTCATACCAAACACACTTAACCCATCGGTGCCGATGCCGACTCGAGGATGCCTCGGATCTGCCGCTTTGTCGACATGTAATTCATCAAACTTTTTCCACGCAACACCATCCGATGTGTGTACCATCATCGATTCCCATCGCATCTAGTTCGGTTCTTTTGCCTGTTTTGTGCCATGTCATCATGCCGTCTCTTCGACCATGAAAAGACGTTGAAGTCTTGATACGATTGTCATATACCGAAGAACACCGGCGGGATTTTGGTGCTGTCTTCTCACCCATACCGTTGTCTACCACAATATACGGAAGACTTGCAAATGGGACAATAATTCAAGTCCGCATAGTCAAGCCTAAATAAGGCACATCCTTTCTCACGAGCATGTATCTTCTCATAGGGCATCTTGATTGCGGAGGATTTTGTCCGACCGGTACAGGTTTGCGGGCATTACATGGCCTTTGGGTAGAAAGCGTCCAAATCTGTCATAATTGCGTCGTAGCATTCTCGCCCAAGTTGAACGAGCCTTTAGAGCCATTACTTGTGAGATGGCATCCAACCGACAAAGCTCGGTGTGCTCGTGGAGCGGACGTTTTGAAGACTCCAACATTTCATTGAAGGCCTTTGCAGATTCCTCCATCTCCTCGTTCAAATCCGAGCATCATCATAGTCTTGCACCATGTTTTCCATCCGGTACCATGCTCGTCGGTGCGGCGATCCACCTCAGCTCGGTCATGTTCGGCAGACTCACCATGAAATGTCCACACCATATAATCGGGCGTAAAACCATTCTTCTGCAGGTGTTTACCCATTTCAGCCTCTGTCCTCTTTTCCCAATTGCCGCGCGGAAACAGAGGCACCAAGTTTTCCTCGGCCATTTGCAATGCGGCTTGCACAAACCCTTGGTTTTGTGAACCATTCAGCGCTCCATTTGTTCGACCAGGTGTGACCGGTATACATCCACACACGATCACCCATCTTGACTTTCAGAGCTACCGACACACAACAATTATATATATAATTCACCATGTATATATTCATCGGTTGATCTACTTTGTCAATTTTATTACGTCCATGCAACCTACACTCTAATAGGTAATGATAGGTCCTAATCCCACCCGGTATGTGTGGATTGGGTTCATTTTCCATGCTATGCTCGGATCCGACGCAAAATTTTGGCAGCACCTCCCGCTGTTCTCCTCGATACACGTCTCGCAATAAGCAGAGAGGATGTGTACCCGAGAACAACAAGGAGACACTCGACGAAATTTATGCGTCGGATCCGAGCAAAGCATATGGGAATATGAACCCAATCTACACATACTCGGGCTGTCCATGGATAGCGTTGGACAATTCGGAAGAATCAAGGTTATAAATATGCAAATGCATATTTATAACTATGACGCTTTCGAACGGGAGACACATATTGGTTACGCATACTGATGATTCAAGACACATATATAGCTAGCTATCAAATTTCATCGGCACGAACACCGGAACAAAGCAAATAATTAATGGGGGAGGAGGACATGTCATTTGTGCTCACCCACAAACGAAAGGGCAGAGCTCGTCAAATGCACGGCAAGGTCATCGAACACCAAACCTCGCAGCAGTGAAACAACTGCACATTTAAATCAACCCGATCAACACAATTATATATGATGTTTTTCATAACAAAATCGAAAAATATATGACCTAACTAATAATTCAAAAATATAAGAACCCGTCGGCCTCGGGGGGTCGGGTGTCGGGGTGTCGGGGTGTCTGGGTGTCGTGTCGGGGTCGGGGTGTGGTGTCGGGGTCGGAGTGTCGGGGTCAGGGGTCAGGGGGTCGGGGTGTCGGGGTCAGGGGGTCGGGGTGTGGTGTCGGGGTCAGGGGGTCGGGGTGTTTCCTTCTATCCTTCTTCTTCTTCTTTCTTTCTCTTCTTCTTCTTCTTCTTATTTCCTTTCTTCTTCTTCTTCTTTCATCTTTTTTCTACTTTTTTACTTCTTTTCGTTTCTTCTTTTCTTCTTCTTCTACTTCTTCTACTTCTTTTCTTCTTCTTCTTTTTTCATATTTCTACTACTTCTACTTCTTCTACTACTTCTAATTCTTTTCTAACACTAACACTAACACAATCTAGCACTAACAATTAAACAGCAAAAAATGAAAAAAGAAGAAGAAAAGTAGTAGTCCCTCATCGAACAATGGGACTGGTCGGCGTGTGGGGGCACCAGGCGCGGCCAGGGCGGCGGGGCGCGCCAGCGGCTGGCGACAGGCGTTGGCGGGGGGGGTGGGGCGGAGGGTGGTGGGGCGACAGGCCAAGGGTGCGGGCGGCGGCGCCAGGCGGAAGGGGCGACGCCAGCGGCGGGCGGGCGGGAGGCGGAGGGTGGTGGGGCGACAGGCGTCGGCGGGTGTGGTGGTGGTGGAGGGTGGTGGGGCGACGGGCCAAGGTGCGGGGGGGGCGCGCGGGCGGCGGCGGCGGCGGGCGGCGGTGGATCTAGCTAGGCGAGGCGTCGGGAGGAGAGAGAGAGAAGAGAAGAGAGATAACGGGCGGGGGGGGGGGGTGGCGTCCGTTAGTTACTCGGCTCTTTGCCGTCCGCCGTTTTCTCTCTTTGTCGTCCGCTAGCGGACGGCAAAGAGGTGGGGCGTTAAGTTTTTTTTAAACGAGCGGGTGGGTGGGGGCCACCTCCCTCTTTGCCCTCAGCTGGCGGACGCCAAAGATTCTTTGCCGTCAGCTGGCGGATGGCAAAGAAATGGTGCATGGCAGAGAGCTTCTTTGTCGTCTGCCATTTCTTTGCCGTCGGCTTTTCGGTGGCTGATGGCAAAGAGCTTCTTTGTCGTCCGCTAACGGACGGCTAAGATCTAGCAGATGGCAAAGTAGCTGATTCCAGTAGTGCTAAGTACTCCAATGTCACCTCAAGTATCCGCGAGTATGATTATACGATATGCATCACACAATCTCAGATTCATCTATTCAACCAACACAAAGAACTTCAAAGAGTGCCCCAAAGTTTCTATCAGAGAGTCAAGATGAAAACGTGTGCCAACCCCTATGCATAGATTCCCAAGGTCAAGGAACCCGCAGGTTGATCACCAAAACATACATCAAGTGAATCAATAGAATACCCCATTGTCACCACAGGTATTCCACGCAGGACATACATCAAGTGTTCTCAAATCCTTAAAGACTCAATCCGATAAGATAACTTCAAAGGGAAAACTCAATTCATCACAAGGAGATAGAGGGGGAGAAACATCATAAGATCCAACTATAGTAGCAAAGCTCGTGCTACATCAAGATTCTGCCACATCAAGAACACAAGAGAGAGAGAGAGAGATCAAACACATAGCTACTGGTACATACTCAGCCCCGAGGGTGAACTACTCCCTCCTTGTCATGGAGAGCGTCGGGATGATGAAGATGGCCACCGGTGATGATTCCCCCCTCCGGAAGGTGCCGGAACAGGGCCCCGACTGGTTTTTGTTGGCTACAGAGGCTTGCGGTGGCGGAACTCCCGATCTAGGTTTCTTTTCAGGGGTTTCTGTATTCATAGGGATTTTTGGCGTCGGTCTCACGTCAGGGGGGTCTCTGAGTCATCCATGAGGCAGGGGGCGCGCCCAGGGGGTAGGGCGCGCCCTCCACCCTCGTGGATGGCTCGGTACTCTTCTGGCCGAACTATTTTACTCCGGGGGCTTCTTTTGGTCCATAAAAAATCATCAAAAATTGCCACGTCAATTGGACTCCGTTTGGTATTCCTTTTCTATAAAACTCAAAAACAAGGAAAAACAGAAACTGGCACTGGGCTCTAGGTTAATAGGTTAGTCCCAAAAATCATATAAAATAGCATATAAATGCATGTAAAATATCCAAGATGGATAATATAATAGCATGGAACAATAAAAAATTATAGATACGTTGGAGATGTATCACTTTCCTCAAGTGGTGTTATGTGAACATCGACTACATGACACTTCACCATGATTTGGGCCTAGGGTAAGGCATTAGGAAGTAGCAAGTAGATGATGGGTTGCTAGAGTGACAGAAGGTTAAACCTCCTAGTTTATGTGTTGCTTCGTAAGGGGCTGATTTGGATCCACATGTTTAATGCTATGGTTAAATTTATCTTAATTCTTCTTTCGTAGTTGCGGATGCTTGCGGGAGTGTTTAATCATAAGTGGGAGGCTTGTCCAAGTAAGGACAGCACCCAAGCACCGGTCCACCCACATATCAAATTATCAAAGTAGCGAACACAAATCATATGAGCATGATGAAAACTAACTTGACAATAATTCCCATGTGTCCCCAGGAGCGCTTTGCTTTATATAAGAGTTTGTCCAGGCTTGTCTTTTGCTATAAAAAGGATTGGACCATCTTGATGCACCTTTGTTACACTTGTTACTTGTTACCTGTTATGAATTACCTTACTACCAAACTATTGGTTACCGACAATTTCAGTGCTTGCAGAAAATACCTTGCTGAAAACCGCTTGTCATTTCCTTCTGCTCCTTGTTGGGTTCGACACTCTTACTTATCGAAAGTACTATGATTGATCCCCTATACTTGTGGGTCGTCAATAGATAGATAGATCACTAAGCAAGCACTCGAAAACAGATCAAACTAAAACTTTATTCTTCTAAATCACGAAATAACTAGGGATCAAACTAAAATAGATAGTGATGGTAAAAGTGGTGGTGCTACGATACCATGGCACCTTCCCCAAGCTTGGCACAAAGGGAGTGACCATAACCATGTACTCAAGTCTCCTTCTTTGGTGATGGCGGTGATGATGAAGTAGTAGGCTTGTCCTTCATAAAATTAATCAAGATCTCCTTCAAACTCTGAATTTCTTGGAGCACTTGACGGATAATCTCAGCATTCTTTTGCACTTCAGCCATAATATGTTTATTCTCCGGACCCCAAGCTTCTTTCCTGCATCACTTTCACTTGGACGAGAGATGTCCCAATTGGATGGGATGTGCATATGAGGAGTATTCTCAATCCTATAATTGTGAACCAATTTATTGAAGTTGTTCCGATGTAACCTGTGTAAGGGCCTCCTAGGGGCAGACCCTTCTTGTACCTCTTGGCTTCCTTGGTTACTTGTCGTCCACATGGCCTCATGGGGATTGGTAGTAGTGGAGATGCCAGCCAGGGTGCCCCTCTTAGAAACTGGAGGGTGAACCTCAAGTGAATCTCCTTCATCTTCTTCCATGGTGACTTCCTCAGCCTCCTCTCTCTTGAGTTCCATCTGCATCAACCAAGCATTTTCTCCCACATTATTGGTGAAGGAAGAAGACATGATGTCTAGCCTTGGAAACCTGACAGGGAATGGCATGAAACAAGAACAGAGAAGAATCATGCCATATGGTGGTCAAAACATCATGAAGTATATATAATGAATTTTTTCATGTAATATGGAAGAAAAACGGAGTGAGGAAAGTTCATGAGGGGGCCACAAGCCTAGGAGGCACGCCCAGGGGGTAGGGTGCGCCCCTCTGGCTTGTCGCTCCCTCATGCACTTTTCCGAATATTTATTATTTCCCTAATTTTTAAATATTCCAAAATGGACAAAAAGTACTTTTATGGAAATTTTGGAGTCGGTTTACTTATTGTACCACATACCTACCCTATTAGGGTTCTGGAGCATTTCGAAAAGTTGCCTCTATGTGCTCTTCTAATGTCATAGTTTGAATAATATTGGTTTCAATATTAATGGGTGTACCTGAAATATAATGTTTCATTCTCTGCCCGTAACCACTCTTGAATTAGTCCCTTCGGCGTTGTTTGTCTTGCTATCTCTGAAATGATAAACTTCTTCAACGATATATGGTCCTTCCCATTTAGAGGGAAGCTTTCCTGCAAAGAATCTTAAACGAGAATTGTATAATAAAACCTGATCACCTACTTTGAATTCCCATTTTTGGATTCTTTTATCATGCCATCTTTTAACTTTTTCTTTAAATAACTTGGCATTTTCATAAACTTGTGTCCTCCATTCGTCTAGAGAACTAATATCGAATAACCTATTTTTACCGGAAAGTTTTAAATCATAATTAAGTTCTTTAATTGCCCAGTATGCTTTATGTTCTAACTCAAGAGGTAAATGGGATGCTTTTCCATGGACCATTTTATAAGGGGACATACCCATAGGATTTTTATAAGCGGTTATGTATGCCCACAATGCATCATCAAGTATCTTAGACCAATTCTTCCTAGATCTATTAATGGTCTTTTACAAGATTAACTTTATTTCTCTATTACTCAATTCAACTTGAACACTTGATTGAGGGTGATAAGTTGATGCAATTCTATGGTTGACATCATATTTAGCAAGGAGTTTACGGAAAGCACCATGAATAAAATGTGAACCACCATCTTTCATTAAAATATCTAGGGACTCCAATCCTCAGGAACATAACTTCTTTAAGCATTTTTATAGATGTGTTATGATTAGCACTACTAGTTGGAATAGTTCTACCCACTTAGTAACATAATCAGCAGCAACTAGAATATGTGTATACCTGTTAGAGGAAGGAAAAAGTCCCATCTAATCAAATCTCCAAAACATCAAATGGTTCATTAGCAAGTGAATAATTCAAAGGTATTTGTCGGTGGGAACGACACCTATGGGATCACTGGGATCCCTCCTACGGTTGGCGGGCACGGGGTTGTGCAAAGAGCGGGTTTGGCGGTCAGCACAAGGATCGTTTACCCAGGTTCGGGCTGCGAAGATGCGTAATACCCTAGTCCTGCTTTGGTGTATGCATTTGAGTGTTCTTGAGTTCTTGAGCTAGCTACGGTGCGTGTGTAGCCCAAAGGATCTGAATCCTTCTCCTGGACGCCTCGGGCCTCCTTTTATAGACAAAAGGGGTCGCCACAGTGGCACACAGGAGGTGGAAAGGTGTACAGTGCGCAAGCTTATCGCCTGTCATTACGGGACAAGACGCATTAAATGCGCCCCCTTAGGTGACCCGTTGCTTTATTGGGGATGGCAACGAGGCTCGTCCCGTCCATCTCGCCCCGCCTTGCTCCGACACGCGTCCAGGCCAACAATGCATGCAGCGCCATGTAGGCTGGTAGGCTGCTGAAATGGCGTGGTGGTAGGGTCTTCACGAATATCTGCATGCCACCACGCAGGTGCTTGCTGAGCTGGCCTGGAAGCCGCACGTTGCAGCACAGGTGCCTGCCTAGCTGGTTAGGCTGGCAGCTGTATGGGAACGGCGGCGGAGCCTTGGCAGACGCGGGCCTGGTTGTGGCCTCGCAGGTGTCCCCGGCAAGGGTCTTGCCGCGGCATCGCGGTCGTCCCCGGCAAGGATCTTTCCAGGGGTCTCGTGGATTTCCTCGGCAAGGATCTTGCCAAGGATCATCGTCTTCTGGTCCTCATATGATATTGGGTGCTTATGATCTTCACAAAGATCTGCATGCCACCATGGAGGTGCCTCCCGAGCCGTGGGTTCAAGTGTGGTTGATGGTGTCAGAACCCTCGGGCTCAAGGGTGGCGCGCTCTGCTGGCGTCGGGCAAGTTGCCCCGCCAAGGCTCTTGCCGGGGCTACGGAGGCCGCCCCGGCAAGGGTCTTGCCGGGGGAGTCCACCTCGCCCTCTTGCTCTTTGTGTTTCTTGGTCTTGGCGTTGCTTTGCCCGTCTTGTGCCTTTGGCCCGAGCGCTCTCTAGTGTTCTTGCGCTTCTGCTCCCTCCCCTTGCCCTTCCAAGTCTGGCCGCAGGCGTGGCTCTGGCTGCCCGTGCACAAGTAGAGGGGTAAAAAAGGAGAGACCCTACTATTGTACACCGACAGGAGCCCCGGGGCTTGGGCCACATATAAGTGCAACGCGTTGTTGGGCCAGGCCCAGAACGGTGCATGGGCAGGCGGGGCGGAATTTTACCGCAGTAATTCCTTTGCTCGATGCGCTTCCCCATGACCCGTGTTGAATGCGCGACGTGGAGGGTCGTGCGTGACATGGGGGTCGTGCGTGGGGCGGTTCCTGTCCTCATGCGTCACATCGCGGTAAATGCTAACGAAGCGGCCCGCGCCTTCCCCATAAAAAAAAGGAGAAACCGCAGGCACAACACCCATTTACCCTCTGTGCTTTCTTCAATCTCGGAACCGCCGTTCTTCCTCTCTTCCTTCTCAAGCCCTCGCTTTCGCTCGCCGCCGCTGCCGCGCCCTTGCTCTCCCTCATCCCTCGTATCCCTCAGCCGCCATGCCACCCAAAACCAGCAAAGGCAAGGGAACGACAAAGGACGCCGGGGGAAGGAGGCGCCGGAGAGCGAGTTGTCAGTGCGGCGGACGCAGCTCGCCTACTTCCCTTCGACGGTCGATGCGGTCCACCTCCGGGACTACTTCAAGCCTCTGTGGGGGTGCAAGGCGGAGGGGCACCCTGCCACGTGCATCATCTCCGCCGGTTTTGCCGAGGCTGGCCCGAATCGGTACCCTTTATACGTTGACTACTTTTCCTACGGGCCCTGCCCCCTTTCTCCGATTTCTTCAACGACGTCATGCACACCTACGACTTCCACCTTCTAGATTTTACTCCGAATGTGATACGTCTCCAACGTATCTATAATTTTTGATTGCTCCATGCTATATTATCTTCTGTTTTGGACAATATTAGGCTTTATTATTCACTTCTATATTATTCTTGGGACTAACCTATTAACCGGAGGCCCAACCCAGAATTGCTGTTTTTTGCCTATTTCAGAGTTTCGCAGAAAAAGAATATCAAACGGAGTCCAAACGGAATGAAACCTTCGAGAACGTGATTTTTGGAACGAACGTGATCTAGAGGACTTGGACCCTACGTCAAGAAATCAAACAGGAAGCCACGAGGTAGGGGGGCACGCGTACCCCCCACCCCCCCCCCCTAGGTGCGCCCTCCACCCTCATTGGCCCCACATTGCTCCACCGACGTACTCCTTCCTCCTATATATACCTACGTACCCCCAAACGATCAGAGACGGAGCCAAAAACCTAATTCCACCGCCGCAACCTTCTGTACCCACGAGATCCCCTGTTCCAGAGCTCCACCGGAGGGGGCATCGATCACGGAGGGCTTATACATCAACACCATAGCCTCTCCGGTGAAGTGTGAGTAGTTTACCTCAGACCTTCGGGTCCATAGTTATTAGCTAGATGGCTTCTTCTCTCTTTTTGGATCTCAATACAATGTTCTCCCCCTCTTTTGTGGAGATCTATTCGATGTAATCTTCCTTTGCGGTGTGTCTGTTGAGACCGATGAATTGTGGGTTTATGATCAAGTTTATCTATGAACAATATTTGAATCTTCTGAATTCTTTTATGTATGATTGGTTATCTTTGCAAGTCTCTTCGAATTATCAGTTTGGTTTGGCCTACTAGATTGATCTTTCTTGCAATGGGAGAAGTGCTTAGCTTTGGGTTCAATCTTGCAGTGTCCTTTCCCAGTGACAGTAGGGGCAGCTAGGCACGTATTGTATTATTTCCATCGAGGATAACAAGATGGGGCTTTTATCATATTGCATGAATTTATCCCTCTACATCATGTCATCTTGCTTAAAGCGTTACTCTGTTCTTATGAACTTAATACTCTAGATGCATGCTGGATAGCGGTCGATGTATGGAGTAATAGTAGTAGATGCAGGCAGGAGTCGGTCTGCTTGTCTCGGACGTGATGCCTATATACATGATCATACCTAGATATTCTCATAACTATGCTCAATTCTGTCAATTGCTCAACAGTAATTGATTCACCCACCGTAAATACTTATGCTCTTGAGAGAAGCCACTAGTGAAACCTATGGCCCCCGGGTCTATTTTCCATCATATTAATCTTCCAACACTCAGCTCTTTCTGTTACCTTTTATTTTGCTTTTATTTTACTTTGCATCTTTATCATAAAAATACCAAAAATATTATCTTATCATATCTATCAGATCTCACTCTCGTAAGTGATCGTGTAGGGATTGACAACCCCTTATCGTGTTGGTTGCGAGGATTTATTTGTTTGTGTAGGTGCGAGGGACTCGTGCGTAGCCTCCTACTGGATTGATACCTTGGTTCTCAAAAACTGAGGGAAATACTTACGCTACTTTGCTGCATCACCCTTTCCTCTTCAAGGGAAAACCAACGCAGTGCTCAAGAGGTAGCAAGAAGGATTTCACGCCGCTTGTTGCGGGAGGTCTCATAAAAGTCAACATACCAAGTACCCATCACAAACCCTTATCTCCCGCATTACATTATTTGCCATTTGCCTCTCGTTTTCCTCTCCCCCACTTCACCCTTGCCGTTTTATTCGCCCTCTCTTTTCCGTTCGCCTTCTTCTTTCCTTTTTGCCCCTTGCTCTTTCTGCCGTTATGTCTAATATTGGGGAAATTATTGTCGATATGGACAATAATAATATCATGGAAAATTCTGATGCTCCTGCTAAGAACCCCCTACCTTGCATACAATTTTTTTTCAAATTGGTAGTGGTAATATTATTGGAAAAGGAGTTATTCAAGATTTCTTTACTTGTGCCAGTGCTTTGCCTTCTATGGGCAGTTCCATTCCTCATAGAAGTAGTAGTCTTGCTGACGCTACTGCCATGCTTATAGTTGAACTTGAAAGGCAATTTATGCACTTGCACCCTTTCATACAAAGGATTTTCCTAGAATTTTCTAATATAGAGCATTCTTCTGTTAAGCATGCCGCTACTATCTTTTTGGCTCATGAGTTCATATTTATAATAAAAGAGGCCAAGGAAATCTTTGCGCATTACAGGGTGGACGTTGGTCGTCCTCCCATAGAGGCTATCCTCTTTGATCAAGAAGAAATAATGCGTTTTCAATCTCTAGACTATGTTGCTTTCAATGAAAACCTTATAAAAAAAGGTCCCTACCAATGTTCTAGTTGTTAGAATTTCTAAACTTAATGATGATTTGGCTATTCGAAATAATGAGCTAGGATATTCTCTCGAGTATAGGCTCACAAAATTCTGTCAATAGAATGCTTATAATGATCAATTGGTTGTGCAATATGAAGGGCCGAAGGAGGAACCTATACCTCCTAAAATTGATCTTGGGGATTTTTGTCCCGTTAAATTTAGCCCTTTTGATTACTTTTGCTTGCCTCAAAGGAAACTTGCTGCTGAACGTAGAGAATATGAAATGAGTTTCAATGATCTATCCTATTACTATGGCACTACCTAGATCCACCCTTGCTTCTATGCCTAGCTAGGGGCGTAAAACGATAGCGCTTGTTGGGAGGCAACCCAATTTTATTTTTAGTTTTTTTGCTTTTTGCTTCTGTTTAGGAATAAATATTTATTCTAGCCTCTGGTTAGATGTGTTTTTGTGTTTTATTTAGTGTTTGTGCCAAGTTAAACCTATAGGATCTTCTTGGATGATAGTTATTTGATCTTGCAGAAAATTCCAGAAACTTTTTGTTCACGAAAGCAATTGTTAAAAATCACCAGAAGTGATAAAATATTGATTCCAATTTATTCTTATCAATAAACAAATTGTCTAGGTCGTCCCATTTTGTCTGAATTGTTGGAGTTCCAAAAGTTTGTGTTAGTTACAGATTACTACAGACTGTTCTTTTTTTGACAGATTCTGTTTTTCGTGTATTGTTTGCTTATTTTGATGAATATATGCCTAGTAAAATAGTTTATAAACCATAGAGAAGTTGGAATACAGTAGGTTTAACACCAGTACAAATAAAGAATTAGTTCATTGCAGTACCTTGAAGTGGTCTTTTGTTTTCTTTCGCTAACGGAGCTCACGAGATTTTCTGCTGAGTTTTGTGTTGTGAAGTTTTCAAGTTTTGGGTGAAAGATTTGATGGATTATGGAACAAGGAGTGGCAAGAGCCTAAGCTTGGGGATTCCCATGGCACCCCAAGATAATCTAAGGACACCTAAAAGCCAAAGCTTGGGGATGCCCCGGAAGGCATCCCCTCTTTTGTCTACTTCCATCGGTAACTTTACTTGGAGCTATATTTTTATTCACCACATGATATGTGTTTTGCTTGGAGCATCTTGTATGACTTAAGTATTTGCTGTTCAGTTAACCACAATCATATTTGATGTACACACCTGTTGATAGAGACACACATGATTCGGAAATTATTACAATACTCTATGTGCTTCACTTATATCTTTTGAGTTATATAGTTTTGCTCTACTTCACTTATATCCTTTAGAGCACGGTGGTGGATTTGTTTTATAGAAACTATTGATCTCTCATGATTCACTTAGATTATTTTGAGAGTCTTAAATATCATGGTAATTTGCTTAAATAATCTTAATATACTAGGTATTCAAGAATAGTAAAAACTTTCTTATGAGTGTTTCGAATACTAAGAGAAGTTTGATGCTTGATGATTGTTTTGAGACATGGAGGTAGTGATATCAAAGTTGTGCTAGTTGAGTAGTTGTGAATTTGAAAAATACTTGTGTTGAAGTTTGCAAGTCCCATAGCATGCACGTATGGTAAATGTTGTGTAACAAATTTGAAACATGAGGTGTTCTTAGATTGTCCTCCTTATGAGTGGCGGTCGGGGACGAGCGATGGTCTTTTCCTACCAATCTATCCCCCTAGGATCATGCGCGTAGTGCTTGGTTTTTGATGACTTGTCGATTTTTACAATAAGTATGTGAGTTCTTTATGACTAATGTTGAGTCCATGGATTATACGCACTCTCACCTTAACATCATTGCTAACCTCTTCGGTACCGTGCATTGCCCTTTCTCACATTGAGAGTTGGTGCAAACTTCGCCGGTGCATCCAAACCCTGTGATATGATACGCTCTTTCACACATAAACCTCCTTATATCTTCCTCAAAACAGCCACCATACCTACCTATTATGGCATTTCCATAGCCATTCCGAGATATATTGCCATGCAACTTTCCACCGTTCCGTTTATCATGACACGTTCATCATTGTCATATTGCTTTGCGTGATCATGTAGTTGACATAGTATTTGTGGCAAAGCCACCGTTCATAATTATTTCATACATGTCACTCTTGGTTCATTGCATATCCCGGTACACCGCCGGAGGCATTCATATAGAGTCATACTTTGTTCTAGTTGTAATCATTGAGTTGTAAATAAATAGAAGTGTGATGATTATCATTTTCTAGAGCATTGTCCCAAGTGAGGAATAAAAAAAAAGAGAAGGCCCAAAAAAATGAGAGAAAAAGAGAGAAGGGACAATGTTACTATCCTTTTACCACACTTGTGCTTCAAAGTAGCAGCATAATCTTCATGGTAGAGAGTCTCTTGTTTTGTCACTTTCATATACTAGTGGGAATTTTTCATTATAGAACTTGGCTTGTATATTCCAACAATGGGCCTCCTCAAGTGCCCTAGGTCTTCGTGAGCAAGCAAGTTGGATGCACACCCACTTAGTTTCTTTTGTTGAGCTTTCATATATTTATAGCTCTAGTGCATCCGTTGCATGGCAATCCCTACTCCTTGCATTAACATCAATCGATGGACATCTCCATAGCACATTAGTTAGCCATGTTGATGTGAGACTTTCTCCTTTTTTTTTCTTCTCCACATAACCCCCATCATCATATTCTATTCCACCCATAGTGCTATATCCGTGGCTCACGCTCATGTATTGCTTGAAGGTTGAAAAAGTTTGAGATTACTAAAGTATGAAACAATTGCTTGGCTTGTCATCGGGGTTGTGCATGATGAGAGCATTCTTGTGTGACGAAAATGGTGCATGACTAAACTATATGATTTTGTAGGGATGAACTTTCTTTGGCAATGTTATTTTGAGAGGAGATAATTGCTTAGTTAGTATGCTTGAAGTATTATTATTTTTATGTCAATATTGAACTTTTATCTTGAATCATTCGGATCTGAATATTCATACCACAATTAAGAAGAATTACATTGAAATTATGCCAAGTAGCATTCCACATAAAAAATTCTGTTTTTATCATTTACCTACTCGAGGACGAGCAGGAATTAAGCTTGGGGATGCTTGATACGTCTCCAACGTATCTATAATTTTTGATTGCTCCATGCTATATTATCTTCTGTTTTGGACATTATTGGGCTTTATTATTCACTTTTATATTATTTTTGGGACTAACCTATTAACCGGAGGCCCAGCCCAGAATTGTTGTTTTTTTTTACTATTTCAGAGTTTCGCAGAAAAAGAATATCAAACAGAGTCCAAACGGAATGAAACCTTCGGGAACGTGATTTTAGGAACGAACGTGATCCAAAGGACTTGGACCCTACGTCAAGAAATCAAACAGGAAGCCACGAGGTAGGGGGCGCGCCTACCCCCCCCCACCCTCCCCAGGCGCGCCCTCCACCCTCGTGGGCCCCACGTTGCTCCACCAACGTACTCCTTCCTCCTATATATACCTAAGTACCCCCAAACGATCAGAGACGGAGCCAAAAATCTAATTCCACCGCCGCAACCTTCTGTACCCACGAGATCCCATCTTGGGGCCTGTTCCGGAGCTCCGCCAGAGGGGTATCGATCATGGAGGGCTTCTACATCAACACCATAGCCTCTCCGATGAAGTGTGAGTAGTTTACCTCAGACCTTCGGGTCCATAGTTATTAGCTAGATGGCTTCTTCTCTCTTTTTGGATCTCAATACAATGTTCTCCCCCTCTCTTGTGGAGATCTATTCGATGTAATCTTCTTTTGCGGTGTGTTTGTTGAGACCGATGAATTGTGGGTTTATGATCAAGTTTATCTACGAACAATATTTGAATCTTATGAATTCTTTTATGTATGATTGGTTATCTGTGCAAGTCTCTTCGAATTATCAGTTTGGTTTGGCCTACTAGATTGACCTTTCTTGCAATGGGAGAAGTGCTTAGCTTTGGGTTCAATCTTGCGGTATCCTTTCTCAGTGACAGTAGGGGCAGCAAGGCACGTATTGTATTGTTGCCATCGAGGATAACAAGGTGGGGTTTTTATCATATTGCATGAATTTATCCCTCTACATCATGTCATCTTGCTTAAAGTGTTACTCTGTTCTTATGAACTTAATACTCTAGATGCATGCTGGATAGCGGCCGATGTGTGGAGTAATAGTAGTAGATGTAGGCAAGAGTCGGTCTACTTGTCTCGGACGTGCATGATCATACCTAGATATTCTCATAACTATGCTCAATTCTGTCAATTGCTCAACAGTAATTTGTTCACCCACCATAAATACTTATGCTCTTGAGAGAAGCCACTAGTGAAACCTAGGCCCCCGGGTCTATTTTCCATCATATTAATCTTCCAACACTTAGCTATTTCCGTTACCTTTTATTTTGCTTTTATTTTACTTTGCATCTTTATCATTAAAATACCAAAAATATTATCTTATCAAATCTATCAGATCTCACTCTCGTAAGTGATCGTGTAGGGATTGACAACCCCTTATCGCGTTGGTTGCGAGGATTTATTTGTTTGTGTAGGTGCGAGGGACTCGTGCGTAGCCTCCTACTGGATCGATACCTTGGTTCTCAAAAACTGAGGGAAATACTTACGCTACTTTGCTGCATCACCCTTTCCTCTTCAAGGAAAACCAACGCAGTGCTCAAGAGGTAGCAAGAAGGATTTCTGGCGCCGTTGCCAGGAGGTCTCATAAAATTCAACATACCAAGTACCCATCACAAACCCTTATCTCCGCATTACATTATTTGCCATTTGCCTCTCGTTTTCTCTCCCCACTTCACCCTTGCCGTTTTATTCGCCCTCTCTTTTCCGTTCGCCTTCTTCTTTCCTTTTTGCCCCTTGCTCTTTCTGCCGTTATGTCTAAAATTGGGGAAATTATTGTCGATATGGACAATAATAATATCATGGAAAATTCTGATGCTCCTGCTGAAGAACCCCCTACCTTGCATACAATTTTTTTTCAAATTGGTAGTGGTAATATTATTGGAAAAGGAGTTATTCAAGATTTCTTTACTTGTGCAGGTGCTTTGCCTTCTATGGGCAGTTCCATTCCTCATAGAACTAGTAGTCTTGTTGACGCTACTGCCATGCTTATAGTTGAACTTGAAAGGCAATTTATGCACTTGCACCCTTTCATACAAAGGATTTTCCTAGAATTTTCTAATATAGAGCATTCTTCTGTTAAGCGTGCCGCTACTATCTTTTTGGCTCATGAGTTCAGATTTATAATAAAAGAGGCCAAGGAAATCTTTGAGCATTACAGGGTGGACGCTGGTCGTCCTCCCATAGAGGCTATCCTCTTTGATCAAGAAGAAATAATGCGTTTTCAATCTCTAGACTATGTTGCTTTCAATGAAAACCTTAGAAAAAAAGGTCCCTACCAATGTTCTAGTTGATAGAATTTCTGAACTTAATGATGATTTGGCTATTCGAAATAATGAGCTAGGATATTCTCTCGAGTATAGGCTCACAAAGTTCTGTCAATAGAATGCTTATAATGATGAATTGGTTGTGCAATATGAAGGGCCGAAGGAGGAACCTATACCTCCTAAAATTGATCTTGGGGACTTTTGTCCCATTAAATTTAGCCCTTTTGATTACTTTTGCTTGCCTCAAAGGAAACTTGCTGCTGAACGTAGAGAATAAGAAATGAGTTTCAATGATCTATCCTATTACTATGGCACTACCTAGATCTACCCTTGCTTCTATGCATAGCTAGGGGCGTTAAACGATAGCGCTTGTTGGGAGGCAACCCAATTTTATTTTTAGTTTTTTTGCTTTTTGCTTCTGTTTAGGAATAAATATTTGTTCTATCCTATGGTTAGATGTGTTTTTGGGTTTTAATTAGTGTTTGTGCCAAGTTAAACCTATAGGATCTTCTTGGATGATAGTTATTTGATCTTGCAGAAAATTCCAGAAACTTTCTGTTCACGAAAGTAATTGTTAAAAATCACCAGAACGTGATAAAATATTGATTCCAATTTATTCTGATCAATAAAAAAAAATTCTAGGTCGTCCTATTTTGGCTGAATTGTTGGAGTTCCAGAAGTTTGTGTTAGTTACAGATTACTACAGACTGTTCTTTTTTTGACAGATTCTGTTTTTCGTGTATTGTTTGCTTATTTTGATGAATATATGCCTAGTAAAATAGTTTATAAACCATAGAGAATTTGGAATACAGTAGGTTTAACACCAATATAAATAAAGAATTAGTTAATTACAGTACCTTGAAGTGGTCTTTTGTTTTCTTTCGCTAACGGAGCTCACGAGATTTTCTGCTGAGTTTTGTGTTGTGAAGTTTTCAAGTTTTGGGTGAAAGATTTGATGGATTATGAAACAAGGAGTGGCAACAGCCTAAGCTTGGGGATGCCCATGGCACCCCCAAGATAATATAAGGACACCTAAAAGCCAAAGCTTGGGGATGCCCCGGAAGGCATCCCCTCTTTTGTCTACTTCCATCGGTAACTTTACTTGGAGCTATATTTTTATTCACCACATGATATGTGTTTTGCTTGGAGCATCTTGTATGATTTAAGTCTTTGCTTTTAAGTTTACCACAATCATATTTGATGTACACACCTTTTGAGAGAGACATACATGATTCGGAAATTATTAGAATACTCTATGTGCTTCACTTATATCTTTTGAGTTATATAGTTTTGCTCTAGTACTTCACTTATATAAATTAGAGCACGGTGGTGGATTTGTTTTATAGAAACTATTGGTCTCTCATGATTCACTTAGATTATTTTGAGAGTCTTAAATATCATGGTAATTTGCTTAAATAATCTTAATATACTAGGTATTCAAGAATAGTAAAAACTTTCTTATGAGTGTTTTGAATACTAAGAGAAGTTTGATGCTTGATGATTGTTTTGAGACATGGAGGTAGTGATATCAAAGTTGTGCTAGTTGAGTAGTTGTGAATTTGAAAAATACTTGTGTTGAAGTTTGCAAGTCCTGTAGCATGCACGTATGGTAAATGTTGTGTAACAAATTTGAAACATGAGGTGTTCTTTGATTGTCCTCCTTATGAGTGGCGGTCGGGGACGAGCGATGGTCTTTTCCTACCAATCTATCCCCCTAGGAGCATGCGCGTAGTGCTTGGTTTTTGATGACTTGTCGATTTTTACAATAAGTATTTTAGTTCTTTATGACTAATGTTGATTCCATGGATTATACGCACTCTCACCTTAACATCATTGCTAACCTCTTCGGTACCGTGCATTGCCCTTTCTCACATTGAGAGTTTGTGCAAACTTCGCCGGTGCATCCAAACCCCGTGATATGATATGCTCTTTCACACATAAACCTCCTTATATCTTCCTCAAAACAGCCACCATACCTACCTATTATGGCATTTCCATAGCCATTCCGAGATATATTGCCATGCAACTTTCCACCGTTCTGTTTATCATGACACGTTCATCATTGTCATATTGCTTTGCATGATCATGTAGTTGACATAGTATTTGTGGCAAAGCCACCGTTCATAATTCTTTCATACATGTCACTCTTGGTTCATTGCATATCCCGGTACACCACCGGAGGCATTCATATAGAGTCATACTTTGTTCTAGTATCGAGTTGTAATCATTGAGTTGTAAATAAATAGAAGTGTGATGATTATCATTTTCTAGAGCATTGTCCCAAGTGAGGAATAAAAAAAAAGAGAAAGGCCATAAAAAAGAGAAGGCCCAAAAAAATGAGAGAAAAAGAGAGAAGGGACAATGTTACTATCCTTTTACCACACTTGTGCTTCAAAGTAGCAGCATAATCTTCATGGTAGAGAGTCTCTTGTTTTGTCACTTTCATATACTGGTGGGAATTTTTCATTATAGAACTTGGCTTGTATATTCCAACAATGTGCCTCCTCAAGTGCCCTAGGTCTTCGTGAGCAAGCAAGTTGGATGCACACCCACTTATTTTCTTTTGTTGAGCTTTCATATATTTATAGCTCTAGTGCATCCGTTGCATGGCAGTCCCTACTCCTTGCATTAACATCAATCGATGGACATCTCCATAGCACATTGGTTAGCCATGTTGACGTGAGACTTTCTCCTTTTTTTGTCTTCTCCACATAACCCCCATCATCATATTTTATTCCACCCATAGTGCTATATCCATGGCTCACGCTCATGTATTGCATGAAGGTTGAAAAAGTTTGAGATTACTAAAGTATGAAACAATTGCTTGGCTTGTCATCGGGGTTGTGCATGATGAGAGCATTCTTGTGTGACGAAAATGGTGCATGACTAAACTACATTATTTTGAAGGGATGAACTTTTTTTGGCAATGTTATTTTGAGAGGAGATAATTGCTTAGTTAGTATGCTTGAAGTATTATTATTTTTATGTAAGTATTGAACTTTTATCTTGAATCATTCGGATCTGAATATTCATACCACAATTAAGAAGAATTACATTGAAATTATGCCAAGTAGCATTCCACATAAAAAAATTCAGTTTTTATCATTTACCTACTCGAGGACGAGCAGGAATTAAGCTTGGGGATGCTTGATACGTCTCCAACGTATATATAATTTTTGATTGCTCCATGCTATATTATCTTCTGTTTTGGACATTATTGGGATTTATTATTCACTTTTATACTATTTTTGGGACTAACCTATTAACCGGAGGCCCAGCCCAGAATTGCTGTTTTTTTCCCTATTTCTGAGTTTCGCAGAAAAAGAATATCAAACAGAGTCCAAACGGAATGAAACCTTCGGGAACGTGATTTTAGGAACGAACGTGATCCAAAGGACTTGGACCCTACGTCAAGAAATCAAACAAGAAGCCACGAGGTAGGGGGGCGCGCCTACCCCCCCCTCCCTAGGCGCGCCCTCCAACCTCGTGGGCCCCACGTTGCTCCACCGACGTACTCCTTCCTCCTATATATACCTACGTACCCCCAAACGACCAGAGACAGAGCCAAAAATCTAATTCCACTGCCGCAACCTTCTGTACCCACGAGATCCCATCTTGGGGCCTGTTCCGGAGCTCCGCCGGAGGGGTATCGATCATGGAGGGCTTCTACATCAACACCATAGCCTCTCCGATGAAGTGTGAGTAGTTTACCTCAGACCTTCGGGTCCACAGTTATTAGCTAGATGGCTTCTTCTCTCTTTTTGGATCTCAATACAATGTTCTCCCCCTCTCTTGTGGAGATCTATTCGATGTAATCTTCTTTTGCGGTGTGTTTGTTGAGACCGTTGAATTGTGGGTTTATGATCAAGTTTATCTACGAACAATATTTGAATCTTCTGAATTCTTTTATGTATGATTGGTTATCTTTGCAAGTCTCTTCGAATTATCAGTTTGGTTTGGCCTACTAGATTGACCTTTCTTGCAATGGGAGAAGTGCTTAGCTTTGGGTTCAATCTTGCGGTATCCTTTCCCAGTGACAGTAGGGGCAGCAAGGCACGTATTGTATTGTTGCCATCGAGGATAACAAGGTGGGTTTTTTATCATATTGCATGAATTTATCCCTCTACATCATGCCATCTTGCTTAAAGTGTTACTCTATTCTTATGAACTTAATACTCTAGATGCATGCTGGATAGCGGTCGATGTGTGTAGTAATAGTAGTAGATGTAGGCAAGAGTCGGTCTACTTGTCTCGGACGTGCATGATCATACGTAGGTATTCTCATAACTATGCTCAATTCTGTCAATTGCTCAACAGTAATTTGTTCACCCACCGTAAATACTTATGCTCTTGAGAGAAGCCACTAGTGAAACCTATGGCCCCCGGGTCTATTTTCCATCATATTAATCTTCCAACACTTAGCTATTTCCGTTGCCTTTTACTTTGCTTTTATTTTACTTTGCATCTTTATCATAAAAATACCAAAAATATTATCTTATCATATCTATCAGATCTCACTCTCGTAAGTGACTGTGTAGGGATTGACAACCCCTTATCGCGTTGGTTGCGAGGATTTATTTGTTTGTGTAGGTGCGAGGGAATCGTGTGTAGCCTCCTACTGGATTGATACCTTGGTTCTCAAAAACTGATGGAAATACTTACGCTACTTTGCTGCATCACCCTTTCCTCTTCAAGGGAAGACCAATGCAGTGCTCAAGAGGTAGCAGAATGCCGTGGCGTGCATGGCCCTTTTCGCCCATCTCTGTGAGGGTTTCGCCGGAGCGCATCCTAGCACGGTGCTTTTCCGCCACTACTTCTATCCTTGTATCCAATAGGGAGGCGCGATTTCCATTTGTGTCGCTTGGATCCCAAGGAGCCAGGGAAAGGGGACATATCCGGAGGGAGCTCAGAAGGAGAGGTGAGAGGGGTGGTGGGGCCGATGGTGCTGGATTGTGGAGGAGGACCCACAGGAATTTTGCCGGGTTCGCCAGGCGCCGCCGGTTCACAGAGATGATTGGAGCAATGTCGACGCCGATGATGAGAAGCTCACGGTCGCCCACCAGGATTCACCGCCTCACCATGGCCGGGCTCACCCTCGAGATGATTGGGGCGGATTCCATCCGCCGCCGAATCGCTCCACTTCATAACAAGGGGA
This sequence comes from Aegilops longissima, assembly GCA_021605205.1. Lineage (NCBI taxonomy): Eukaryota > Viridiplantae > Streptophyta > Magnoliopsida > Poales > Poaceae > Aegilops > Aegilops longissima. Next base: position 264,829,605 of record CM038680.1, on the reverse strand, counting down.
GGCCGGCCTGGCTTTTCAGGAATGCGGCTAACATCATGAGCCTTCCCCCTGGCTTGGACCACAACTTAACGGTGATGGGGCACGCCCACTTGTGCCAGAGGCTTTTTCAGCTCGACGTGTACCGCTACGGCAGGGCCGAGAGGTCCAGCAAGGCCGCGAAGGCCGGCAAGGTCATCAAGGGGCCCCTGTTTGGGTTGCCGGCGGGGGTGGTCCCACTGAGTAACAAGTCTCGCCAGACCGACATCATTGCCATGATGTCGGACTTCACATGCACGGCCTTGACCCAAATTGGGCTGAGCCGGGGGCGAATCAGGTGCAGGAGTTCTTCGACAAGCTGTCGGAGAAGTACGTCCATGCCGAGCCACTGCTCATCCAGGATACCACCCAAGTAGACCTGGACTACATCGCCGCCAGGGCGGCGGAGGCGGAGCTTGCCAAGGAGGCTGGCAGTGCCGGCCACGTGGAGGACGAGGTCGAGGCTGCCGCGGAGGAGAAGGAGCTTGCCGGGTGCCCGGAGTCCACTAGGGAGGCCAGCAGCGCCGACACTGAGGCCCCTCTCATTGAAGACGTGGTCGACGAATCGACCGAGGAGGAGGCCGAGGCTGACGACCCTCCGGCCTTGGAGAGAAAGCGCATCCTGCGGCGGGCCACCTCTGGCGAGCCGGTCCGGCCCGGCAGGATCGAGCAGCGGCAAGAGACCTAGGGGGAGCCCGTGCGCCTGATGAGGGCCGCGGCAGCGAAGAAGGTGGTGAAGGCCGCGGTGGCGAAGCCGCATCTTCTTCGTCCAAGCGTCCTCGGACCCCACCCGCTTCCCCTCCTCCCGCGAATGTCGACATGGAGGTCGTCTTCGACCTTGAGTCTCTGAACCCGTGGAGGAAGAGGAAGGCAGCGAAAGAGGAGGCGGAGGATGAGTAAGTGTCTTGTCCTTCGTCGTCTCCGTCCCCCCAGATCACGCCGCTTTTCTTGACTTGTTTTTATTTTTGCAGGGATGTCGCGACGCTGCCCAGAGGGTGGCAAAGAGGGCCAGGGCCTCGACAGGCAGCCAGCCCCCGGCGGGTATCTCGGGCACACCGCTGGTGGTGGAGAGCAGCCCAGATAGCAGCCCCCGACGCAGCCCCCAGGGTGCGTTCATCACTCGCTCCCTATCGACGTGCGTTGGGGTATGATCTCTTGGCACTGACCTTGCCGTGGTTGCAGGAGGAGGATGGCAGGAGGAGGAGCCACTGAGGGCCACCCCCAACACGCCGCCCCCATCAACCACGCCACCCCGCGGGGCGTCCCCGGCAAGGGCGCCAAGCACCAAGATCATGCACACGGAGGAGGAGGAGGAGGAGGAGGCGAACCCGGGCGCTGGCAGCTCCGTCCCGGCACCGAATCTTGGTGGGGAGGAGGCCACTTCTTCCGAGCCTGGCACGGGTGAGTTATTTGCCTTCTGTCCCTGTTCGTTCTTCTTCTTCTTTAACTTCGATTCGGCTCTGCCTCATCCTTCTTCTTGGCATCTAAGCGCTCCCTCGGCGGACCAGGAGAACGTCGATACTGTCATCGAGGAGGTCGCCAGGGATGTTGAGGCCGAGGCCAATAAGATCGCCGCCGAGGAGGCCGCCAAGGATGCTGCTGAGGATGCCGCCAAGGAGACCGGCAAGGGGCCTGCCAGGGAGGCCGGCAAGGCCGTTGCCGAGGAGGGGGCGGTTGACGATCAACCTTCCTCCTCCGCTGCCTCTGGCTCGGGCAAGTACCTGAGAGTGAGCGACGACCTGTTTGTCCACCTCCCAGGGACGGCGAGCACCGGGGCGCCCACCAAGGGGGAGGTGTTTGATGATGAGGTGCTCGCCGGCGCCGGCTCGAGGTTGTCGACGAACCGAGCACCGGTGGCGGCGGTTCCCAGGAAGAGCGGCTCTTCCAGGCCATGAGCGCCAACTTCCAGAAGCTCCAGGCGCTTCACCGTGCCCGCCTGGACAAGGCCAAGTCCAGGATGGAGATGGTGGACAAGGCGGAGGCGGACCTCAAGGAGCACTTCGCCGAGGCGCAGGCTTGGTTCTGCTAGGCCCACAAGGACCTGAAGGCCGCCAGGATGTGCTGGCTGAGCGCAAGTTGGAGCTTGTCATGAAGCATGCCGACATCGAGAAGGCCCAGGAGCTGGCGACGGAGCAGGCTACCAAGGATGAGGCTGCTCGGCACCAGCACCAGGCCGCGCTAAACTCCCAGGAGGAGGACTTTGCCGCTCATGAGGAGAAGCTCGCCGCAACACTCCGCGGCAAGGATGAGGAGGTGGAGAAGCTCGTCGTGTAGCAGACCTAGGAGCTGGAGCAGAGGCACGAGGACGCAGTCAATGCCCAAGCTCTGGTCCATACCGGCAAGGTGAAAGAGCTGGAGGTGGAGCGGGACGGGCTGAAGGACCAGGCCCTGAAGTTGGCAAAGGAGAAGGACACGCTCAGCGGTGCTCTAGTGGAGGCGCAAGGCGCGGTCCTTGGCAAGGCTGAGCAGCTCTCCAAGGCCAACGACTCCATCAAAGACCTGAAGCTGAAGCTGGAGGGTCTTAAGGGGACGCTGTCGGAGGTCAGGGCCCGGGAGGAGACCCTGGCCAAGAATCTGGAGAAGGAGAGGTAGCTGCGGAAGAACGAAGCCGCCAACCACGAGGATTTTGTGAAGGGAGAGAACCTATGGATCAGCCGCCTGGCCGGTGTCGCCGGCAGGATCACCATGCAGCTGGGTACCATGGGGATGCCAAACGTGAGGTACGTCTCGGAGCCGAGCGTGAGTCCCAATGCCAAGTTGACCCTGTTCTTCGAGGGTGTTCTCGGGGCGCTGGAGCAGTTCGGGAGGCTCTGCCAGGGTGCCATGACCAAGGTCCTCACCAAGGTGGCATACTGGAACCCCGACCTCGATTTTGATGCTGTGCTGGAGAGCTTGCCGGAGGACGTGGACCTCGCGAAGCTCGAGGAGCGTATCAATCCCGTCATCAGCCGTATCGACGGAGTTCAGAGGATAGAAGGCCAGCGCCGGGACTAGGCACCCTGTTTCTTATCGCCGCTGCAGGTTCATGACCAAGACAATTTTTTACCTTTAGTTAGAATCGCGACTAAAATTGATATAATATAACTCTGCAGTAATTTGAACCGATGCATGTTATCTTCCCGTTTGATCCCCCTTTGTATGTTCATCCTACGTTAATCGGGTAGGCTTGTCGGCACATAAACCGAGGCCGCGGCGCCTTGAGGACGGATCCCCAATAGCCTGCCGGGTGTGCTTGCTGCCAGGCCAACCACCTCTTTGCTCTTAACGCGGCCGCTCGAGCTGTCGAGCGGACTCGAGACAGAACGAGAGCGTTGCCAATTGCAGAGGGTCACCCTGCCGTTCTCGGCGCAGCCGCTCGAACTGTTGAGCAGACTCGAAACAGAACGAGGGCGTTGCCAATAGTGGCAGGGCCCCATTGCATGCAGGTTTTCCATACACACGGCAAGATCGTCGAGGATGATAACCTTATATATAAAAAGGAAATTCCCAAAGTTTTGCATGACTTAGCTTTTCTGTCGTTGCAAGGGTGTCCACTGCATCCGCAGACGCCGCCGCCCTCTTGGCTGTCTTCTTCCTTGGAGTGACGACCACCATGAAGCCACTGCTCCAACCAGACCAGATTTCCACAACTGCGCCCCCTACCTGGCGCGCCAAAGATGTCGGTGGGAAGGACACCTATGGGATCACTGGGATCCCTTCTACGGTTGGCGGGCACGGGGTTGTGCAAAGAGCGGGTCTGGCGGTTAGCACAAGGATCGTTTACCTAGGTTTGGGTCGCGAAGATGCGTAATACCCTAGTCCTTCTTTGGTGTATGTATTTGAGTGTTCTTGAGTTCTTGAGCTAGCTACGGTGCGTGTGTAGCCCAAATGATCTGAATCCATCTCTTGGACGCCTCGGGCCTCCTTTTATAGACAAAAGGGGGTCGCCACAGTGGCACACAGGAGGTGGAAAGATGTACAGTGCGCAAGCTTATTGCCTCTCATTACGGGACAAGACGCATTAAATGCACCCCCTTAGGTATCCCCTTGTTTTATTGGGGATGGCAACGAGGGCTGTCCCGTCCGTCGCTGCCCTGCCTTGCTCCAACACGCGTCGAGGCCAACGATGCATGCAGCGCCATGTAGGCTGGCAGGCTGCTGAAATGGCGTGGTGGTAGGGTCTTCATGAAGATCTGCATGCCACCACGCAGGTGCTTGCTGATCTGGCCTGGAAGCCGCACGTTGCCACGCAGGTGCCTGCCCAGCTTGTTGCGCTGGCAGCTGTATGGGAACGGAGGCGGAGCCTTGGCAGACGCAGGCCTGGTTGTGGCCTTGCAGGTGTCCCTGGCAAGGGTCTTGCTGGGGCCCCGACAAGGGTCTTGCCGCGGCATCACGGTCGTCCTCGACAAGGATCTTGCCAGGGGTCTCGTGGATTTCCTTGCCGAGGATCATCATCTTCTGGTCCTCTCTGATCTCGGGTGCTTATGACCTTCACAAAGATCTGCATGCCACCATGGAGGTGCCTCCCGAGCCTAGGGTTCCAGTGTGGTTGATGGTGTCGGAACCCTCGGGCTCAAGGGTGGCGCGCTCTGCTGGCATCGGGCAAGTTGCCCCGGCAAGGCTCTTGCCGGGGCTGCGGAGCCGCCCCGTCAAGGGTCTTGCCGGGGGAGTCCACCTCGCCCTCTTGCTTTTTGTGTTTCTTGGTCCTGGCGTTGCTTTGCCCGTCTCGTGCCTTTGGCCGGAGCGCTCTCTGGTGTTCTTGCGCTTCTGCTCCCTCCCCTTGCCCTGCCAATTGTGGCGCCGGGCGTGGCTCTGACTGCCCGTGCACAAGTAGAGGGGTAAAAAAGGAGAGCCCCTACTTTTGTACACCGACAGTATTTCCTCACGTCTACTAGTATTACCAATTCTTTGACATTCATCACAATAAAGGACAAACTTACGTGCATCCTTGAAGAGAGTAGGCCAATAAAAACTAGATTATAATACCTTATTTGTGGTTCTGTCTCCAACATGGTGTCCTCTGTATGCCTCAGAATGACATTTCCGTAGGATGTGTTCATGTTCATGCTTAGGTACACAACATCTAATAATACCATCTACTCCATGTTTATAAAGATGTGGGTCATCACAAAAAGTAATGTCTTAAATCAAATAATAACTTTTTCTTTTGTTGGTACGTGAAACTAGGTGGTATATATTCAGCAACAATGTAATTAGCATAGTCTGCGTACGAAGGAGTATTACAAGAAGCATTTATTACAGCTAATTGTTCATCAGGAAAATTATCATCAATAGGTAGTGGGTCATCAAGAGCATTTTCCATTCTAGACAAATTATCAGCTACGGAACTCTAAGCTCCCTTTCTATCAATAACATGCAGATCAAATTCTTGTAGCAAAAGAACCCACCTAATGAGTCTAGGTTTAGCATCTTTCTTTTCCATAAGATATTTAATAGAAGCATGATCAGTGTGAACAATTACTTTGAATCAACAATATAAGATATGAATTTATCACATGCAAACACTACTCCTAAAAATTCTTTCTCAGTAGTAGCATAGTTTCTTTGAGCACTGTCTAGAGTTTTACAAGCATAATGGATAACATTCAATTTCTTATCAACTATTTTTCCTAGAACAACACCAACAGCATAATCACTAGCATCACACATAATTTCAAAAGGCAAGTTCCAACCAGGTTGTTGAACAATAGGTGTAGAGGTCAAGGCTTTCTTAAGTGTTTCAAAGGCTTCTACACAATCATCATCAAAAACAAATGGAACATCTTTTTTGCAAAAGATTAGTAAGAGGCCTAGAAATTTTAGAGAAGTCTTTAATAGAACTTCTATAGAAACCAGCATGACCATGAAAACTTCTTATACCTTTTATATCTTCAGGACATGACATTTTCTCAATTGCATCAACTTTAGCTTTATGTACTTCAATATTTCGTTCAAATATTTTATGCCCAAGGACAATACCTTCATCATAAAGGGACACTTCTCCCAATTCAAGACAAGATTAGTTTCTTAACGTCTCTGCAAAACTCGATCAAGGTTGCTTAAGCAATCATCAAAGAAGTCCCATAAATGGAAAACTCATCCTTGAATACCTCAACAATCTTTTCACAAAAATCAGAGAATATAGCAGCCATACATCTTTGAAAGGTAGCAGGTGCATTGCATAAACCAAAAGGCATACATCTATAAGTATAAGTTCCAAAAGGACAAGTAAATGTAGTTTTCTCTTGATCTTCTTTTGACACAGGTATTTGAGGAAAACCAGAATAACCATCAAGGAAACAAAAGTGTGTATGCTTAGACTATCTTTCTAACATTTGATCAATAAAAGGCAAGGGCTAATGATATTTTCTAGTGTCTTTGCTTAATTTCCTAAAATCAATTACCATCCTATAACCAGTTAGAATTCTTTCTGGGATAAGTTCATTTTTATCATTAGGAACAATGGTGATGCCTCCTTTCTTAGGGACATAATGAGCATGACTTACCCATCTACTATCAGCTATGGGATAAATTATACCTGCTTCCAGAAGCTTTAATATTTTAGTTCTTACCACGTCCTTCATTTTAGGATTCAACTACCGTTGATGATCAACGACTAGCTTAGCATCAGGCTCCATATTAATCTTGTGCTGACATAGAGTGGGACTAATGCACTTAGATCATCAAGACTATATCCAATAGCAGCATAGTGCTTCTTCAGAGTTTTTAGTAATCTCTTTCCTTTATGCTCTGAAAGGTTAACACTAATTATAACAGGATATATCTTCTTTTCATCAAGATAAGCATATTTCAACATATTAGGTAGTTGTTTCAATAGAAACACGGGATCACTCTTAGGTGGAAGAGGGTCCCCAAGAGTTTCAACATGCAAGTTATGTTTAAGGATAGGTACTTGTTTGAAGAATATATCATCTATTTCATTCCTTTCATTCATATGCATATCATTTTCATGGTCTAGCCAATATTGTTCTAAAGGGTATGTAGGAGGAACGTCAATAGAAGCAAGGCCAATAACTTCATCCTTACTAGACAATTATTTTTCATGTGGTTGTTTATTAAACTTAGAAAAATTGAACTCATGAGATACATCACCAAATTTAACTCTAACCTTCTCTTTAACACAATCAATATCGACATTAATGGTATTCAAGAAAGGTCTACCAAATATAATGGGACAAAAATTATCTTGCTGTGAACCAAGTACTAAGAAATCAGTAGGGTATTTGATCTTACCACACAAGAATTTAGCATCCAGAACAATCCCAAGTGGTGTAATAGTATCTCTATTTGTTAGCTTAATAGTGACATCAATATCTTCAATTTCAGTAGGTGCAATATCATTCATAAATTTCTTGATATGTAGTAAACGGAATAGCACTGACACTAGCACCTATATCACATAAACCATGATAAGAATGATCTCCAATAATAACAGAAACAACAGGCATGCCCACTACGGGTCTATTCTGATCTAGCTTATCGCGTTCATTTCCAACGGGTTTGACAGTTCTAGCATCATCATCACAAAAATAAATAACATGCCCATCAATATTATCAACCAAGAGATCTTTAACCATTGCAATATTAGGTTAAACTTTATTTTACTCAGAAGGTCTAGGTGTTCTAATATTACTTTTATTAACCACGATAGTAGCTTTAGCATGTTCCTTAATCCTAACAGGAAAATGAGGTTTCTCAATATAAGCGGTACGCACAACTGGATCAACATTGTAAATGATAGTTTCATATTTAAGTTTAATGGGTTCCTCTATATTTTCTTTAATAGGGGATGATATTTAAACAACTTCTCCTTAGGGAGATCAACATGAGCAGCAAAAGATTCACATAATGTAGCTACTATCTCAAAGTAAAGTCCATATTCGACACTAAACATATGAAAAGCATCAGTTTCCATAAAAGATTTAACACAATCAAACTCAAGATTTATACCTGACTCTTTACCTTTGTCAAACTCCCAATCTTCATAGTTGTGTTTAATTCTTTCCAAAAGATTCCACTTGAATTCAATAGTTTCCTTCATAAAATAAACAGTAGAAGAAGAATCGAGTATGGATTGATCATTATGAGAAAGCCGAGCATAAAAATTCTGAATAATGATTTCTCTTGAGAGCTCATGATTGGTGCACCTGTGCATCATGTACTTAAGCCCCCCAAGCTTGAGTGATACTTTCTCCTTCACAGGACTGATGTCTGCTAGACTACGTAGGTATTTCCCCAAAGAGGAAGGGATGATGCAGCACAGCGACGGTAGGTATTTCCCTCAGTGTTGATACCAAGGTAATCGAACCAGTAGGAGAACAAAGCAACACTACGTAAACAGCACCAGCACACAAATAACAAATACTTGCAACCCGACGTGTTAAAGGGGTTATCAATCCCTTTCGGGTAACGACGCCAGAAATTGGCAAACAGACGTGAGAGTGTTGTAATAATTTGATAGATCGAACGCCAGATAAAATAAATTGCAGCAAGGTATTTTTGTATTTTTTGTTTAATAGATCTGAAAATAAAAGCAAAGGAAAATACATCTCAAAGGCAAATATATTAAAGAAGAGACCCGGGGGCCGTAGATTTCACTAGTGGCTTCTCTCAAGAAAAACAGCAAACGGTGGGCAACCAAATTACTATTGGGAAATTGATAGAACTTCAAATAATCATGACGATATCCAGGCAATGATCATTATATAGGCATCACGTGCAATATTAGTAGACCGACTCCTGCCTGCATCTACTACTATTACTCCACACATCGACCGCTATCCAGCATGCATCTAGTGTATTAAGTTCATGGAGAAATGGAGCAATGCAATAAGAAAGATGACATGATGTAGACAAGATCTGTTCATGTAGAAATAGACCCCATCTTGTTATCCTTAATGGCAATGATACATATGTGTCGGTTCCCCTTCGGTCACTGGGATCAAGCACCATAAGATCGAAGCCATCACAAAGCACCTCTTCCCATTTCAAGATAAATAGATCAAGTTGGCCAGAAAAACCCAAATATCGGAGAAAAAAATACGAGGCTATAAGCAATCATGCATATAAGATATCAAAGAAGACTCAAATAACTTTCATGGATAAAGAGATAGATCTGATCATAAACTGAAGGTTCATCTGATCCCAACAAACACATCGCAAAAAGAGTTACATCATATGGATCTCCAAGAGACCATTGTATTGAGAATCAAAAGAGAGAGAGGAAGCCATCTAGCTACTAACTATGGACCCCAAGGTCTATAAAGAACTACTCATGCATCATCGAAGAGGCGCCAATGGGCATGATGAACCCCTCCGTCATAGTGTCTAGATTGGATCTGGTGGTTCTGGACTCTGCGGCGGCTGGAATTGATTTTCATCAACTCCCCTACGGTTTCTGGAATATTGGGGTATTTATAGAGCAAAGAGTCGGTTCGAGAGGCACTCGAGGTGGGCGCAACCCACCAGGGCGCGCCTGGGCCTCCATGCGCGCCCTCGGAGCACCCCCCAGGCGCTTCTCCTGCCCACTAGATGTCTTCTGGTCCAAAAAATCCACAAAAAGTTGCGTTTGTACTCCGTTTGGTATTGATTTCCTGTAATGTAAAAAACATGCAGAAAACAGCACTTGGCACTAGGTCAATAGGTTAGTACCAAAAAATGATATAAAATGACTATAAAATGATTATAAAACATCCCAGAATGATAATATAACAGCATGGAACAATAAAAAATTATAGATACATTGGAGACATATCAGCATCCGCAAGCTTAATTCCTGCTCGTCCTCGAGTAGGTAAATGATAAAAACAGAATTTTTGATGTGGAATGCTGCCTAACATGTCATCTGATATTTTTTATTTATAGCATGGACATTTGAACTTTTATATGGTTCAAAGCAATAGTCTAGTTTTGACATGAGACTTAAATACTCAAGCATATCAACAAGCAACCATGTCTTTCAAAATATCAACGCTAAAATAAGTTATCCCTAGCCCATCATGCTCAATCATTGATCCATTCATGAAACACACTCGCATATTAGCTAAACCCAATGCTCAAGTACGATCATAGTGCCCCTTAGTTGGTGCTTTATAAGAGAAGATGGAGAATCAAATAAAAATAAAAATTGCATAACGTAAAAGAAAGGCCCTTCGCAGAGGGAAGTAGGGATTTGTAGAGGTGCCAGAGCTTAAAGCAAAAATTGGGAGATAAAAACATTTTGAGAGGCATACTTTTCCCACCAACGAAAATGACTTAGAGCTCCCAACACTTTCGATGCTAGATATATCATAGACGGTTCCCAAACGGAAAATAGAGTTTATTCCTTTTTCAACCATACTTTCACTTTCCATGGCTAACCGTATCCATGGGTGCCCTCCATATCAACACTTTCAAGGAATTTATTATTTCATAACATAAAGTAAATTCATTTTTTCATTTCGGGACTGGGCATCCCTAATACTTTTGCCTTACTCTCGTGCAATGACAAGTGAATAAACACTCATCATGATAGAGGCAAAGGTGTCCCGTCTTTCGATGAGATGGCGGCTATCGTTTAGGATGAAGTCGACTTTAACGATCCGACTACCAACGTGCGAGGACGTCGCGCCTTAGCAATCGCTAAACCAACTCCGAGAGGTTATTGACCACGCCGGAGCATGATCAACATGACCACGAAGGTCAGTTTCCTGCAAGCAAACAAAGAACAAGCAAGAAACTAAGATTGCAATCTAGACATTGCGAATATAAGAGGAAAGCTTTATTGATCAAGGTGGGGTTCTGTGACGCCTTTGTCTGGTCGTTGAACACAAACGAAGTACGTGAAGTTGCAGCTATGGCGAACTTTTAATCTAAACAAAACCCAAAATCTAAACGGTGCCCTAAGGGCTGTATATATGGAGGAAGAGGGGGGGGGGGATTTCATGGCCCTTGGGGAAGGGGTCCGAAACCAACCCTATCTCTTGTTTCCCCACACATACGGACTCTAAAAACAGCCTATACTTATGTATTTCGAAATTACATGGGCCTGGCCCAATAATAAGGTGGCGCAGCACCTAGAATAGCCTATGGACGAAGTTTATGAAGTGGCATCTTGTATATTTCGTCCAAGGCTTCATGCACTCATTATGGTGGCTTCAAAGTCCTGAAATCATCACTTGTAACTCCGTTCTTGTTCCCCTTGCGCATGCCATCAACTCCATGCTTGTTCGTGCTCCAATGTTCATCCCTCTTATCCATGCCAGGCCCTTCATTTGTAAGCAAAACAAATGTATCCAATTTAGGCAGCATCATATTCTCATGAACATTATAATCATTACCAAGAAACGGAAGTACCTGATAATTTAATTGGTGTGCGCGAGCTCTAGTAATTGGTCCAGTATATGTAGTAGTAGGGGTTGTGGGTGTAACAATGGTATTGATGTCCTCATCATCCTCCCCTTCTTTAAGTGAAGTCGTCCTCGACGGAAGCTCATCTTCCTCACCCAAATAAGGCTTCAAATCTGCAATGTTAAAAGTGGGACTAACCCCAAAATCTGCAGGCAGCTCAAGTTTATATGCATTATCATTTATTTTATCTAACACCTTAAATGGACCATCAGCACGTGGCATTAGCTTTGATTGGCGCAAATTAGGAAACCTATCCTTACGCAAATGTAACCAAACAAGATCTCCAGGTGCAAAGACAACATGTTTTCTACCCTTATCTCCAGCAAGTTTATATTTAGCATTCATACGCTCAGTGTTGTCCTTAGTTAACTCATGCATTTTTAAGATCAATTCAGCACGTTGTTTAGCATCAAAATTAATCTTCTCTGAAGATGGAAGAGGCAACAAGTCAATGTGTGCACAAGGTAGAAAACCATACACAATTTCAAAAGGGCACATCTTAGTAGTAGAATGCAACGAACGATTATAAGCAAATTCAATATGAGGCAAGCATTCTTCCCACATTTTCTTATTATTCTTCAAAACAGCACTAATCATAGTAGACAATGTTCTATTGACTACTTCAGTTTGACCATCAGTTTGGGGGTGACAAGTAGTACTAAAAAGCAGTTTAGTCCCCAACTTAGCCCATAAACATATCCAAAAGTGGCTAAGAAATTTAGTATCACGATCTGAAACAATAGTATTTGGCACACCATGCAAGAGAATAATTTCACGAAAGAACAAATCAGCAACATTAACAACATCATCGCTTTTATGACATGGTATAAAGTGTGCCATTTTCGAGAATCTATCAACGACAACAAATATGCTATGCCTCCCCTTCTTTGTTCGAGGTAAACCTAAAACAAAGTCCATATATATATCTTCCCAAGGAACACTAGGTATAGGCAAAGGCATATATAAACCATGAGGATTGAGTCGTGACTTAGCTTTTCGACATGTAGTGCAGCGAGCAACAAAACGCTCAACATCCCGTCTCATCTTTGGCCAAAAGAAATGTGTAGCAAGTACGTCCTCCGTCTTCTTCACGCCAAAGTGTCCCATTAATCCTCCTCCATGCGCCTCCTGCAACAACAAAAGACGAACAGAGCTAGCAGGAATGCATAGCTTGTTAGCACGGAACACAAAGCCATCATTAGTAACGAACTTGTTCCATGTTCTTCCTTCTTTACAATTCTGCATTACATCTTTAAAATCAGCATCATGCACATATTGATCTTTGATGGTCTCCAAACCAAATATGTTGAAGTCAAGTTGTGAAAGCATAGTATAGCGACGAGACAAAGCATCAGCAATAACATTTTCTTTACCCTTCTTGTGTTTAATTACATAAGGGAAAGTCTCAATGAATTCAACCCATTTAGCATGTCTACGATTCAGTTTAGCTTGACTTTTAATATGTTTCAAAGATTCATGATCAGAATGTATAACAAGTTCTTTGGGCCATAAATAATGTTGCCATGTCTCTAAAGTCCGAACCAGAGCATATAATTCTTTATCATGAGTAGAATAGTTCAGACTAGGCCCACTCAAATTTTCATAAAAGTATGCAACAGGTTTGCCATCTTGTAATAACACACCTCCTAATCCAATTCCACTAGCATCACATTCAAGCTCAAAAGTCTTATTAAAATCAGGAAGTTGGAGTAAAGGAGCATGTGTCAACTTATCTTTCAATACCCTGAAGGCTTCTTCCTGTGCGGTACCCCAAACAAAAGGCACATCCTTCTTTGTAAGTTCATTGAGAGGTGCAGCAATGGTGCTAAAATCTCTCACAAAACGCCTATAGAAACCAGCGAGTCCAAGAAAACTCCTCACTTGTGTGACCGTTTTGGGCTGCGGCCAACTCTCAATAGCTTCAATCTTGGCTTTATCAACTTCAATTCCCTGTGGAGTAACAACATAGCCAAGAAAAGATACTCGGTCGGTGCAAAAGGTGCACTTCCCAAGGTTACCAAACAAACGTGCATCATGTAGAGCATTAAAAACAACACGCAAATGTTCCAAATGTTCTTCCAAAGATTTGCTATAAATCAGTATATCATCAAAATAGACTACCACAAAACGTCCAATGAAAGCACGTAAAACTTCGTTCATTAGTCTCATGAAAGTACTAGGTGCATTAGTTAACCCAAAAGGCATGACTAACCACTCCTATAAACCAAACTTAGTTTTAAATGCTGTTTTCCACTCATCTCCCAATTTCATACGTATTTGATGGTATCCACTATACAAATCAACTTTGGAGAATATTGTAGAGCCACTCAATTCATCAAGCATATCATCTAGCCTAGGAATAGGATGACGATAACGAATAGTAATATTATTAATGCCTCTACAATCAACACACATACACGACGTACCATCCTTTTTAGGCACTAGTATAATAGGAACAACACAAGTACTAAGAGATTCGCGTATATAACCTTTGTCGAGCAGCTCCCGTACTTGACGCATAATCTCCTTCGTCTCCTCTGGATTGGTACGGTATGGTGCACGGTTGGGTAGCGATGCACCGGGAATTAAGTCAATTTGATGCTCAATCCCTCGAATAGGTGGTAATCCCGGTGGCACGTCTTGTGGGAAGACGTCAGTGAACTCCTGCAAAATGTTAGTGACAGCAAGGGGCAAAGAGGAAGGCGCGTCCTCGAATGAAAATAATGCCTCTTTGCACACAAAAGCATAGCAAACAGATTTGCTAAAATCTAGCTCATCAATATCAGATTTGGTGGCAAGTAAACATGCACTTTTCAATTTAATTTCAGAAGCAACACTAGATGGTTTATTATTAGGCTTCATTTGTTGCTCAAATTCTTTTGCCACAATCTGATTTTCACTCTTATTTTTCTCCTGTTTTGCTTTATTAGCTCTATTAATATCATCTTTCAAAATGGAATCAGGATTCATAGGAAGCAAAGTAATATTTTTATCCTTATGAACAAGAGTATACTGATTGTTTCTACCATGGTGTACAGAATTTTTATCAAATTGCCATGGTCTACCAAGTAATAAGGAACATGCTTGCATAGGTACCACATCACAATCAACATAATCAGCATATGTAGAGATACTAAAATGCACCCGAACAGTACGTGTTACCTTAACCTTGCCGCTGTTGTTGAACCATTGGATGTAGTAAGGATGTGGGTGTGGTCTTTTGGTGAGAGATAGCTTCTCCACCATCTCCATGCTAGCCAAGTTGTTGCAGCTCCCTCCATCTATGATGACGTGAATAGAACGTTCCTTCACAACTCCCTTTGTATGGAACAAATTATGCCTCTGATTTTGCTCAGCTTGTGTAACCTGCACACTCAAAACACGTTGAGCAACTAAACATTCATACCGACAAGATCTTCAGAGCCATGTATTGCATCTCATGATCGTAATCATCTCCACTGTGTTCTTCATGTGTAATAAGAGCCAAAGTCTCCTCATCATAGTCACTAGCGGACTCATACCCACCATCCTCAGTAGCAATCATCACACACTGAGATTTGCATTCTCTCGCAAAATATCCTCTTCCCTTACAATAACGACAAATAATATCACTTGTGTGCCCTATTGACGCCATGGAAGAAGAAGAGATCTGTGCAGGCCCGGCAGGTGTGCTCTTGGCAGATAGTGGTGGTTGTGCCTGCTTTCTTGTATCACGGTTGGAGGTGGCACCTGAAAGAGGTGATGGTGCAAAGGAAGTAGATGATGCACGTGGTGTCCATGATGAAGGTCGACCTGCGAAAAGTTAGTTCGCGCCAATGCATGTCGATCCTGCACTTCACGTTCAGCTTTACAAGCAAGATGGAATAAACGAGTGATATTATTATAATCCTTATACTCTAGAATGGTCTGAATCTCTCTATTTAATCCACCCATAAAACGTGCAAGCATAGCTTCATTCTCCTCAACAATACCACATCTAATCAAGCCAGTTTGTAATTCCTGATAATATTCTTCTACATAATTTTTTCCTTGTCTTAAGCGCTGCAATATTTGAAGTAATTCACGTTGATAATATGGTGGAACCCAACGAGTACGCATAGCAGTTTTCAAAGCATCCCAAGTAGCTGGAACAGGATATAATCTACAATGTTCAGACCACCAAACACATGCAAAACTAGTGAAAGCACAAACAGCAGCAGGAACACGTCTCTCCTCAGGATATTGTAAACATGTAAATCGTTGTTCAGTTTCTAACTCCCAAGTAAGATATATATCAGGAACATATCTACCCTCAAATGGTGGAATATTCAATTTTAGTTTAGGGAGATGGTCATGATCTCGTACCTGAGGGGGAGCCCTAACATTGCCATTATTTGCATGTGGATGACCTGGTGGCTGTAGTGCTGGTGGTTGCACGTAGTTCTGATTTTGATCAACTTCATCCTCGTAATCTCCCACATAATCATCCTCCTCCGCATCAGCAGCAGGAGCCACAGAAGTATCAACAGCAGCACCAACAGTTTGGCCAAGCGCAAGAGGGACATGGCTCGCTCGGCGGAGGGCTGTTTCACGACGTGGAGGTAGTAGTAGTAGTAGTAGTTGTTGTTGTTGTTGTTGTAGAGGTGCGTTAGGTGCATCCGGTGGTGGTGGTGGAAGACGCGCGAGCAATTCATTGAACTTGTTATCGATCTTTGTTTCGAACGTCTTCTCCATGCCATCTATCTTCTCCATGGCCTCTTCAAATCTGTTTAGCACATCTTGCACCTGTCCACTCATCATTTGCTGAAATTTATCATGCAACTCCTTATTCGTCATGTTCTCCCAGTCAGTCTCGTTGGCTTGTGATCCTGGCATGGTTAGCAGCAATAGAAACACACAAGAATATGATCCTACAGACTACTAACAAGAGGTGGTGGTGGGTGTCACAAATCCGTCAAGCAAATCTCAAATTCTTACCAGTTCTTACCCAGCAGCAGGCGGTGATCGGCAACCATTGTAGTCAAAACTCTCAAAAGCTTGGATAGAGCGATTGCCAGGGAGAGTCAAACACACGACGTAGATGTATGTGGAGCTGGGAATGCTTATAGTATGGTAGCAAAAAGGGTCAGCAATAATCAATTCAGAGATGCAAAGTTGAATAATCGCTCAACGACGGTACTATGCTAGTCCTAGGCTAGACTGTGCTAGAGACGCGAGCCTAGAACACTAACAAAATCACGGCGCGACACGTAAACAAGGGAGGAGCACACTCTGAAAAAAAATTCTCTTTTTTTTTGCACTTTTTTTCCTCTTCTTTTTTGCTCCGCAACAATTTTTTTTTCAAAAAAGTCTACAAATGGTCTAAAAACCGCCTAGCCAGAATTTTCCAGACTTAGTTTTTTTTAAACTGGAACTATTTTTCTTCTGCGGATGACTCGGAAGTTGGGGAGTCCTTCGCTGTCACGACTCGGAGTATCGTGTGATCTGGAAATCGAGAACAAATCAACAATTACTGGACTCGGACTAGGACTGGTGGCGGAGATGAATCTGGTGGAAACTCGGACTGGTGGCGGATATATGCAGGGCGGTGGAACACGGACTGGTGGCAAATCTATGATGGAGGTGGACTCGGATTAGCGTGATGGCGGCGGATATGTGGTATATGGTAGCGGCGATGACGATGGTGGTATATGGCAGCGGTGATGACAATGGTGGTATATGGCAGCGGTGATGGCGATGGTGCGATGGCGGCGTGACAACTTGTGAATAAAACTCGAAACTCTAAAGTACTAGACACTAGGACCAGAAACTTGACACGACGATGCAACCGCAAATTCAACAAAGCAAATACAGAAAAGATTATGCAAAGGCTCAGATTGGTTCGGATAAGATGAACTAACCCTATTTTTTTGGCTTTTTCGTGGACTATAGGTATGAAGAACAGACTCGATCTAAACTACGAAAAACTGTAAAATCTCACCGAGCAACCTGGAAATCTGATACCACTTGATAGAGGCAAAGGTGTCCTGTCTTTCGATGAGATGGCGGCTATCGTTTAGGATGAAGTCGACTTTGACGATCTGACTACCAACGTGCGAGGACGTCGCGCCTTAGCAATCGCTAAACCAACTCCGAGAGGTTATTGACCACGCCGGAGCATGATCAACCTGACCACGAAGGTCTGTTTCCTGCAAGAAAACGAAGAACAAGCAAGAAACTAAGATTGCAATCTGGATATTGCGAATATAAGAGGAAAGCTTTATTGATCAAGGTGGAGTTCTGTGACGCCTTTGTCTGGTCGCTGAACACAAACGAAGTACGCGAAGTTGCAGCTATGGCGAACTTTTAATCTAAACAAAACCCAAAATTTAAACGGTGCCCTAAGGGCTGTATATATGGAGGAAGAGGGGGGGGGATTTCGTGGCCCTTGGGGAAGGGGTCTGAAACCAACCCTATCTCTTGTTTCCCCACACATACGGACTCTAAAAACAGCCTATACTTATGTATTTCGAAATTACATGGGCCTGGCCCAATAATAAGGTGACGCAACAGCTAGAATAGCCTATGGACGAAGTTTATGAAGTGGCATCTTGTATATTTCGTCCAAGGCTTCATGCACTCATTATGGTGGCTTCAAAGTCCTGAAATCATCACTTGTAACTCCGTTCTTGTTCCCCTTGCGCATGCCATCAACTCCATGCTTGTTCGTGCTCCAATGTGCATCCCTCTTATCCATGCTAGGCCCTTCATTTGTAAGCAAAACAAATGTATTCAATTTAGGCAGCATCATATTCTCATGAACATTAGAATCATTACCAAGAAACGAAAGTACCTGATAATTTAATTGGCGTGCGCGAGCTCTAGTAATTGGTCCAGTATATGTAGTAGTAGGGGCTGTGGGTGTAACAATGGTATTGATGTCCTCATCACATCATGAGAATAACACATCTAGCATGGAAAATATTGGCCACCCCTCACCGCCTCGAGAGCGATACGAGCATACAAAAGAGAAATTTATTTTGAAAATTAGAGATGGCACATACAGATTTGCTTAGAACGGCAAAAGAATACCGCATATAGGTAGGTATAGTGACTCATGTGGCAAAATTGGTTTAAAGAATTTTGGATGCACAAGTAGTGATCATACTTAGTGCAAAATGAAGGCTAGCAAAAGATTGGAAGCGACCAACGAAGAGACGAAAAATCTCATAAGCGAGCACTAAGTATAATTAACACCGAATAATGCACCACAAGTAGGATGTAATTTCATTGCATGACTATTGATTTTTGTGCTTGCATAGGGAATCACAAACCTTAACACCAATATTCTTACTGAAGCATAATTACTCATCAACATGACTCACATATCACATCATCATATCTCAAAACTATTACTAAGAATCAAGTTTATTTTGTCCAATGATCATCATGAAAGTTTTTATTATATCCTTCTTGGATATCTATCACTTTGGAACTAATTTTCATGTGTTGCTTTTGATAAGCTCAAACAAATATAAGTGAAGATCATGAGCATAAGGTTTCTTTATCTCAAATTAATTTAAGTGAATCAAGAGAGAATTTCTTTAAAATTTTACTAACTCTCAAATAAATCTAAGGGAAGCAAGAGAGCATTTCTTCAAAAATACTAAAGCACACCGTGCTCAAAAAGATATAAGTGAAGCACTAGAGCAATTACATAGCTCATAAAAATTTAAGTGAAGCATACAGAGCAATTCTAACAAGTCATGGCATAATTTTGGCTCTCTCAAATAGGTGTGTTCAACAAGGAATCAATAATTAAAACAAAAAAGCAAAACAAGCAAAGACTCATATCACACAGGCTCCAAGCAAAACTCATAGTATGTGACGAATAAAAATATAGCTTCGAGTAAAATACCGATGGTCGTTAGAAGAAAGAGGGGATGCCACTCGGGGCATCCCCAAGCTTAGTTGCTTGCTCCTCTTTGGATAATAGCTTGGTATGCCATGGGCATCCCCAAGCTTAGGCTCTTCTTACTCCTTATTCCTTCATCCATTGTAACATCACCCAAAACTTGAAAACTTCAATCACACAAAACTCAACAAAATCTTCGTGAGATCCGTTAGCATAAGAAAGGAAATCACTACTATAAGTACTGTTGCAACCCATTAATATTTTGTTCTTGCATTATATCTACTGTATTTAAACTTTTCTATGGCAAAAACTCTTCAAAGAAAACCATAGAATCATCAAAACAAGCACACAACGCAAAGAAAATAGAATCTGTCAAAAACAGAACAGTCTGTAGAAATCTGGATATTTCGAATACTTCTGAAAGTCCAAAAATGATGAAAAATTAGGAAGACCTGAAAATTTTGCATATTAATCTTCTAGAAAAATAATTGGTATTTTATCATGCTTTGGTTAAAGATGATAATTATTTTCGTGAGCGCGAAAATTTCTGTTTTTCAGTAAGATCAAACAACTATCACCCAAGAAGATCCTAAAGGCTTTACTTGGCACAAACACTAATTAAAACACAAAAAACACAATCATAAAAGTAGCATAATTGTGCAAACACTCAAGAACAGAAAGCAAAAAGCAAAAATAAATTTTATTCATTGGGTTGCCTCCCAACAAGCGCTATTGTTTCACGCCCCTAGCTAGGCATAGAGTAAAGGATCTAAGTTTTGTCATATTTGTTTCGAGATCCATAAGATGCCCTCATGATTGATTCATATGGTGGCCTAATTCTTGTTCTAGGTAAGTGTTCCATACCCTTCCTTAGTGGAAATTAGAACTTTCCTTCTTTCATATCAATCATGGCACTGATAGTGCGTAAAAACGGTCTACCAAGAATAATTGGACAAGACGGATTGCAATCAATATCAATAACGATAAAATCTATGGGCACATAATTCCTATTTGCAAGAATAAGAACATCATTAATTCTTCCAATAGGCTTTTTAATAGTAGAATCCTCCAAGTGCAAACTTAAAGAGCATTCTTCAATATCGGTAAGACCAAGCACATCACATAAAGATTTCGGAATTGTAGAAACACTAGCACCCAAGTCACACAAAGCAAAACACTCATAATTTTTAATCTTGACTTTGATAGAATGTTCCCACTCATCATGTAATTTTCTAGGAATTGAAACTTCTAATCCAACTTTTCTTCGAAAGCTTTCATCATGTCATCAACAATATGTTTAGTAAAAGCTTTATTTTGTTCATAAGCATGGCGTGAATTTATCATGGACTGCAACAAAGAAACACAATCAATCAAATAGCAACTATCATAATTAAAGTCTTTGTAATCCAAAAGAGTGGGCACATCAATAGTTAAAGTTTTGACCTCTTCAAACCCACTTTTATCAATTTTCTCAACAAGATTTTCACCCTCCGAATTATCGGGACGCCTTCTAACTAAAGTTGACTCTTCTCCAGTCCATTTTTCATCAATCTTAATTTTACTAAACAATGAATCAATAGAAGAAACACCAATCATTTTAAGATCTTCATCACTTTTATGAAAGCAATAACTAGAAAACGCTTTTTCTAAAAGTTCTCTTCTAGCTCTAAGCATAATGGTTCTTTTCTTACTTTCATCCATAGAAACATGAAGAGCTTTAATTGATTCCTCAACCTTGGGCACAAAAATTTTCATCTTGAGATTTTCTACATCATGAGAAATTCTATCAACACTTCTAGACAAATCATCAATCTTATTCAACTTTTCTTCCATTGTGGCATTGAAAACCTTTTGAGTGTTGATAAATTATTTAATATTATTCTCAAGATCAGAGGTGTTCCTATTATTATTGTAAGAATGAATTCCATAGGAATTACCATAATTATTAGAGGAATTACTAGGAAAAGGCCTAGGATTAAAATTACCTCTATAAGCATTATTATTGAAATTGTTTTGTGAGATAAAATTCACATCTACGGCATCACTATTTTTCTCAATCAAAGTAGACAAAGGAATATTATTAAAATCAATAGGATCACTTTTACTAGCAACCAATTTTATAAGAGCATCAACTTTTCGACTCAAAGAAGAGATTTCTTCAACCGAATTAATGTTTTTACTAGTAGGTGCTCTTTTCGTATGCCATTGTGAATAATTTGCCATAATATTATCAAGCAATTTGGTGGATTCACCAAAAGTAATTTTCATAAAAGTAACACCCACGGCGTAATCAAAAAGATTAAGAGAAACAAAATTCAACCCCACATAATTTTTTTTATGATCATCCAAAGATTTAACCCATGAGTTGGGCAATTCCTTAGCATCATTTTCATCCTTTCCCAAGATTGTGCAACATGCTCATGTTCAAGTTGCTTGAAATTCATGATCTGGGTACTAAGGGAAATTATTTTTGCGGGCGGAAAATACTTAGTGATAAAAGCATCTTTGCACTTATTCCAAGAATCGATAATATTGCGAGGCAAAGAAGAAAACCAATTTTTTGCATAATCACGCAAAGAAAACGGAAATAATTTCATCTTCACAACATCATTGTCCACATCATTTTTCTTTTGCATATCGCATAATTCTATGAATGTGTTAAGATGGGACGCGGCATCCTCATTAGGAGTACCGAAAAATTGATCTTTCATAACAAGATTCAGCAAAGCAGTATTAATATCACAAGATTCCACACTAGTGGCGGGAGCAATTGGAGTGCCAATAAAATCATTGTTGTTGGTATTTGAGAAATCACACAACTTGATGTTCTCTTGAGTCATGGTGAGTACGCAACAAGATCGCACTCAAAAATAGATCCGATAAGAAAACGGCGAACGAAAAAGAGGGCGAATAAAACGGCAATTTTTTTAAGCGGGGGAGAGGAAAACTAGAGGCAAATGGCAAATAATATAAATTGCAAGGAGATGAGATTTGTGATCAGGAACCTGGTAGATGTTGATGATCCTCCCCAGCAATGACGCCAGAAATTCCTTTTGATGTCTGCTAGACTATGTTGGTATTTCCCCAAAGAGGAAGGGATGATGCAACACAGCGACGATAGGTATTTCCCTCAATGATGAGACTAAGTTTATCGAACCAGTAGGAGAACCAAGCAACACTACGTAAACAACACCTGCACACAAATAACAAATACTCGCAACCAGACGTGTTAAAGGGGTTGTCAATCCCTTTCGGGTAACGACGCCAAAAATTGGCAAAAAGACATGAGAGAGTTGTAATAATTTGATAGATCAAACGCCAAATAAAATAAAGTGCAACAAGGTATTTTTGTATTTTTGGTTTAATAGATCTGAAAATAAAAGCAAAGGAAAATAGATCGCAAATGCAAATATATTAAAGAAGAGACCTGAGGGCCGTAGATTTCACTAGTGGCTTCTCTCGAGAAAAATAGCAAATGGTGGGTAAACAATTATTGTTGGGAAATTGATAGAACTTCAAATAATCAGGATGATAGCCAGGCAATGATCATTATATAGGCATCACGTCCAAGATTAGTAGACCGACTCTTGTCTGCATCTACTACTATTACTCCACACATCGGCCGCTATCCAGCATGCATCTAGTGTATTAAGTACATGGAGAAACGGAGTAATGCAATAAGAACGATGATATGATGTAGACAAGATCTATTTATGTAGAAATATACCACATCTTGTTATCCTTAATGGCAACGATACATACGTGTCGGTTCCCCTTCTGTCACTGGGATCAAGCACCGTAAGATCGAACCCATCAGAAAGCACCTCTTCCCATTGCAAGATAAATAGATCAAGTTAGCCAAACAAAACCCAAATATCGGATAAGAAATACGAGGCTATAAGCAATCATGCATATAAGAGATCAAAGAAGACTCAAATAACTTTCATGGATAAAAATATAGATCTGATCATAAACTCAAAGTTCATCCGATCCCAACAAACACACCGCAAAAAGAGTTACATCATATGGATCTCCAAGAGACCATTGTATTGAGAATCAAATGAGAGGGAGGAAGCCATCTAGCTACTAACTATGGACCCGAAGGTCTACAAAGAAATACTCACGCATCATCAAAGAGGCACCAATGGGCATGATGAACCCCTCCGTGATGGTGTCTAGATTGGATCTGGTGGTTCTGGACCCTGCGGCGGCTGGAATTAATTTTCGTCGACTCCCCTAGGGTTTATGGAATATTGGGGTATTTATAGAGGAAAGAGTTGGTCCGGGAGGCAGCCAAGATGAGCGCAACCCACCAGGGTGCGCCTGGGCCTCCATGCACGCCCTGGTGGGTTGTGCTCCCCGGGAGCACCCCCCAGGCGCTTCTCCGGCCACTGGATGTCTTCTGGTCCCAAAAAATCCACAAAAAGTTTCATTGCATTTGGACTTCTTTTGGTATTGATTTCCTGCGATGTAAAAAACATGCAGAAAACAACAACTTGCACTTGGCACTATGTCAATAGGTTAGTACCAAAAAATGATATTAAATGACTATAAATGATTATAAAACATCCAAGAATGATAATATAACAGCATGGAACAATAAAAAATTATAGATATATTGGAGACGTATTAGGGGCCAAAAGTTATATATATAATTTTGATTACAATGAACCAGATGCATAGGTTAGACTTCTGATGAAATTCCAATTCAACCAGTTCCAATCCCACGTTCCAATATCATCACATAGCCTATACCATGTCAATACCTTTCCCTCCAAATATTAAGGGGATACCTTCTTCTTAACTCCATCTTTGGATAAACCTGCAAGCTTAAACAATCCACAAATTTCATCCACATAGATTAAGTGCATATCTGGATGTACCGTTCCATCTCCTGCGTAAGGATTAGCTAGCAGTTTCTCTAACATACCCGAAGGAATCTCATAATAAATATTTTTTGTAGGTGTAGGAGGTTGAGGGGAAACCATTTGTTCTTCCGGTCGAGGTGAAGATACCCCGAACAAACCCCTCAAAGGATTATTTTCCATTGTGACAAGTGACAATAAATTTTAGCACGTAATATAAAAGTTTCCTTACCAAAGGTGCTTCACTCCCTGGCAACAGCGCCAGAAAAGAGTCTTGATGACCCACAAGTATAGGGGGTCAATCTTAGTACTTACGATAAGTAAGACTGTCAAACCCAATGAGGAACAAAAGGAAATGATAATCGGTTTTCAGCAAAGTATTTTCTGCAAGTGTAAGTGCATCTAGTGCCCCTTAGTGATTTTGGTGTATTGAAGACTTATAGGTTAAGGGACTAATGCGTTTGTGAGTGTACACAGGTCTATGAGTCTATGAGGAGTTTGATATTTACAGAGAAAGTCGACCCCTAAAAATGAAGTTCTTCGACTGAAGACCTTGGATTTCTGAAGACTTTGAAAGTGAAGAAATTGGTGTGACCTTGAAGACTTGGCATTCATTTGAGGAATATGAAGCGTGAAGACTTTTGTTTTCGTAGTTTCATTTTCTCTTTCTTGAGTCATAGGAAACACTGTACTGTTAAAGGGGGTCGAGGAAATACTAAGGAAAAATTTCCATGTGATGCTCAACTCAAAATCCTACACCTACCAATCCCTTCGAGTGAAGCCATTGGAAATCTCATACAGCTCAATCAATTTCTTCAGTGACAGAGACGCAGTTCTTCTGGTCGTTGAGGAATTTGTTCTGACTGAGGAGTTAGGAATTCGCCAGTGCGGATTGCCTACACAGTGAGGAACATGATAGCCCTGAGGAATTTGAACCTCAAATTTCCGACCGTTGTTGTGCTACGCGCAAGCTGTCCCAAAATATCTTATCCACCTAACGGTCATATCATTGAAGGGCATTTATGTCTTATCATGTCGGCCTACTCCCTAGGCTATAAATAGCCGCCCCCTACAACCAACTAGCTGGTTGGCTGCTCTGAGAGAAACTGACACTTGTCATTTGAGAGCATCCCATCCTCCGAGGACTTTGAGCCAAAATCATCGAGTGAGGAAAACCCAAACCCAAACACCTACAAACCCAAAGTGATTGAGCATCATCAAGAGATTGATCTGCGTGG